>CM029126.1:4455000-4597500 GCA_016859345.1 Istiophorus platypterus | reverse complement strand
CACGTCCGAGTCCAGGTTTAGGTTTCATCTCAGCGAAGCCCGTCTAACCGCGGCTTCCCCCTCCAACGTGCCCCGTGGCGCCCCTGCATGCGGCACGGACATAGCAGCTTGATCTCATGTCAGTCGTCTTTATTGCCCTCCGGAGGGGAAACTTTCCCGCATGTTGTTGTATGACATTAGTTGGCATTCACATTTTTATTTTTATTTTTTTCCTCCAGGGCCCACGATGTCCAGCGAAGTTCAGAGACCGGACGACAGCCCCAGCACCAGCGGGGGAAGCTCGGACATCGAGCAAAGGGAATCGGTACCAGCTGAGCAGGAGCGGGAGCAGGCACAGCCCAAGAAGAAGGAGACCAAGATCTCGAGCAAAACAGCTGCTAAACTTTCAACTAGCGCCAAGAGGTAAAAAACAAAAAACAAAAACTAAAAAAAGAACAAAAATCTGAACCTGAATCTGGTTCTGACTCAGGAGAGCGCCGGGTTTGTTTGTTGAACTAAAGGCCTCTCCTGCCTGTGCCCTGGGGGTGCGAAGTTATATAAAAAGCCTATAGTCCCACACGCATTGTCATCTCAAACATGCACGCAATGTGGCGTGACACTAAAACCCGTGGAAAGGAAACAACTCGCACGGCTCAGCTCTGGAGCGTCACCGCTGTCAGAGGTATTCCCATTCCGGTCTGTTCGTTTGAACGGATTCACCTCGTGCTCCGATGTGCGCTCCCCTCCGACGCCCCGACACTTGCCTCCGCCAGTCTTAGCGCTTACCCCCCCCCCCCAAAAAAAAAGGCAAGCGATGACAGAATTATGCAACCGGTCTAGCAAAAAAAAAAAAGGTGGGTTGGCTCAGGCCACTGAGTCTTTTTATAACGCCGACTGGTGTTGGGAGCATTTCCCTTTTTGTATGTCTGCGATTCGCTTTAAACAAAAAGAGAGAGAGAACCTTCTCTTCGAGTCCCTTGGGCACAACACGGTGAGGCCTCACTCGCTGTCTGACGTGCCGCGTTTCGTGTGAACGTGAGCGTGGCGGCGACGTTTTCGCTCGGCTGCCGATGACGGTCTCGAGTCATCGTTCTTGCGCGGTCGTCTGCCACGAACTCTCAGAAGCCGGCGTAGTCCTCCCCCCTCACGCTTTACGCTGCTTCCATTTGTGTTTTGTGCGACGCAGACAACAGTGAGACGGATAAGACCGTATAAAAACTCACTCTGCGTTGTTTATGTAGCGGTTCATAATCTATGCCTTTCATGAGGGCAACAATCTCAAGCCGTGACCCCTGTTGGAAATTGCCTTTTGAACATGTACCGAGGGCGCACATGGCTCGAGATGCGATTAAAGAGGAAAAAAAAATCCAAATGCGTGTTCTTCCAGCCCTCGTCCTCCGCAAACACCCCCCCCTTCCAAAGGCAGACTTTTAACTGTAAACATCTCTCTTTCAGGATTCAGAAGGAGCTCGCGGAAATAACACTAGACCCACCTCCGAACTGCAGGTAAGGAGGCGTTATCTCTTCCAAAGCTTCCCTCCTAATGACACATAAGCTCCTTGTGTGTGTGTGTGTGTGTGTGTGCGCTGTTAACGGATGCAGACGGCGGAGAGATGCTCCGGTTCAAGGTTTTTCTCGTCTCTTTCTCAGGAAAAAGGCCGCGCCGTGATGCGCTCGCTACCGCACTTGTGCTCCCAGAATGCTGTTGTTTATGTGTGTGTGTTATGGTTTTTTGTTTCTTGTTTTTATGTTTTTTGTTAGATGGTAATCTCAGGTGAATTAGAGCGAACGCAGCCTGTGCTGGCGCAGCTGTTGGCGCGTAATGCACACGTGCGGAAAAAAAAAACAACAAAAAAAAGAAAACGTTTTGTTTGTCAATAATGTGGCCCCCTTTGGATCGCTGTATTACTGTTGAGTCGAAATGGTGGAAAAACAAGCGGTAGTGTGACTTTAAAACCTGTTTAGTTTCTCGTGTGGCGCCCCCCACCCCCACCCCCTCACCACCGCCGGCACCACCACCACTCTGCTGGGGATTTACCACAGACAATGGTTATTGTGTGCCGCGGCGGCAGCTCTCGCCCTCTTTGAGGAAGAGATACTGTCGGGGAGCGAGCGGCCGACCACATGTGTGCATTGCTCGCCCTCTTTGACGTGACAAAGGACGTGCCTTTGGGAAGTGGCGCGGGAGCTGGGTTTTATTAACTTAAATAACACAAAGTGACACCGTCATTGATTACGTCTCTGTTTACTACAGCACCATAATTGGTCTCCTAATCAGGACTCCGGTGGAAAATTGGAAAGGAAAATGGAGGCCGGTGTTTTTTCCGAGATTGAGGACACTTGTGGGAGGCGCTGACGTTTTGGTTTTTTTTTGTTTTTGTTTTTTGGATCGGCCGTATTCGTTCATAGCCACCTGCTTAAAATGATTAAGGAAAACGGCTTCGCATGACTCATCTGGCGATTTCAGAATTACTACACCCTAGACAGCTTTGTTTATTGCGTGAAATAATCACCCCTGCCGGGTCTCATCAGAAACCCCACCATCATTAATGATAAGCATTGAGCTAACCTTTTCATTCCAGCTCACAGCCCAGTTTTTGTTATCGTACTTGGGGCTAAAAGAGATGTTGTTTTCCTCGAAGACTCTAATCTATTTCAAAACCCCCTCACCCCACCTCCCCAAAAAAACTAGGTTGGCTCACATGAAGGATTTAGCTGGAGGACACGAGTAAGTCATTTGAAAGTAAAATAATCGCTAGCGGAAATTTCACAGTCATCGTCTTAGTGGGGAACTAGTTGCCTGGGAAACAATTAAGCTTCTTCAAGATAATCCTTTTCTGTGTGTGTGTATGTGCGTGTGTTCCCTTTTTATACTCTAAAATGATATCAAAACCTAATAATGTGTTTTCTGTGATACACCCAAACAGATTAGCCGTCTGCTAACAATGACGGGAGAGGGGAGGGGGTGGGGTGGATGTGTGTGTGTGTCTGTGTGTGTGTGTGTGTGTGTGGGGGGGGGGGTAGTTCAGATGCATCAGCCACCAGATTTCTCATGCAAAAGCGATCACAGCACCATTTACATTCTCGCATGAATGGACGCACACCGCGGAGCCAGTGTCGTCATTTGTATGCCGCACGCTCCCCGCACGCTCCCGGCCAGGTTAGCCTGAAAGGTTATTCATTTCATTCCTGGCGACATATGGACACACAGGCTATTTGCACCCCCCCCCTTAAATCCTACGGAAAGCGGACAGAGAGTTGTGTTAAAGAGATTCACTTCGGTACATTCAATAAAAAAAAAAAAACAAAACAAAACAAAGAAACGTGGCGACGCACATCTCATCCGTCTCTCGGCCGAGGGGCGCCTCAGATTCCCTCGCCACTGTTGTTCTGGTCGGGGAGGAATTTGCCAGCCTCATCATGTAGTTCAAAAAATCTGCAGTCTCCTTCGTATCACCTACAGTGGCTTCGGCGTAGCCTCCCGGTTTTGCGGGGGATGGGGGGGAGGGGGTCACGCTGCGTTTCTCTGTAAAACGAAGAGCCCTGCTTTTCCTCTTTCAGTGTAGATCTGTGCTTAGAGCCATAATTCACTATTTAATGCTTTAGGAAATGTCGAGGATCTAATTTACTGAAACATCTGTGGCAGGAGGTGCCCACTTGATAAGTCTAATAAAACACCTACACCCTTTTTTTTTTGTAGCCTCCATCTGAGATGACTGTGTTAACCCTCAGCTGCGCTTAAAAGCACAAACACTTAGAATAACCCATCTGTTTGGATAAATCACTCACTCCCTGATGTTTTCTGTGATTCTGAAGCTTATGTAGTTAAAAAAAATAAATAATAAAAAAAAAGAAATCAATTTCCATTCAGTGCAAACAAAACGGTTACTCTTCTGGTGCTGTGTCACCACTTGTAAAACACACGCGAGTATTTAAAATTGTCTCCGAGCTTTATCTCACTCTCGGCTTCCTGACAGCTTGCCTGTCACCTTGGCAGTTGTCATACATTAAACCAACGGGAACATGTTGAAGCCCAAGAGGATTTGACATGGCAATTATTCTCACTGTCACGCGCTTCAAGTACATTGTACTGGCGGCTCGCGCTTTAACACCTATCGATGCAAATGAGGCAGCGTTTGAAAGGAGTGGCATTTTTGTGTTTTGTTTTGTTTTGTTGTTTTTTTCCCTGCCAACAAGTTGCACAGATGATTAGATACACTAAAAGAGAAATATGACAGGCTTTTTTTTGGTGTTACCCAATCAACCCTCAAAGATTCCAGATTATGTTGTCGGCGTTTGAGAAGTGCTGTGTTGCTCTGTAGATGTTGAATAGGCCGAGGGGCCTACAGAGGGTGTTTCAGTTTCGATAAGAAAGTTGTCTTTTTATGAGTCAACTGTTGTTGTGAACCAAAACCGTCATCTAGTACCTGGAAAGGTGACCTGGTTTTTGCTCACCTTGCTAAATTTTTTTTTTTTTTTTCCCGACACATCATCTGTGGAAGAGCTTTACCCGGAATTTCTTGCATGGTGGCCACCGTGTCTGTCTCCATTGTGGTTGTTTTCTGTCTCACTAAAAGTCCAAAACCCCAAGATATTCAGTTCACTGTCATTTATGACAAAGGAAAACAGCAAATCTTCAAATTCGGTGCAGCTGAAACCAGAAAACGATGCTTAAAAACTCTCTGAAATCATGGTTTGACTATCGGACTAATCGTTGAACCTCTACAACTGATTCTTGCTTTCACTATTGATTCATCTGCTGAATGGTTTCTCAGTTAGCAAATTAATTGTTTCATCTATAAGATGTAAGGAGGAAAAAAAAACTTTCTTAAAGCACGAGGTGATGTCCCCATATTGTTGGTTTTGTGCGATCCCCCCAAAAAACCCCCAAAAGATATTCAGTTAACGACAATACAAAACACAGGAGAGCAGAGAAGCCTCAGCCTTCGAGAAGCTGGAACCAGTTAATTTTCTGGCGTTTTTGTTGGGCAAAATGACTTAAGCGCTTGTGCAAATAGTTTCAAATGGATTTTTTCTGCCCCACGTGACACTGCCACAAAGTTTGAGTTTCAGCTGAATTAGTTAAAATATTACATCTGTGCAAGATCATAGGAAAGATGTGGTAATTTGTAAACTGAATCAGTTATTCTGCTGTATTCCACATTCCCGTCTGAGCCGCATCCCATCTTTCCAACATCCCCGCTCGTCTACTTGCTTCCTAACCCTCTGTTTATATTTACTTACCCCTTACACGTGTGTCTCCTTCCCGCCGGATTGCGGGGACTGTTTTAGCCGCGCTTGCAGCGGCTGTGACCGTCGTGAGTCGTTACTCTTCCCTCCTCGCGCCGTCGACCCACCGCTGCCGGCATTTCAAGCTGAAATCCAAAACAAAGACTTGACATTGCTGAAATAACAGCTACTGGTGAAGCACCTCGCAGTTCCGGACCAGTGTGCTGTTTGACGCAATAGTAACTGTCAGGTGTTTGGTGTCAAGCCATCTGAATCCAAAGGGAAGGTTTTGTTTTATTGGGTTTTTTTTAAAGCTGCTATTCTTCACTGATGTTCAGCTATCACAGCATAATTATCTACCGCAGAAGAGGCAGCGGTACAGATATCGGCTGCTCCCGAGGCAGCTCAGATAGATTAGATGCTACGCAGCTGCAGCCCATGGTGCATTTTGAGTAACAAGCTCACCCCCCTTCCTCAGTCAGGTTGTCACAAGCCATTCTTGGGAAAATGCAAGAAACCACCACCGGAGGTGGAGGTAGACGAAGCCGAGGGAGAACTCATACAGCAGGAGAATGTCTGTGTCAGATTTACTACAAAAAACCCCAAAACAAAACGTTGAGCAACCCTTGAAGCAATTGGGCCTTGATTTCAGACAGAGGCAAATAAAAGCAGCTTCTCATTTCTTGCCAGAAACTACTGTTTTGTTTTGGGGTTTTTTGTTTGTTTTGTTTTTGGTTTTTGTTATTGTTTTTTTGTGCTGGCTGAAATGACAGCTGTCCCTGGCAGATTTCTCCGTTAGACCCGTGGTTGAAATATGCCATGTACAGCCGACTTTTTCATGTTTCCAGCTGACTCAATGTTAAAGCAAGTACACTGTAAAAGTGTCTTGAACGTGCGCTTGATTCATAACTGACATCCTCACCGTGATGATAGAGCTAAAGGACGAGCTAAAGCTAAGAAGTTTTAGCCAAAAAGGTCAACATTCTCACTGGGTAATAATTCGTGTGGAAAAAAAGACCTGGTATTATAAGTACGGTGAGGGAAATATAAGATATCCTATATATTAAAATTAATGCAAGCCATCTTACATTTGATGCTTCTCTTTGTCATAAATTATAGTAAACCAAATATTTTTGGATTTCTGGGCTGAACAAGACGTTTAAAGACGTCACCATGGGCTAAAGGACTTTACAGCAGGCATTTTTTTCACTGTTTACAGACATAGTCCTTAGCCGCAGCCTAAGTTTTGACATATCATTTATCACCTGATCAGAGCATCAGCCGACCATCAAATGTCGGTCCTCCCTTTAGCGCAGCTGTGTTACACGGCCGGCCTTTGGAACAAATAGCCTTCTTTGGTCCCTGAATTTTTCCTAGTGTGATGTAATTCCCCCCATGATGCCCAAAAACGGAGCTGTCACTCCCCCCGATGATATCATGCAAGCTGTGGGGAAAGCTGAAGCCTCTTCACGAGACACACACAGCCGCTTGGACCATCACATGCTTGCTGGCTTGAAGCCTTGACGATGAATATGTGCGCCCATCAGCGCTGCTGCTGCCGGCGCCGCCGTCCGGTCCCTGGCGAGAAACAGGGCTCTCCCTCCTCGGAGGTCCTGACCTCTAATTCTCGTCCCGCTGATGGGATCGTCTTCGTGTCTGCGATTGCCGCGCATTAGTTTTGTGCCTTGCCCCCGGGGGATTATGTGTGGGCGACACACCCAGCCTCATTTTTCACAGCGTTACCATTAAGCACAGCGGGGGGGGTTATCTATATTCATGAGGGGGATGTGGGGGGGCGGGGCCGGAGGAAAGGAGGAATGAGCTCCAGGAACACCTCCTGGGTATCAGAACTGATCACCGCAGTCGTGCACGGAGACGCCAATGGATTGTCTTGGGCAGGATCTTTGGGATGTAATGTCGATTGTTTTGAAAAGGGTAAAACAATGATGGCTACACTTGACCTCGGATAGATCAGCCCTAAAAGATCACTAGTTTAATAATCACCGCCCTCTGATGATATTGATGAATTATAAACACATATCAGTGTCTGCCGCTGACGTGTTGCTGACCTTTCAGAGAGGGTCCTGTCCATCGACTGCAGTATCCAAGGGCCTTCATGGAGGCAGCCCCTCAGAATCAGAATCGCTATTATTTTTCCAGCGGGATAACTGAAAACGGGTCTTGTTGGCGACGTGGCGCTAAAGCATATCAAACATATACATAGACACAAGGCAGGGTCAGAGACCAATGAGGGGGTTCCTTGACCTTTTAAAGTCAATTTTGACTTTTGCTCTAACACAGGGCGACAGCTACTGTTATCAATATCGATTAATCTGTCACCTATTTTCTCCGTTGATGGAATAATGGTTTAGTCTATAAAATGTCAGAAGATTGTAGAAAGTGATCAGTTCCCCGATGTCCTGAGTGACGCTTCCAAATATGTTTTTTTCTGTGACCAAAGATACTTAGTTCAAAGGGATATCAAACAGAGAAAAACGGGAAATCCTCACAAGGAGACGTTTATGCTTTTAAAAAAATCGCTGAAACAATCAATGGATTTAAAAAAAAAATTGTTGCAGTTTAATTTTCTGTGTATAAACACAGTGGCATCACCAGGTCCTATGGGAAAGACCCTGGATCTCGGTACTTTTAACTGCACATTCAGCGTCGGGCTGTGTGTTGGAAGTAAACAAACAAAAGCACCCTCAAAAAAGAGACAGGGAGAAATACGCTATCTGGAAAACCGGTCTCACCTAGAGATAAATAAAGATGTCTTACGCCTAGCGCTGGAGCAGAAGGATGTTACAGCATACAGATGGACGGTGCCAGACTGGGTTCTGCTGATTTGTTATGCCCCCCCACCCCCCCAAACACTCTCCGGTTCTCCTCGTGCACCTACGAAACAGCTGCTGAAAATGATTTTCTTCCCGAGCAAACCGGCCTTCCCTCATTATTCCTCTCCTCTCGCGAAGTTTTCCAAATGGAAGGGAAATAAATTTGCCCCTATAGAGCGACGGTAGCATATGCTCCCCCCTCCGACACACCGGCCTGAGCCTAATTCATCCCTAATGTTTTCCACTGCGGCGCTTGTTTGACAGTGAACGCGGCCCTTGCCGTGATTCATGTGTGTCATTGAATTCTCCATGTCCATAATTTGTGGGGTAGATCTTTTTTGTTTTTTGTTTTTTTTCCTTCCGGTAAACATTTGTCCGCAGCGTTATGAATGGGTTTGGGGGGGAAGGGGAGCGTGAAGCCTAGCGCTGCCCTTTTTGGGGGGGGGGTGTTGAGAGAGTGACCTGGAGGATAACGTGAGGCTGACAGGAACGCAAAACGGAAGAATCCTTTGGCAAGTGAGCAAATGCAGTGACTCACATGTAAACAGTTGCGCTGGGATCCCCCCCCCCCCCCCCAACCCCGACAGGGATCTCAAAACCTAATGGATTTCCCTCTGAAGGCACAAATCACACTGTTGCTCTTGCCAAGAAGGCTTTAAGTGTCTTAATGACATACTTGCGGTCTGGGAGATGAAATCTTAACACTCTTAACATTCTGTTAAGTGGCGAAATGCACAATAACCAGCCAATAACATCCCAAATGAATGTCCTTTCCCTCTGCGCCGATCTGTTTAACCCGTGGCTCTAGGGGTCTCATTGCATGTCTCTACCTGCAAACCTCAGGGCTAATATGGTGTCGTGGGGAATAGACCGGCAGAGTCTCAGGCTCCGTAGAAGATCTGGCGGCTTGGCTTGTTCTGGTCACTGACCTTTTGGTAATAAGTCCAATCCCCCGGCCACAAGGCCAAATGGCTGCCTCTGTGGGAAGGAGCGGGGAGCTGAAGGAAGACTGCCCCCAATTATGGCTGAATAGATCTTTGGTGTGGGGCAGTGAAAATAAAAATATTAACATTGTGTTCTCGACTAATTTGGTTAATAAATTGCCGTTTTTGTCTTGGAGGCAGATCAGTGTTTTTTTTGTTTTGTTTTGTTTTTTGTTTTTTCTCTCAGGCAGCTTCTTTTTCCCTGGAGCAGCGTTCCTGTGAGTCCCTGGCCTGCAAAACCGATTTACATGTCAGCACAAATTCTAACTTGTTTTATTCAAGCAAAGCAAATGTTTATAATTGCCTCTCAACAGACTGGCATGCACATTTTTAATTTTATGTTGCAGGAAATATATTTAGAAGGAGCTGGTGCACACCACCACATCAGCTGTGATTAATATTTAGGGCAGTGTGTTCTTCAAAATGCTTTATTTTGTTCTGAAATTGTGCAACTTTGGTCTGAGGGTCACAAGGTCCGTTTATAGAACTGGATCTTTTTTTTTCCTACTATTTGTTGTTGTGTCATCCTTCACCCTGGGTACACAGCGATGCTTTGTTGGCTAAGTGATATTTTTATGACTCATGATGTTGTGTGCTGTTTCCTTTATGCAGTGCCTGTGTATTATGGTAATGATATATGCTCTGCATTATTCATTTCTGGCCAGAGGCAAAACATTTGCACTGCATCAGAGTCTGGCTGCATGCAGCAGCTCGGATGCGGGGGGGGGGATTTTGCTTACCGCACCAGAATCTCTGTTGTAGCTCTCAACAATCCTCACCGAATCAGAAAGGAAGGCCGAGGATGATAAACACATCCCCTGCTTTCTTTGCAGGTCTTTTAACACGACTTTTAACACGTGAGGGTGAACTTCCTGAGTGAAAGGCCGGTTCCTCAACCCCCCCACCCCCCTTTACACTTCCTTAGTTCAATACTGACTGCTGTTTAGATTGATTGAGCCCAGCGTGCGTGGTTTGCCTTCCTGTGAGAATAAAACCGTGTTATTCCCCTCGACTCGGAAAGCATGCAACCACCTACTCAACCATTTCCCCTCACCGCTGGATAAACCGTCCGGTCAGTAATTGCAGTATTCATTGTACAGATGAACAATAAAGGACTTGATTTAAAAAAAAAAGACAAAAAAACCAAACAAACAAACCATGTCATTTGAGACAATAAAGGCGTGAGGACAGAGGAAGGAGGTGTCATCCCGCCTGTTGAGCTGCGAAGTAATTGGTCTTGGAGCTTGTTCACGGTCGGCAGGAAAGAAGATTGCTTCATTAAAGTTCCTCTTCTGATAACTGCAGCAGCCACGCTGATAGAAAAGAAGATCTTAACTGAATGACAGTATCATTAGTGGGGGGAGGAGGAGGGGGGGGCACCTGGGAGGAATAAACTGGAATGGCAAATAATGCAGATAATGGCTCCTTTTTTTTTTTTTTTTTTTGTGCTCTGCATTATTCACGAGCTCCAAAACATACGGATTCACATTCAATCATTGGTTTGCTTTCCTGTTTTATTTATCAGCCCCGTGGTGCAGCTGTTGGCTCAGGCTGCTATTTACCTGCTACTGTAAACAGCTCACTGTGTGAAAGGCTGCATTAGGAGCACGCTGGTTTTTGTGTCGGGCGATGCGGTCGAAGTGTTTTTCGTCGCTCGAGTGCGGGGTTGATGTTTTTTTTTTTTTTTCTGATCTTTTTTCTGTTGCTATATTGAGGCGATATTCTACCCATGTGATATTTGAAACGTAACCAAATCCTTTGAGTGTTAAAGACTCAAAGACTTGAAAGGTGGCTGTAAAAAAAAAAAAAAGGAGGAAAAAAAGTTTTTCCTTTCACAGAGCACACCAGCTGTGGTCGGGCTTGGATTCACGCTGCGTACAATGGATTCATGACCAATTTTTATGGTGTTAAAAAGAAGAAAAAAAACTACAAAAACTGCTGCAGCCACAGGCCGTGGCTGGACTTGGAATAAATTGTCCTCAGTATGTGCCAAACGGTCATATTTTTCACCCAGGAATGACTAGATGCACTGCGCACACCTAGGGACGTCCGTTAGAAGAGTCTTTGGGGGATATTTGTCAGTGGAACTGAATTCATCCAGACGTTCCTGTTTGTGAAATCAATATCAGTACCAAGCTGCAAGAGGTGAAGAAGACGTTTCCTTGAAAGGGAGTGAATGTCTCTTGACAGTTTTCTGAGAAAAGAGGTGGAAGAATGACATTTTAAATCATTTTTATATCGCGTTTCCCTCACAGGGCCTGAAATATCAAAGATTACTCAACAGCGAGAGCAACGTCTCAGATGGCTGCGAGTTGCATGGTTAGTTTTTATATAACTGAACTACGAATAACGATTTTAAAAATGAACCTCCCCCGCAGATTCTTTTTGGTAGTGGACGACGAGACCCACTCTGTGTTTTTTAAGTGCTGACGACAGCCTGGCATGGAGGCAGCGAGTAACAGGGACTCGTCTTTGAAGCCTAACCAGCGCACTCTGTGGAGCTGTTTGTTTGACGGCGCTTTGGTGCGACACACACACACACACACACACACAGTCGTTTCAAGCACACAAGGCTGTTTGTTCCTGCTGTTTCCCCACGACTGTGGTTTCGACTCTCCGCATTCTCAAATAATGGTCGCTTACAGTGTTTTCTTTGATGGAGGAATTTAAGTTTATTCTGCTCTGTCATTTCAATTTGCTCTGGAGAGTCCCGAAATAAATGAATATCTAAGGTCATTTAACAAATTTCTCATTAAAACAAAAAAAGGAAAGGCCCTTTGTTTTTTAACCCTTTAAATAGACACAGGCCTATCTCATGACTACATCTCTTTCATCGACTTGACCCGAGCCCCGGTGTCTGTGGGAATTGGCTGTAAATGACAATAACCATGAGATGGGTTAGCGACTTTTTTGCGTAGATCGGCCCAGCGGCCATGCTGCAAGATAAAGGTTATCTTTTCGGGATTGGCACCGATCCGCAGATTGCCCTGTCCATGAATTAAGACGATGTGGATGATTAAGTGGTTAAAGGACGGCGCCCGCTCTCGCGCACCGCACTGTATCATGGGAAGGAAAGGTCATTCAATATATATGGAAATCATTACCGCTGCCTGTGATTATGACACACGGCTTGGACGGTTCTCAGGAACCGAGAATGAAAGGTCCAAATGACGAAGTGGGCCCATGGTACAGTGTCCTCTTTATATTCTGCGAAGAAAAACTGTTTTTCTTAATCCTCCTACACTGAAAATTGTCTCAGTGGAGTCTCAGGGTTTCAGAGCCTCCGATCTTTCTCAAACTTGTGTCCAGTGATGAGGGTTTTTTTTTTGTTGTTGTTGAGGTTAAAGCGCTGAACGAGGTCTACGCGGGATGCAGTTACTCTTTCCCCTCGCAGGTACCACAGATGTTTACGACTGAATCACAACGATGAGGCAAGCTGGTGTCGATGGTACATTTAATGGACTGTTATTTCTATTAAGAATAACAAACTTCAGAGAAAAGAACAAACCTCCTGTGGTCATGGACTATTTTGGTGCTCTGTTGCGGAGGAAGCGGCCCAGCTGTCAAAAGTGGGTTCCTGCGTGAGCGTAATGTCGGAGGACAGGGCAGTGGCAAGATTCTCACAGACACCCGCGCACTAATGTATCCCAGACCCCTGAAACAAATGACCCAAATACTCACTGAATCAAGGCACTTTTGGCTGACGGAGCTCTGCAGATGTAGTGCTATTGCGCAGGGGGTTATTATTATTATTATTCCAGCCTCCAACGAAGCCCATAAGCAGCATTGTTACAACAGTTAACGTCACGAGTCGGCGGGGCGGGGGCGAGGGGGGGCTCTGTCTGCCGGGGCGGAAGATTGTTTTTCCTGAAGAGGCAGAAAAAGACAGGAGTGATATTTAATATTTATCTGGCTCTGGCTCCCGGTTTTTGGGCCGGGCGCTTGGATTATTGTGGCTTAGTCCTCGACACCTTGACTGACTTCACATTGATTTCAATATCACAGGTTTTTGGGTGAACAGCCGACAGGAGTTTTCAGCCACGCATGACAAGATGGAACGTCGACGTGGGGAGAAATGAGCCTGTCAGTTTAAAGTTGCGATGGCAGAATTGCAAATTTATCATTACCCTGTAATTACTAAGAATTCAATTTGCCAGCCGCAGAGCGTAATATTCTGCAAAGCTATTAACCGGGGTCAAGGAATCATAAGCCATTACAGCCTGACATTAACTGCGCATTAATTTAAGCCTGGTGAACTGGAATCTCTGCAAACATTCACTGATGCCACAAATCTGTGGACGACTTGACGGGGGGGTGGTCGGCTTTGGGCTTCCTGCGACGGCCACAGCGCTCACCTCTCCCGAAAAGAAAAAATTAATGGCCGAGTGTTAGAGACTGTCAGATCCTGAATGAGCTGGCCCTCGACCAGCTGCAACAAAGCACCACAGGAACGCCCAAGCCGGCGCTGGGGGGAAGGGGGAGGAGGAGGAGGAGGAGGAGGAGGAGGTCTCCAAGCAACAGCCAGTGGTGGCATGCACATTCAGCTATTGACTTAGCCTTTATCCGCAGCCCTTGTGCGGTTGTCAGATCCCCTACAGCAATCTCTCTGCTGAGTGAGGACCTCTGCCATGCCTGCTCATCTCTATCTCTCCCACATGTCTTAAGTTGTTATCGCTTCTACAAACTCATCAGCCTCAAAGGAAGCGAGAGTCTGCTTCTGTCAGGGAGACGTTTGGAAGCAGAAAAGGCCGGCGCTCTCCCCCACCGCGGCGTCAGGGAAAGCTTTTTAAATAGTGTCGCGATAATGGAAGTGTTACCTTGAGCACATGAAATGTACAAAATGCGTATGCGCACAGGCAGGGGGGCGATTGCGTTAAGTGAGGAAAATAAGCAGTCCGCGTGGTTCTGTCGGCGGCAGGAAATAATAACGGAGAGCGGCGTGGTCAGGTTCAGTCATCAGCCACGTTTGAAAAGATCCGCGGTATCTTTCGATCTAACAATCAATCCGTCAGGCTCACGCCGCCTAATTACAAGCCGAGGAGGACCTGTAATCAAAAGCTGCACGAAGGCGGGTTGTGCTCGAAATGAATGACCTGCGTACGACGCGTCATCTGACCACATCTGACGGCAGAAGTGTTTATGGCTCCTCTGAACAGCCTCATTCAAAGAAGGAGCGAAAAGCCTCCTGTCAAAGGGAGGGGTAATTATTTAAACACGGGGATAATGGTGCTGGCTTGCAGAGGGATCACTCTCGAGGGCATGCTCTGCTTACTTTTAGGTACGGAAAGTGACAGAATCTGGGGAAAAATTGAAGAAAAATAAAATTTAAAGAAGAATGAGATATTTCCCCCCCTGCCTATTTCCTCATCTCCACCGTCCCTGCCGCTCTCTGCCCGCGGTGCTTTGTCAGATCGAGGCACACTGACGCCTTAAGGCGGTCCCTCTCTTGTAGCAGGCATTTTGGAGAAAGAACAGCCGTGCATTAGAGCACCGCAAAAAAAAGGGGGCTGCGCCGGCAGGGGCCGGTTTCCTAAGACACCGGTGAGACACGCAGTACGATCCGTGAAGTCGAGATTAAGCTACAGATCCATAAATATGAACGCTTATTAGACGCCATAAAATGCCGGACGGCAGTTTATAACACTCGGGGAAGAGGTTTCTCCGGAAAGTTGGCACAGCCTCGACAGTTGAGTCTCTTGCCAAAACCATTGTGAGGTAGACAGTAGGAATACTGTATGCGTAAGATGGGCCACTGGAAAACGTCTTCCTGGATAACATTGTGTTCCATTCTGGTGAAAGTTTGGCCAGGTTCAACTTCTTTTTGCCGGGTGACACTGCATTTTAATAAAAACAACTAATTCTTATTGCATTGGCACCCACACTTGCCACTGGTCTGCCCTCAGTTCAAACAACTGAGGAGGCTGCGTTTTTCTTCCACGGCATAAGTCTTTCCGGCTGTTGGTATCTCAGTCGACTGAGGAAATCTTCAGTTGTTGTTGTTGTTATTTTTTAATGTTCTTTTCTTGCGGATTCGGGTATCAGTGATTACATGAAAAGGATGGCATCTATGCTTCGGTCTTTGCCTGCATTTGATGGTGCTCAACTGCAGAGGGACAATAGATGCTGAAGCCAATTTAGCAGTTAATCAAAGAACCCCTGTGCCTATATGTCAGCTGGGAAATTCCCTAGTCAAGGACAAGCCTTGAAGTAGGTCATTTAATGGACAGAGCGTTGGCAGCCTGACGTCTTGCCGAAAGGATTTCAACCCCGGTTGATTCAGCGACTCCTGTAGTTACTGATGGTAACAGCAAATGCGGTATAACACCACCAGTCACAGAATTCTGGGAGCAGCAAAGCAAACTATTGTCATTCTGATAAAGACGTCAGGCGATAAGTGGCCTTTTTCCATCTTTCTGTGATCAACACGTGATCTGATTTTATGCTGCATGCAGCATGAGTCTGCGGACAGCAGGGCACAGCGAATGGAGCTGGTCACCTGGCAGAGAAGTTGGAGCTGCTGTAGCTAAATGCGGCATTTTCTCCACGGAATGTCACCATAGACCCCCAGTTTGTAGTAATATAATACTATATATATATATTTTTCCTTAGCAGGCCATAGGATCAGTCCCTGTTTTGTTACCTCATCTGGTGATAGTGACTTAACAGGCATTTATTTAAATGGGAGTCCTCTAGATTGCCACTTTAAATAACACAACAGACAAATGACAAAGCAGCTGAATATGTGCAGCAGGTCATAATGTGGTTTGCTCTCGTCTTATATTGTTATGACAGACTTTCCAAGAACCAGCTCCTGGCTATCAGATGTCAACATCTGTCTTTGTGTGCTTATAAATCTTGTATGCCTGCCAAAACAAACAAAAGTAGTGTCATTAATATGCCACAATATAAATAAAAGTCTACTAATATGTTTAATGTGGACATGCTCTTCAACACCTTGTCTGACATTCCTTTGTACAACAAACACTCTCTTTGTGTGTGTTGGAAGTTGTCAAGTACTCCAGTACCGGGTTTCCCCTTCCAATGCTCTAACAATATCCAGCATTGTCCCTCTGTGTGCTTTTGTTATTTTATTTTCACTTTTACAGAAAAAAAAAACAACAATAAAAACGACAACAAAAAAACCCACCGAAGATCGTCATAGCGCCTGAAACATCACAAGTCCAGAATGGCGTGCAGTCTGAAGTAATTCCCCGGGGAAGAAGTAATCATAATAAGCTAATTAACACAGGCTTAAGAGAGGGGCAGTGTGAAAGAATGACAAAGTAGATTATCGGACATTTGCATGTGTTGACATCGCAGAAGGAAGGAAGGAAATGTCTAATGTCTAAAGTCTATTTGTGGAGAACCAGCTATTGTCAGAGGCGTGCTTGGAACCAGATGCTTTTTTTTTTTTTTTTTATGAGTTTTTCGTTCGAGGCGATCACGCAGTCACTCCCAGGAACTCTCTGTCTTTGATTATTGGTTTATCTCTGCGCAGAAGTGAGCATTGATATCACGGCCCCCGAGTGAAAGAAAACCCAGTGCGACTGAGGTTTCGCATACATACATACACATTGTGAGCACATCCTCCAGCCCCGGCGGGTGGCGTTAAACAACAATCCCTGGTAATTACATGAAATCGGAGGGATTGTTCACCGTCCCTGGGCTTTGTGATCTGGACATTGTCCCGGTCTCCTCTTGGCTCGGGGCCAACCCAAGGGTCTTACCACAAACAACAGTGGGGGGTGGAGACTCTTAATATGGAAATGGAATTAATTACTGAGCCTATACAACAGATGTGACCTTCAGCCCCCACTCAGCATAAATACTCATCTCATGAAGAATACTGGCTCCTATATGCAGCAATTTTTGCACCATTTGACCTATAAAGATCATTTTATACAACAGTTATCTTATCAAATAAAAGACTTTTTTGTTTTATGGTTATGTGCTTATACTGGTTCACCGGTGAGAAATGCCTCAGCGACTCAACTCCCAGTAGCAAGTAATCCAATCTTCTAATCAGAAATCTGAAAGATAATCTAAATCCTCCCAAAATAGCCTTGGACTAAAAACCCTCAAACCTACACGGCTTCAACATTTCCCAAATCTCCCGTCATTAACTTGTCAGAAGCAAGCGTTTACTGCCTGAGTAGCCCCCACCCCCCAGAAAAATCTCTGTCAGCCCCCCTGGCGGTTCTAACACCAGGCCTGTCTGTTCCAGTGCACTAGGCTGAGTAGCATATTAACGCGTGTTTTGTTTCAATTTTTCCAGCGCCGGCCCAAAAGGAGACAACATCTACGAATGGAGGTCGACCATCCTCGGGCCCCCGGGCTCCGTGTACGAGGGGGGCGTCTTCTTCCTGGACATCGCCTTCACGCCGGACTACCCCTTCAAACCCCCCAAGGTCAGCAGCCATTGGATGCTACTTTGAAAGCGTTTGTATGATTGTGTAGCTGACCTAGTGCTGGCTTTCTACATGGGATCTGGACAGCCTGGAATATTTTTGAGAATATACCTGGGTCATTTCATGATCTGGAAAAGCTCCCACTTTTTCTTGAACTGTGGACACACGGTCACTGTTTATTCTATAAGTTTTGTACAGGATCGTTTTGCAGTTATTTATGGCCTTGTGGACTGTCATCACCTGGAGATACAGAGCAACACTGGTGTTCATTTTGGGTCGTGTTTGAGTTCTGTATTTATACTCTTTTAGCTCCCGATAAAAATATCTGGCTCTTGAGCTGCTGAAGGCTCTGCTATGTTCACCAGCTAATGTCGCTAATGTGTCCTTCTGCTGTTTGGCACTGGGTAGGAGATGGACAGTGGGTTCTTAGGGCGTGCTCACCGAAAATAGCTGCCAGCTGCAGCCACAGACCAAGAGTTGTTGAGGGCCAGAAAACCAAAACGATGAGCTGAAAGACACTAGAATGCTCTGTAGATTTTGGGGGAACAGAGTTGTTTGGCAGTTCTTTATTGTCACTAGAAGGGACCTCTTTTAAATACAAGTCATTATGAAAATATAGGTTATAGCTGCTTTAACTATTAGATATATTCTTAGACTTTTGATAGAAACTTGTAATGTCTTTTGAGGAGGGGTTGTGTGTTGACTGTCATCAGAACAGGCAGTCGGTCTTTATCTTACATTATGTTGGCCATGATTTTTCTACTTTGGGGTTAAATTGTGAGAACATGAGAAACCTGGGTCTTCATACTCCTGAATACATGATTCTAAGAGTGTCCAGGTTTCAAATTGTCTGCGTGCAGTTTTGTCTTGATTTCCCACCGTCTCAGCCACTATGTCCCTTAACAACAGAGAACAACCAGAAACCTTGATTATGTGTTTACATGCCCGATTATCCTGGTTTCTGTTGGACTACTACAGCCAGCACATCCAGGTTTTCCAAAAACCGGGATAAGGCCTTATCTAGCTTTTAACCAAGATACTCCAAAACATGTGATTATAAGCAGGATATTGGTGCTCAACCTGGGACTTTGTGTGTTTGTGGGTTCACACACCTGTTCACAAATCATGTAAGTTTTGGTCCAGCTGTGATCTCTCCCTGGTACAAGGCACTAGACTAGTAGGGCCTTGACATGAAGCTGAAAAACAAAACTGGGGGGGGGGTGAAAAAAATCCAAAACATACCTCTCAAGTAGTGTCCTCACACAGACTTTACTCTAAAATCTGTATATTACTGCTGGGGGTGTGACAGGTTGTGACTAGTTTGTGGTAACTGCCATAAAAATAGCCTATAATAGCCCTTAATGTTATGTTTTCACTTTTTGCCAAGAGGGTTATGTTTTCACCTGTGTCTGTCTGTTGGTTTGTAAGCAGGGTCATGCAAAAACTACTGAACTTATTTGCACCAACCTTGTTGGAGGGTTTTTGCTTTTTGAATTTTGTTGCAAATTTGGTTAAAAGGTAGAATCCAGGAATTTTTTGACCACTTTACACAGGATTGTTGACACTGTCGTCAGTATTTGGCCTTGGCAGAGCTATGGGCTTTATGAGCACTTTTCTAGTTATTATTTAGTTTGGGGTTTTTTTTATTATTGTAGTTTTTTTTTTTTTTTTTTTTTAAAGCCTGAACATATCTTTTGTTGTGGCCCCCGGTAGCAAATATTCAGTGGCCAAGCACCGGTCCACGGCCCAGGGCTTGGAAACCCTCCACAGTACAAGATAAGCAGGTAAAGGAAACGAATTAACAGATGCAGGGCGGCTTTTATGGAAATTGGCGATAGTGAGCTAGTGGAGCACTTAACATCCTTCTGTTCAGAGTCGGCGCTGCAGCTTTTCCAACACAGACGCTTTGCCGGCCTAGTCTGCACATTTCTTCACTTTTGTTCCGTTGGGAACTGTTGTGTTTTGAGCCTGAAATCTGGGTCATGCCGAATCGTGACCCGCTCGACACTCGCCCTGTGAGGGACTCCCTTTCTTGTTTTTAATGCGCTCTGTTGTCTGCAGAGCACTTTAGTGGTGTTGAGTGGATGTCATTATTGAACAGGAAGACCGTCAGGGCCAATCTCCCTTTAGTTTGCGGTGCACCCGATTACCCTTTCACTTGGCCTTCATTTTCTCTCCCGTCTCTCTCCCTCTCTCTCTGTTATGCACACCCCTCCCCATGCTCGTTCGCCCTCTCCTCCCCCTCCCTCCCGTTCTTTGTGCTGTGCAACCACCAGCTCTGTGTTTGACAGCAGACTCAAACAAATCCACAGGCTCCGTCCCAGCTTTCTGTAGCCAGAGGGGCTCGAGTGTTTCCGCCCCCTTCAATACCTCCTACCGACACACTGTGATCTGCAGCCAAACCACCCCCCCTGCATGCACGTGCACACGCACGCACGCACACACACACACACACACACACACACACACACACACACACACAGACCAGAGTCTTCGGCCTGTAGTTGCCATACACTCCCTCGCTATAGAAACGCTCCAGTGAAGCTCAGTTGCTGAATGCACTTAGACACCGGGCTTGGGAATTTTTAGGATCCAGAACCCGACTTGCTTTTAAAAAAATCTCTAAAAAGACGAGGACAATAGCCCTCACACTTGGTCTGACAAGTTTGCCAGGTGGACGTGTTTGTGTTTCTGAAAACCGGGGCCAAGAGAGGAGCACTGTGTCTGCAGAGGGCGGTGGGGGTGGCGGTGAGGGCGAAGGGTTATTTATAACGTCCTGCCCTGTGTGATTTTTGGGAATGCCAAGGCTCATTAGAGGTTTCCTCCTGGAGGGCCAGGGTCAGGGGGGCCAGATGTTGGTGATTGGAGCAGCGGAGCGGACAGAGGTGTCAAGTGTCAGGACCGAATCGATGGGCGAGCTCAAATCCAAGCCGAGACAGAGCGAGTAAATGGCCCAGTGGTCGGGATGTCGATTGTAGCATCTTGATGCACGTGTTGCAGTTCATTGTTTGAGCCTTTTTTACTCTGACAAGTAGAGGAAATAATTCACACTCGGCTGCTGGAGTCAAAAATTCAAAGTGACAACAACACAGTTATATTTGTGGTGCTTCGGTTTCACACCGCGCTGCCCTCTGTTGGTTCGTCTGATCCAGTAAAGCACCATAAGGACTGCTAGAGGAGGGTTTACTCTTTCACTAGATGGAGTAAATGCTGTTTTAAAATCCATCAAAAAAAACAAATAATAAAACTCAGATAATAAAAAAAATCACTGACTGCAATAAAATACGACCTTTTAGAGGTATGGCTGCAGTGACAAATGGTGTAAAATGTCCCTCGGTGGAGCAATCGAGCAGACTCGCTGCACTGGTGCTGATCCTGGTACATCAGTGTTACTGTGAATAAGGGAGAAACGGGGGGGGGGGCCCACAGCAGCTAATGAGTGTCCTCCGTGTCTCATCCATTATTACTCCCAGTTATAAGAAGCCTCTCAACCTGGCTGACCGTACAGCCAATTGTCTTTGTTTTAGGGCTTAAAACTCATATCCTGGGGTCACAGTTCATTCTGCCCATATATAATATATATATATAGAATTTTTTTTTTTAATCTCTTCTACTGCTAACATGCTCTTCTCTGGGGTTTTGAACAGATCACCTGTAGCCCTCTTCTTAACTCTCTCTCTCCTCACCAGGCCACTTTTTTCCTGTGGTCATACAAATGTGTCTGGAATATTGGATTCAATCCATAAAGCAGTGGCTCTGACCCTTGAAATCAATACTATTGGTTGCCTAAAATGTCAGCAATTAGGGAATTAATTAAAGACTATTCATTATTCTGTTTTATTGTAAGTTGCTCTGAAAAACACCCATCAGCGAATGGATAAAAATGTTAACTTCACAGGCCACGTGCCAAGGATCATATTACCAAAACAAATTGGAGGCCATTATGGTTAAAATGGTGGTAGCCTGACTGACAAAGTGGAAAAGACATTTGGTTAAGAGAGCGGCTGAAGCCACAAGTTATTGCTGCTCTTTAAAATACTTTAAAATGCAGTTTCCTATTAGTGAACCTCTGTAATTCATCCATTATGGGCTACATAATCCCAGCACTGAAGCAATTAGTCAAGCAACTGAAATTAATCAAACGATCCTTTTTATTATCAGTTAAATCTTTAAGTTGCTTTTTACTTTGCATAAATTTGGATATGTCATCACGTGATGTTTTTTTTCCCTATTCTCAGACATTTTCCAGACCAAGCAGTTCACCAAAATGGTAAATGGACTCTACTTAAATGGTGCTTTTCTAGTCTTATTGACCGTGGAAAGCGCTTTCCACTGCTGCCACATTCACCCATTCACACACGCATTCATATGGCCCTTTTCTACACCTTTATTGCTCTACACTCTCACACATTCATACACCGATGATACACCAACTCGGGCTTCAGTATCTTGCCCAAGGACACTTCTACGTGTGGTCCGGAGAAGCCAGGAATCGAACCGCCGAACTTGGGGTTTGTGAATGTCTTGCTGTTCCACCTGAGCCACAGACAATTTTATTTTTTTTCTATTAATTCAGAAAATAGAATATCAGTCAATAATGAAAATAATGTTAAGTTGCAGCCTTGGTGTAAAACTCCAGAACAGATTTGGGGGGGGGGGCTGTACACGAAACATTTCTGCCATTAATTGCCCCTATTGGAGCTGCTCAGTGGCCATGGATGGAGGCTAATGGTTTTATAGATCAACAGAAAAGATTTCCCTATTTAAATGTGACTTTTGAGCCTCCAGTGTCTAATCAGGATTTATTTACGGCTTATTTAGCATCATTAAGGTTAAATTTTCTTCATTTTTGAAAAGATACAGTTATCTAAATACTCATTGTTTGCTTTTCTGTTGATTGATTTGTTGACTGATCTTAACAGCAGCTCTAATTTGAAAAAAAAAAAACAGAGAACCTGCAGGATAATCAATGACAAACTGGTCAGTGTGACTTTGTTGAGTGTTTAAACTTCATCACTTAACTCGGTGGGAACTGTGTGATCGTGCGGTGACCACACCCTTCTACAGTGTCGCACAATGTATCACATTGATTCACTGGAAATAGAGTGAAACAGTGTGTTTCAGTTTCCCAAACTGGCTCGTGGCACAATCACATAATCTGTAAAGTCCGGCCCCTTATTGGGAGTCAATCAAGCAGATGTGACCTATTTAAAGCCGTGGTGAAGACATCACAGGCCGCATTCATGACTTCAAAGGTCATCAGTTCCAGGGTCAAACTGGCCGCGGATCAAATGGCCCTAGCAGCATTTTTTGCGGTGGTTTCGGGTGAGAAGTGACATCAAAGTTGGTGTTGCCTTTGATGACGGTGGTTTGGTCTCTCACGAGAAAGCAACGTATTTCCCCCAAAATTTTGAACTTTCCCTTTAACTTAATAGCTTTACAAGAAGGGCTTTATGTAAAAATGGAAAAAATTCTTTTTATCTTAGTTTACTGGTTGTTTTTAGCATATGTTGGGTTACATAAAGGCATACAAATACTTAATAATGTATGCAGTAGTGTATTCTCTTTCTTAGATTTCTAACTGCAACAGTTCCAGTGCTGAATAAACAGTAATGCACATCTGTAAAGCTATAGCAGCGGGTCGAGTGACCGAAAATTTATGTTCGGCTAATTTCAGAACCGATTAATCGTTTAAGTCGTTTTCAAAGTATTTACGCGAAAAGGTTCTTGCGTCTCAGTTATGAGGATTTGCTGTACCGACACATCTGCCTCTTTTCAAAAAGATTTTCTGTTGGTTTGTTCCTGTACATTGCTGAGATTTAGTCACACCACCGGCTCCACAGAGAAAGAGAGTCTATTTTCTCGCAGTCTAGCAAGTAAGAACATTTTGTGCCTGTTGGTGAACAGCGTTGTCTTCACGCCTGCAGGTAACATTTCGCACGAGGATCTATCACTGCAACATCAACAGCCAGGGGGTGATCTGCCTGGACATCCTGAAGGACAACTGGAGCCCCGCCCTCACCATCTCCAAGGTGCTGCTGTCCATCTGCTCCCTGCTCACAGACTGTAACCCAGGTGAGACCAGCGTCTAAGCGCCCGGCCATTTTAACGGCATTTACTGTGAGGCATCTGTGCGGGTGCTGGTGTGGCTTCGCAGTGAGAAGATGTGGTTCTGTGTTTCCAGATCAACACACCCTCTCCTTTCTGTGCCTCGAATGTAATGTTTATTTTAACCCAAGGCCAGATCTCAAATTGACAGGCGGTCAGAATTGGGTTTCCGGACTATTAACGATGTATTAAATAAGCCATGACCGATTCAGCCTCTCATTGTTTCCTAAGGCCGCCCAAACGCTGACAGATCTTTGGCACGGTCGGCGGCTCGAAGCTATAAATAATAAAAAACCCCAAAACAAAACACAATTTCGCAGCAGGAGGAGCAAGTGACCCACAATCAGTGTTGAATGGAAAAACTAATATCATTTAAGACGGAAAATAACAACACACATTTTTCATTCGTTAATTTCCTGGCTCGAGAGCAAAATACCACACGTTGCTCTGTTGAAAATCAGTGTAATAAGCAAAAAAAAAACCCTCAAAAGGGGACTTGCTGGGTCAGTGGTCCACCTTAAAGGTGTAAAATTGCCATTTTGTGCCATATTACTTGTAGCAATTGAAAGCTCGACATGATATATGTGAGCGTAATGGAAGAGAATTAACCTGCAACGACGAGGGTTTTATAGTCATTATAAGCGTCGTTATAACTCCTCTCCTTCAATCACCAAACAGTCTTTGCTGCCCCTGAGGGGAAATCTTTGCTTCTAATACGATTAAACTGGTCAATGATAAAGCTGAATATGAGACTACGCGCCCAAGTCTGATGAAGGGCACCATATTAAAATGAAAGCTTAAATTTGTCCCCCTCTTTAGAGTTTGGACAATACATTCGATTAGCCGGCGTGAATCTGGTAGATGGCTTAGAGATGTGAAATGAGAGATGGAAAATGTTAGAAATCCCTTGTCAGTTTTAATTCCAGTATAATGCTCGGCCTTAGAAAAACAAAATATATTATAAAATGCTCGAATTTGCAAATGATGGTTCTGTAAGATTTAAGAAACTGTCTGAAGAAAACAGTAAGGGGGAAAATCTGCGAACCAAAAAGAAACTTCCAGCAGGACAATCAATTCTCAGCGTCGCGTCTGGTTTCCTTCAGACGCGACGCTGAGAATTGAGGCCAAACATTTTAATCTTGGTTTCATCAGACCAGAGAATCTTGTTTCTCACAGTCTGAGAATCCTTTAGGGGATTTTTTGATAACTCCATGGGGTCTTTCATCTGTCTTTTCGCTGAGGACAGGCCTCGGTCTGGCCGTCCTGTCATGAAGCCCAGATCGGTGGAGAGCTGCAGGAATGGCTGTCCTTCTGGAAGTTTCTCCGATCTCCAAACAGGATGTGGCGGTCATCCAGAGTGACCATCAGGTTCTTGGTCCCCTCACTCGCCAAGGCCCTTTTCCCCCAATTGCTCAGTTTGCTCTGGGAAGAGTCCTGGTTGTTCCAGACTTCTAACACTGAAGAATTATAGAGGCCACTGTTTTCTTGGGAACCTTTATGCAGTAGAATAATTTTTTGTAGCCTTCCTCAGATCTGTGCCTCGATGAACTCCTGTCTCTAAACTACACAGGCAGTTCCTTCAACCTCACAGCTCCTTGTTTTTTTGCTTTGATATTCATTGTCAGCTGTGAGACCTAAAAATGACACAGGTGTTGGTCTTTACAAATCATGTCCAGTGAATTCGATTTACCACGGATGGACTCTAATCAAGGTTTAGAAAACATCTCAAAGATAATCGATACCACTGGGAGACACCTGAGCTAAATTTTAAGTGTCACAACACAGTGTCTGAGGACATAGATGGATATGATATTTCACCTTATCATTTTAATTAGATTTAAAAAAAAATCTCTAAAATCCTGTTTGTGTGTAGGATGATGAGGGAAAAATTGCATTTAAATAATTTTAGCATAAAGCTGCGACATAACAAATAAAAGTGAAGGGGTCTAAATACTGATAAATATGAATCACAGATGCCCATTTAGTAACCAAGTGTCCAATTACTTTTGGGTTTTAAAGGGCTACTTCTCCCGCATATTTATTCCTATAATGATGTAAAACTATTGAAATTAAAGCTGAGACTCAGCTCTTTAATTCAGAATCTATTGTTTTTATCTCAAATCTAACGTTGCTGAAACTTGAGCCCAAAGAACAAAACTGTAACCATGAAAATACTTCCTTTTTTTTGACTGTACATACGCATAAAACTGACATTATTAAGTTTATCGTACAAAGGGATGAAATAAAACTGCTCCTGTTAGACTGTGCAAACCAACAACTTATCTCTTCCTGTTTGTTTGAACCCCCGGGAAAAAACAAGAAGATGGTGCTCCACGATAACCTGAGTGTGAAGAGGAGTGTTTGGGTTATTTATAGGAATCTGGTCGTTTTGGCAACGCCGTGTCTCTGCACCTTCCAGGGGATCCGACAGAAAATGAGATCATTTTTGGCGATACCGTCCCATGCTGCACAAACATTTACACGACGTGGGCACGGGTTAGGACAGGAGAGGATTTAAGAAAACAAAAACAACAACAAAAAAAAAACGCTGAGGATGCTGTGCAGTCGCTAAACTTTCTCACCGGTCTGTGTTTACAATAGCTTACGCTCTCTCTCTCTCTCTCTCTCTCTTTGTACCTTTTCAGCCGACCCTCTGGTGGGAAGCATCGCCACACAGTACCTGACCAACAGAACAGAGCATGACAGAATAGCCAAACAATGGACGAAGAGATACGCCACATAGACCCCCTCCCCGTGGACCCCCACCCTCCTCCTTTAACCCCATCCCCCACCCTTTCACTGTACCTCTCTCTACCTCTCTCACCCTTAGTCTGTCAAAGCACACTCACTAAGTGCAACGGTATACCTGCCCCTCTATTATCGCCCTCCTCCCCTTCCTCCTCCCTGACCATTACCCCCCCAACATTTTATCTACCTTTTCTGTGTAAAAAAAAAACCAAACAAAAAACAAACAAAAAAAAATCAAACAACATCAACTTTAAAAAAAAAAAAAAATGTCCTCTGTTCCTTGTTGACTTGAAAAGCTTCTTTTTTATACAAAGAGTAGATTGGGATTTTTATTTTCCAATATCTGAATGTTGGAAGTATTGTATTGGAGAAAAAAAACCACAGAATATTATAATTATCATACGCATTGTCCTCCAGCTATTACAGTATGTATTCTCAGTTTCTTAGTGGCACCTGGAACAAACATGCAGATTATATGCTTTTACTTTGTTTTTCTTGTTTGTTTGGTTTTTTTTGGTTGTTTTGTTGGGTTTTTTTTATGTATTTGTCATGAATATGATATCTGCATGGAACAGGAAGGTTTGCGTCAATGGATCTCTCTCATGCTTTTTAAACTTCCTCTGATTTTGTTTGTACTGTATGTATTTTTTCAAAGGCTTTTGAGGCAGACCACAAAAGTATGGGTCTGCCTGTGAAAGAGGCAGGACTTGTATATTTACTGGCTACCCGCCACCTCTGCAATTGCAGAGTGGTTTGTTGTGCACTTGTATTACTGAAGCACCCAATAAAAACACACTGTGGTTGGCTTGTGAGAAAAAAAACAAAAAAAAACGACTCTGCTCTGTCTGGGATTTGTGTTTTCGGCTTTCGTCCGCGAAAGCGTATTTTACACCTGTTCACCTCAAGGCGGATTTTATGTCTCATGCACACGCACAAAAACACACACACAGAGTAATAAAACTTTTACAGTATGAAAAATCACCTCAGTTATTATACAAGTAAGAATCCAAACACTTAAGTACTCGTATTTACTTTAAATAGACGTCTGGGTACATTTAGATTAGTAATTCATTCATATAGAGCAACGTTGGTCCTTCGTCCATCATTTTGGTCGAGACAAAAAAAAAAAACAAAACAAAACAAAACCTCAACTATTAGGATTTTTTTTTTTCTTGTGGATAAGCATTAATGGCTCCCAGACCGTGACTCCTACCGACTTCCCTGCTGTCACCCATCTGGTGGAGTGTATCGGTATCGGCCTCGATGCTCTGGTATAAATTTCAATGCAGACTATCTGGCTGTAGACTCTCGCGCCTGTTAAATATTTATCAAGAAGCAACACCATGTATAAACACAAAGACAAAAGACAAAAATCTCTGCCTTCGCTGCAAGATAAGGGCTATACTTAAGTGCCTCAGGTGCATGACCGTACATACACCTGCAGATACTGGCTGTTCACTAACATCTGTACATATGTAGACATTTCTTATTCTTAAAAAAAAAAAAAAAAAAAAAAAACTTCCACCTTTTCTGACACTTTGGGCCGAATTTCGACATTCTCTCTCCCTATCTCTTGTTCTAAATAAATAATATCCAACCAGGAAGGTAATAAATATTTCTGAGATATCATACAGCGGGAGGGCTCCTCCAGAGAACAGTGAGCAGTTATCTCTGCCGCTTTGTTGTGACCGTGATAAATTAAGCAAAGAATCATCATTTAGGAGCAGGAAGGAATATTCTTATCTCTAATATTAGATATACCTGCACTTAACCACTCTCCACTGCACAGAGACTTCTTGGAACTCCCAACCATGTGATAACATGTACAAAGTAACTCAGTATTAAAGTCAAATTAGAGTGGAAATGAAGCAAAAGCCAAATCTGTTTGTAATCGAGTATAATGTCAGTAACAGTTTATAGTTTGCTTTCATAAAGAGTCGTGTGAATTTTGTCAAGATCAGCGTTGAAATGTGTGGTTTTGTGTTTATCCGTCTCTCTGCTTGTTGACTAAAGGGTGTTCAGTACTTCTAAAGGGAAAAAAAATATACTGAGCGCTTAAATGGGAATGAGGTTTTTAAAGGAGTAGGTGGCTTATTTGTATGACTGTATGAAAAAGGTCTTCAAAACAGACGTAATGAACCGAAATGAAAAAGGGTAAAGGGGAAAAAAAAGAAACCTTGTGAAGCTGGATTTATTCTGGTTGATTTCACTGAACAGGACACGTTTTGAAACTTTCCAACTGAAGGTCGACGGCGGAAACGGTCCCTCACCCTGATTTTAAGCGACAATGCAAATAATGTGGCCATTAGCCTGCGAGACAGGACAGTAGCCAGTGGGATGGTGGCCAAACTGGCTGAAGCCTCCACACCTGCAGTGAGTGGAGGCTGACATAACATCGCTGGATATATATATATATATATATATATATATACATATATATATATATATATATATATATATATATATATATATATATATATACACCTATATATATATATATATGCTTGGCAAAGATTAGAAGGAGGGATGATGTCAATGCGTCGCAGTAATACACTTTGTCTGGATGATTTGTCCTCTGCCGGACCTTAAAACTACCTCCAACGGATCTGTTGCGATGTGTCGCGCGAGGCAGAGCCAGAATATGGATCTGGCCATCGTGAATCATGGCAGCGGGGGTTCCAGTATTTTATTGTACATCTAATGGTTCACCCTATCAACCTCTTCGACTCACGTGTCCATTAGTAGCAGTATACAATGCACCTCACGCCTCGTTCAGCCGCTGCAAGGCGCAGGCGACAACCTGATGGATCTCTTAATACTCCACCTATTAGCTGTAATTGCATCGGACGTGGTCTGGACAAGCAGGTTTTTCAGACGTCTGTCGTGTGGAGAATTTATGCCCTTTGATACAGGAACGCAAACCATCCACACTAACCTCCTCGAAAGGGCCCCTCCTGGGCCAATGCACACAATAAAACCTCGCAAAATCACCGGTGCTGCAATAAAGGCCGCGTTAGTTTTGAGTAATTCTTTGGTGTAACCACAGATGTGCGGTCATGCACTTTTCCTCAACCGGTGGTGGAAGAGGTGCTCAGGTCTTTGTCTTAAGTAAATGAAACAAAACAAGAAAAAAAAAACCCAAACACTGAAACCTAACTGTAAAAACACTCGATTACAAGTAAAAGCACAGACATGGGAGAAAATGTACTATAAGTATTAAAAGTCAAAGAATTCAGTGCAGTAAAATAACCTTTGAATGATGCAGTCATTAGACATTTCAAAGGCATTTTACTGCTCCAGGTTGGTGAATGTGGAGCAAATTTAAACTGTTTCATACAGGACTGCACCTGACGATTATATTTCAATTTGTATCAATCTGCTTAATATTTTCTCCGTCGATTCATTTATCGATTGGTTTAATACAAGAAAGATGAGAAGAGAGTGAAAAAATGCCGTCACAAGTCCAAATATCAGAAGGGCTATTAAGAATTCATTTAAAGGTTTAAAAGAAAAGGCTGGTGATTCATCACAATCGATGCCGATCGATTTTCTGACAGTCGACTGCTCGATTAATCACGTTATGGCTTCAGCGCTACGTATAACAGAGCATTATGGTTTCTGATCTTTTTTTAAAATGTTTTTATTTTTTGGGACAAAAATCTGAATCTGTGAAGCGACTAAAGTTATAATACGAAGGTTATAGAGGGGAAAAAAGTGCGATGTTTGCCTCTGAATAGACGTGGAAAGTAACTAGAATACTAGAAATACTAGAAAAACTAGAAATACTCATCTAAAGCGGAGGTGCTTCATATTTGTACTCGAGCAAATGCGCTTTAAACCGATTTGTCTGTTTTTAAAAGCCGGAATTTGCCCGGTTCTGCCCTCGTCTTTCGGCCCGGGAGACGCGTCCGTCCGTTCATTACTCGTCCGCCGCCGTTGATAAATCTTCACTCCGCTCGGACGAAGCCAAAACAAACGTCCCGCAAACTCCGCAGTTCACGCGTCCGACCTCCTGTTGCGACCACGTGCGCTGTCAAACTTAAAAGAAAAAAAAAAACGCAGAAACCCGCGAGGTGATGTGACGTCGGCGGCGTTAAAGACGCTCGTGTCGCTTCGTCTTTTGTCAGAAAACGCACGGAGACACGCAAAAACCGGACGCGCGCAAAAACCGGACGCACGCACACGCGTGTTGCGGGGCTGCGCCGTCTCCAGAGGTCGGACCGGTGCCGCTCAGCCCGCTGCAGCCGCGGCAGGCTACTTCCGTTCCGCAGAGGGCGACAGGCACCAGCCAGCCGAGGCTGTGGCGGAGGTCCAGACACAATAGACGGGGTAAGTTTCTACCAGCCGGCGGGATTACGGCCGGTTCCGGAGCCGGGGTTTCGCCGAGCGGCCCGAGCGACGCGGGCCGGTCCGCCGGCCCCCGGGCCGCCTCTCCGGGCGAGGTCGGCGGCCGGTTCGGTCCGTCCCCGGGCGCCGAAAAAGACGAGAAAAACAAAACAAGACGTCGGCGGTTAGTTGGTCGCACGGAAAAACGGGCTGCGGCTATGTGTTGGGACCGGAGCGGTTGCCGTCTACTGGCTGGCGGCGTCCGGCGTTGCTTCGTTTTGTCGCGGAAAGCGCGTTTAAACGGTCGGTTTTCAACCCGCGCGGCCGCCGCGTGTCGTGAGGCGACGGCGGCGGCCGACGTCCGGATCCCACCCGGTTGTCAGCTCACTTGAGGGGGATGCTTAGCGAGCAGGTTTCCCCTTACGCCGCTCCAAGAAGTAGTCGTATCCGCGAAGTCGTTCGTTGGGCCCGAGTGTTGGAGTTAGGGGTTGGGGGGTGGGGTGGGGGGGGCAGCGGCTCTGCAGGCAGCGCTACCCGGTGTGTGTGTGTGTGTGTGTGTGTTTGGGGGGGGGGGGTGTCACCACCATGGTAAACAAACCGAACCGTGTGTAGGTTTATTAACATTTAATGGAAACGCGACAGTCTTTGCCCCAGTTGTGAAATGGTTAACTGTGCACTTAGCTAGCTCGTCGGCTAACGGCAGTTCCATCAACGTTACGGAAACGTTAGCCAAACGTTAGAACAGCTTTGTTAGCGCCCCCCCCCCAACACACACACTCTCACACACACTTCAACAAATGATTATAACAAATGATTGATTAAGTGTAATTAATCAAGTGATATATAAACATGGACTTTAAGTATACAGCTAATATTGTTACAATATTATTATTAATATTAACTTTTCATTCAGATACTAAAGGTGAACAAGCATATTTCTATTCTCAAATACCTGCCCCCCCCCCAAGGAATTTAAAGTCTTCTTGTGTCAACATAAATAAAGAATAGAAGTGGACTTGTATCAGTGTCCTACACTGAGTTAAAGTGTGAGATTTTACCACCCAGAGTGCAGTTAAATTCTCCACTCACCCCCAGTTGTGTAATATAACAATGACTTTAAATGTTATCACTAATTAATACTTAAACATGGTCTGGACCCGGATAAGCAGCGGAATATAGGAATGAAGGGATGGAAGGATTGATAAATAAGACCTGTTTATCTAAGGTCTGTATGAATTTCTCATAACGCCAGAGGTCTGGGGCAAAGGTGTCGGGTAGTTCCTGGTTCTGGTTGTTTTCTTTTTTGCAAAAAGAAAATCTCTATCTTTTGATCGATCAATTGATATATAATCTTATACAAAAACATTTTACGGGTAATGTTAATGCCTGCGGTGGGCAGGAAGAGTATTTAATACCTTTTTCGAAATGAGTTTTAAGACTTTTTAATACATGGAAAGGTCTTTTATTGAGGAATGTGGAATCGGGGCTTTTTGAGGCTTTTCAAGACCTGTGCATTCGTATGAAGTTCGTGTTGCAAATTTTAGTGATTTTTAAAAAAAAATATTATTAAGTGATAATAAGTAAATACAAGCCCTGAAGCAAACAGACATTTAAAATTAGCCTTTCTTCAAATATTAATACACGTTTGCATGGTTTTTTTTCATGAATTTAGAAACAGAAAAAAAGAACAGTAATATTGTGACATTTTCAAATGTTTGTGCACCGTGCAAAGTCAGTATGTTGTAACACCCACCCCCACCCACCCCACTGCTTTGGCAACTGCTGAGCATGAGGTGCATGAATTTTGTGGTGGAAAGTAACACAGGAAATTGGGCTGTAACTAATTATGGATTTCATTGTTAGTTATTATCATATGCAGGTCTTATGCAGTAGACCTCTGGCAATCGACGATCAGATCAACTGTTGATATTTGAACACACAGATGCTTGCTTGCTGGCTTGCTGGCTTGCTGGCTTGTTTGTTTGTTTGATTTTCCCAGTCAGTCGGTGCGAGTGTCTCCGCTCCTTCGTGTGAGGCTCTCTGTTCACCGTCAGACGATCCTGACGGATGTGCTGCGTGACCTGGCGAAAAACCCCACATCTCCATCCCACATACGCCCACCGCTGCCACTGCTGCTCGTGTGTGTGTGTGTGTGTGTGTGTGTGTGTGTGTGTGTGTGTGTGTGTATATGTGTGTGTGTGTATATGTGTGTTGGTGAGTCGAGCGTGGCCGTGGCTCTCTCCTCCGCTTCGCCGTGTTTGAGCGACCGTGCGACTTTAGGGCGGGTTCATCTCGATGAAACCAGCTGTGTGCGTACATAAACCGGCTAATCCATCTTAAATGGGCTGCGCCCGCTCCCGTGGACGATCGCCTCCTGGCACGGCACTGGGTCTGTCACTGCAGGGCCGACTGAGGTCTCCTAGCTGAGGCCCGATGTTCAGTTGTGAGTGTATATTCAGTTAATGACTGTAATTATTGACAGTTGACTGAAAATAATTTTTCGGTCACGCGCTGCAGAACTAGTTTTTGTGTGTAATTAGGGTGCAGGGAGGGAGGAAAATCTCCAGGAGATTCCAGCTGCTGCTGCTACCGCTGCTGCAGACAAGCTGTATATTGTTGTGATCCCCACAGCATCTGATTAAAACGAACCAAAATACAGGTTGATGACAGCAACTGTGCTGTGAGGTTGGCTACACTGACGTGAAAGATTTGTGATCAGATAGAAAGTTACCCCCAACTCCCTTCCGCCACCAGAAGAGATAGGATGGTCGGCGATCGCTGGCAACAACAAACTGAAAACACAGATGATTACCCAACCCCCCGATGTGCAGCAAGAAAGACACGCAAATAAAGGTCTAAGAACTTGAGACAGTAATCTGCAGGAAGAGTGGGTGAAAATTACCACATCAAGAGTAGAAAGACTCTACGAAGAGCTCCTGCGAGCTGTAGTTTCTGCCATCTGGCGGGTGGGTGGGGTGGGTGGGCTGGATGGGGGGGTGTTACTAAATACTAAATACTAACTTAGAAGGGTTCCAAATTTTTGTACATGCCTAAATTAATGATTAATGCTTTTTTTTCTAATTTTAAGTTCACAAAATAAAAAATGACCTCGTTATTCCATTTGCAGAAAAGCTCATTTTAAAGTCTGTTCGCCCCAGGAGTTATTTACTTCTTTTCCCTTTAAAGGTCAATAAAATATGTGATTTGCCCGGGGGGTGGGGGGGGGGCGACGACTATACCTGTTAGAACAACTCTACAAGCTTCTGTGGCTGATAACAAGCAGTTGCTTCTAATAAGCTGAGATTGGCCGTTTATAAAAAGCGAAAGTTGCTCGTCCGTTGTAAACGCATCCGCTATTTCGGCCACTCGAAGGGCAGATCATTCCGAAACTGCCGTACCTCTTGCAGCTGTGGTTTTTCAATGCAGATAACTCATCTCACTTGTGTCGCTTGCCGCACCCCCTCCAAGGTTCCCGGCTCTTCTCCAATCCAAACCGGTATGTCGGATGAGGATTCCCGTGCAAGCACCAGCTCTTCCTCGTCGCCACCTTCCTCCAGCCAGACCAGACAGAGGGATACACCTTGCAAGAAGAAACGGGAGAGCAAAGCCAGCATGAGCAAGACCTCCAAGCTGCTTTCCACCAGCGCCAAAAGGTCCGAATAAATTGGTTATTTTATTCTGATGTAGCTTGGGAAATCTCTAACAATCAGTCCCCCCCCCCCCCCCGGTGTATCTCTTGGAACAAGCAGCCGTTTTTCCAGTGCTTCCATCCTGTATCATCGCTCAGCCATCATATTGGAAAAAAAATTTTTTTTTGGCCGCAGATGAGGAACACATACTCATTTTCATCTTAGACAGCAGATTCAAAGGACCACAATGCACACGGTCACAAGATACTCCTTGTTTTATAGCAAGCGACACAGGGCTTCCCCTTTTTGCCTCCTCTAGAAAAGTAACAGAAAAAAATTCTCTTGCTCTCGGTCTCATTATAACTTACTTTCACAATCACAGTTCTCTGTTTACACAAAGGCAGGAACTGGAGAACTCCAAGACTGACGAGCTGTCCAAGTTGTTAATCACATTTTGCTGATAGTTATGTTGGAGCTCAGAGATGGATTCGAAGTGACAGAGACAGAATCTGTGTCTGCGGAAGTTTAATCGATTAGATACTCGATCATTTCTTTTCTCGTGGGTGAAAGGACGTCTTGTGACATCTTTGTGACGATCATGTGTTTCTCGGGGGCGGCGGGGGATGATGTGATTCTCCAGAGACTGATTTTGATTCCTTATTTTGTGCACAGGATTCAGAAAGAGCTGGCTGACATCACACTGGACCCTCCGCCCAACTGCAGGTGAGCAACCGGATCGAATGTTGTGGCTGATTGGCGTAATCTCAGACACCAAGTGCCCATCTGTTACCTGCCGTTCCTTCTGACTTGGCTCATACGTCAGCGTCTGTCATGAGGTTGTATCTGCACGTCATTTGTCAGCTTTGGTGTGGAGACTTGTAACCAAAATATTCTGGCTTGAGCAGAGAAACTGGAGCAAATGTGGATCCAGCAACGACACCTCATCTGTTTTTAGCGAAGTCAGCATCAAGCTGGATGCTTATCTAATATATAAGACTATAAATCGATTGAACTCATTTGTATACTGGACAGGTAATCCATTAAGAACTAGAAAACTATTATGCAAAAACATGCAGTTGGGCCCGACAGATAAAGGCTATTCATTGCCATGCGTATTAGTTTTTAAAGCTCCTGGATATTTTCTACCAGACATGTAAATGAACATCTTTGATTAGGATCCACTAAATGTAATATCAAAAAACAGAAACTGTGACCCAAGATATGTGAGCAGGACATTTTACAGTGTGAAATTTTTCAGTGCTCTCTGGTGGACAACTTGTATAATCTCGGGTTCTAAATGACCATAAGCCTGCCTTTGGCATTTGTGTTCTACAGTTTTCTTTGTGCTTATCAACGACATATACACCACTTCAACAGCACCGGTGTTTCTGTGTTTAGATACAATTGGCTGGTAATATTGACCCGCTCATATGAGCCATGCTGCCGTGTCAGTCGTCTGTAATTGCATGTTATTTCGTAATTATAGGTGGAGATGTTCACAGGCCAAAAGTGCTCACATGGTGAGCAGGTCGTCCTCAGAGAAACAGTTATGTAGATATGTGGACAGTGACATGATTTTTTGATGATTTTGCATCTGTACACGACCCCGATGGATCTGAAACGAATGAATCAAGATGTTGATGATGAAAATAAGCGCCAGCCACAGCCCGAAATTCACATGGTATCGAGCTTCAGGACTGAAGTATCATGTCTGACTTGGCCCCTCTGCAGCTGTGCTAGGGTGCTGTGATTAGAAAGGCTCTCCTTAAAAACCGGCCGGTCTGGGCCTCCTCCCGCCTGCAGTGGCCCGAGGCGAACCACAGAAGCCCTTGGTGTTCAGGGCTGCTGTTCTGCAGCCGAGCTTGACCTCTGACCTCCACGAGAAAGGAGGGGGGGGGGTGAGCCTCCCCTCTCGTGGCTCTATAGATCAAACAAGTAACCTCGGGGCATAGACCATTTACAAAAATGAACACTGTCTGGGTATTTGCTGCTAAATGAAAGAAAAAGAAGGGGGCTTGTTTATTCACAGTCGTGGCCTTAAAACCAGGCCGAATTTTTTTGTTGTTGTTGTGACCGCTGCCGCTTGTCCTCAGACTTTTTCCTCAGGTATAAAAAAACAATGGCTCCTCAGTCTGGTTCTGGGCGAGAAAACTTAGCACCAGAGCTGTTGAATCTCGTTTTGTTTCCCTCTACCTCGCCTCCCCGCAGGCAACCAGACTTCATTTTAATATCGGTGTTTTAATAGAATAAAACACCTGGCATGAACAAATGTTTTTTGGTTGTTCACCAAAAAGCACAAAAGTTTTTTGAAATGTGTGATCCAGGGTGTTGTTTCAGTGATTGTAAACTGGAGAAATCTGCAAGAAACCAAGTGGTTTTATTTTATTTTATTTTATTTTTTTCTGTTGGATTTTATTCAGCATTTTCATTGCTCAGAAGTAGAACACAATTTATAACTTTCATATAACATCTTATGAACACCTTTTTTGAAAAATAATTTTTTTAAAACACTATTTTATTGATTTGTCCTCAGCTCTTGCACAAGGCAGGAAACAAACAGCACAAACAGTGAAATGCATCATGATGCGATACCTGTTAACATCTCAGTGAGTTTCCTTCTTAAACCCAGGGAATTTTCAGTGGAGCGCCGACCGACATTGAGGAGGTGATTTGTGTCTCCAGTTATGTTCCCGGTTAAAATAATAGCTTAAATCATGGATTAAGGACGTGGCTGTAACTGCAGAGTTTAAGCAACAGGCTCATGCCATTAAGGCAAATTCATAATGGAACCACCTAATTACAACAATGAAGCGTAACAGCTTAAACAGAACAGTCTGCCCCAGCACAAAAGCCACGTTAAATTGAGTACCTCCTATCAAACTGTAATGTATCTCATGTAATAACTTCAACATCCAGAATGTAAAAAAAAAAAAAAAAAAAAAAGCACAGTAGTATGCCTTTATTTTTAGTGGTATTAATAGAACCAAAGCTGTAAATTCTCGATTTTATTACTGACTTTTTCGTTATGTAGTATTGAGGTGTTTATTGAACAGAAAACGATGTGAAATCTGTATCAGACCAGAACAGCAACGCTGTCGGTACTGCTCGGGTACGGTACAGCTTATTTTATTTATCGTTTGATTTATTATGTCTGTCAAATACGGGCTGTAACTAATAATTATTTTCATCTTTGATTAATCTGCTGATTATCTTCTCTATTAATCAATTAGAAAACCATGCAGGGGGAATTAAAAACGAAAAATCCCATTAAGATTTCCCAGAGGCCAAAAGTGACGTCTTCAGATGTCTTGTTTCTCCCAGTGACATAAAACAGAGAGAGGCAGTAAATCCTCACGTTGGAGAAGCTGCAGTCCGAGGATGTTTGACATTTTGTCTTGGGGGGGGGGGGGGGGCTGAAACAAATTAACATAAATGCTTGTCGGCTAACTTGCTGTTGATCCACCAAATAAGTGAAAGACTAATTGTCTCAGCTCCACATGATATTAAGAAAACTTCCTATGTCTGAGAGCTTTTTGTACATCTGTGGGTTTTAGTATTGAGATTAGCTCTAGAGCTGCTGGCCCTGAAAACTCCTGCAGTTCAAACATTAGTCAGCTTTTAAAAATTTTATTTATTTATTTATTTTTCTATAAATGCTCTGAAAGTTTCCACCTTGAACATATTTCATAGCCTGGACCGACATCAAACAGCACTTATCACTACAGGTGATATCAAAATTAACTGGTCTTGCCTCAGATTCTCGCACCCCCCCCCCCCCCAAGGGTCTGATCATGGATGTAGATAAAGTGAAAGTTTTCATCTGCCACAATTCCAGTCGCTTCTTTTTATATCCAGTTAATTAGGCCCCAACGTCGCGCTCTCTGGATCGATCTTCCATGCTGCTCAAACTCCGCTGAACATCCAGGTTAACATTGATCAAAAATGCACAGCAATGCACAACATCTGCCCCCAACCCGTCCCCAGGAGTTTTGAATCGATACTATTATATCTTGTACTCATGCCCCCACCCCACCCCCTGCCCCCTCCAGGGGTTCAGGACCACATGTTCTGCATGTAAGATGGGATAAAGGCTGCACTGCTTTGAGGGAAAAATCAATACAGATTACAGACGATGACACATAGACACTTCACCAGGGGTTTTGCTTTGAAGCGAAGCATCTTCTGAATGATTCACAAGGGAAAAGTAACTTGCGCCACTTCACATTCAAAGAAAATGCTGAAATTGTTCTGACTTCCCATCACTCTGCAGAGATTTACATGTGTTACTGATGTTACTGGTGTTTATATCCAAATGTGAATCCCTAATTAAAGGCGGAGGAAATTTGACTGTCACAGATGCTTTCCCCTCGGTCCTTTCTGTGGAAATGTTACACACACCATCTATTCCTGCTGAATGATGAAAGAAATTCTGGTGGAATTTCCCTTAAATGACACACGTCGAGCAGATCTAGAATGGAATTTGTATTTTCAGTGGGTTTTAGCTCAACTCCTACCGAAGAGAGAAAGTACGACACCCACCTACTCCCATATGCTGCCAGTAAGCTTTATACGCATAGTACGTGAATAAATGTGCGACTTTTGCACTGTAGTAGTCACTACTTGATTACTCCATCAGGGGTGGAATGGTCAAGGTAACAAAGAAAAGCAAAAAAGCTCCGTCCGGTGTCGCTGGTCACGGTTCGGGGCACGTGTGCGTTGTTCGGTTCATTTGAAAAAAGGCTGAAGAGAAAAAAACCTTAAAAAGTCATTGGGAGGGAAAAGCCCAGCGGCAATAACCTGGTGAAAACGTCCGAGTTGTCACGGATGAAGTGTCTGCTGCAGCTGTCAGTCAGTCTTAGAAGGCAAAGTGGACGAGGCAAAGTACAGTTAGAATCGACTCTGTCTGCTGCATGGGAGCGTTATGGATTTAGTGTTACCGATGACAGTGACCCAGAGGGGGGTCGGTGGCTAAAACGGCGACTGTGTGCCTGCCGCAGAGCATCCAATGAGATCAACCGTTTAAGAAGACATCACCCCAGCATGTCCGCTGACAGGGCGCAGGAGGAGAGAGTCGGATAGGAAGGGGAGGACCCCCCGCCCCTCCGAGCCTAAAAAACGGCCTCTTCATGCGGAGTCAGACGGGGCAAAATCCGTAACTAAAGCAAGGGGGTGTTTATGGCCGCACTTTAAGGACATGCGGCCCTGTGCGTCTGGTTTATGCCGCGTTTTTTTGTTTGCCGGCCTCGCTCTGTAACGGGCCCATCTTTTCTTTCTTTTTTATACACTGAACCGAAACCTGTGACCCCAAACTGTGATGTGAACCGAACCGTGAATTTTGTGAACCGTTCCAACCCCCCCTACACTCCACTGATGTGGATGTATTTTATTTGAACAGCAGAACAAAATCTACTTTAATACATTGACATGCTTCCTTGGTCTGCGGGTGTCTTTTTCCCGCTGACTTTATTAATTGTGCTGTATTTGCTGTTTGCAATTTTTTCCTGTTTGTAGACAAGATTTACTTTGTTTGTTTTCCTCTGTGTCCTCAGAATAATTGATGAGTGTATAATCTGGGACGTAAATACAGTTAATCAATAACAACAACTACAAACGCTGATTCTTTGAACTATGTTGCACAGTAGCAGAAGAATTAGGACATTAGACTGTAGGAAAAATACATTGAAATGAGCTAAATTTTTATAGTTACATTTAAGGTGTTTTGTAGGTTGTGGATAGGGCACCAGAGAACAAGACCCCTGTACAGACAACACATTACACAGCGCCTCAGTGTTTCACATTTGTGATTGTGTTTTTGTGATTCAAGTAATTGTGCAGCTGTAAGTGAAGGTAATCTCTGTGTTTGCAGCGCTGGCCCAAAAGGAGACAACATCTATGAGTGGAGGTCGACCATCCTGGGACCACCGGGCTCCGTGTACGAGGGGGGCGTCTTCTTCCTGGACATCGCCTTCACACCCGACTACCCCTTCAAACCCCCCAAGGTACTGGCATCAGCAACACGTGTCTTTCAGCTCGCCCCACACAACCACAAGCAGCCGCTGCGTTAAAACACAATGCGAGGTGCCGTGTTTTTTCCAGTCCAAGTGACATGAATCATGAGTTTGAAGACCCCGAAACGCTGCAGAGTGGTTTATAATGCCATTAAGCAGGAATTTACAATTCTGCCAAGGACACCTACTGATGTATCCCAACCTGGCTCCAAAGCAGTAACCACACAGAATGGGAGACAATCTGATTAGAGAACCCTGTACAAATGCACTTGGCTGCTTTATATAGCATCACCAGAGATAAATATTCCGAGGGAGGTGGAGCGGGTCGTGCAACGGCGGTTCGATCCCCGGCTCCTCCGGTCCGCATGGCGAGGCGTCCTTGGACAAGACACCAACCCCCAAATTACCCCTGATGTGTCATCGGTGTGTGAATGAGCGTGTATAGAAAGGGCATGAATAGAAAACAGCTGAACGAATGTGTATGTAAATGAGGGACTGTGGCAGTAGTGTAAAAGTGCTTCGAGAGGTCAGAAAGACTAGAAAAGCGCCATTAAAGTGCGGTCCATTTACCATTTAGAAGAAAATGTAACTATATTGTACAGAAATCCTTTAACCTGACATTAGTAAAGTGCACAAAGCTGAGGTAGTGGTGAATAATTATACTACATGTGAAACTGTGACTGAATTTTTTTGTGTTTTTGCCATCGAGTTTGGCCTAGAAAGATGTTAATTAAATGATACGTCTGATCTTTTTCTATATTCTATCATCAACAAATCCCTTATAAGAGACCAAAGCCAACAAAGTGACTCTTTGATACTTTGTGATTTCCCCACAGTCTCTCCGATTCACAGCCATTCATTCCTACTGCGGGCACTCTTTTAAAAAGAAAGAAAGAAAGAAAAGGTTAATCATTTTCTAAAAGAGCCAGGCATTCTTTACAGGGAGTATTACTCAAACAGAAGTGAAGTGTAGTAGTAGTATCTGTCAGGGACTATTTTAAGCTGTGGATTTAGTGCTCTAGTGAGTATTTACAGCAGCCCGACAGTGTCTGTGGTATCAGCTCTCAAAATATACCAAAGTGCCCAGTGTGGCTCATTCATGTGTTTTTAATACAAGACAGACAACAGTGGAGCCTCATGGTACGGAGGAATAACAAATCATTGTTGGTTTTTGGCCTTTTTCCGTGGGATTTCAGACAATAAGAAAAATAAAGAATATCACTAGGCTTTAATACAGTTCTTTATAGTAAAACGTAGCTTCAGTTGGATCTTTGAACATTTGCTGGGGCAAAGTGTTTTCTGTCAGATCTTTTCACTGAGGCACAGTTTCTCCTGCTCTGTTGTTTTTAGATTTTTTTTTACATGTTTAAATTCTTAGGTGGGATCTTGACTATATCAACAACAGTAAAAAGAAAAAAAAGTATAGTGTTGTTAGTCCTAATATCTGGAAAAACTCAACGTCTTTTTCACAAAGTCTCGAACATTTCTTGCATCTGTTCATCTATGAACTCTGAACTACTTATAACGTAATCTCAGCTCTTGAAAAGTAATGAAGACACTGAACTCAGTTCCCTTTTTTAAAAAAAAAAACAAAAAAAACCCCAAACCATTAGAGGGAATAAAAAGCCATAATATTTATGTACAAAGATATAGAATATTTTTTCCTTTCCCCTCCGTAGGCACTGTCATTAGACTAATTAGTCATAGTTATTTGTGTATGTGGTTCGCTATCACGAGATGATACAAATCTAAAAACTCAAAGTGAGACTGATGCAACCACAGAGTATGTTTGCAAGGGGCTTTTTTTTGTCTCTTTGTGGGAAGTTATCATCAACCCATTAAAATTTAGCCATTTATCTACTATAATTATAAGACAAAGAATCAATGCTCCATACAGTTGGTGAGTACTGGAAAAAAAAATTGGAAATCATTGTCAGATAATGTCAAGTGAATTCACTATACTTAGTATAAGCTCAAATAATTATAGGCGTTATTGTCCCTAGTGGTTTGCTGTCATTCTCTGACACATATGACTGCGAAAATGGTATTAAATTAATTTCTGTGTGGTGTTAAAAGGGGTTTTTAAAAGTCTTGAATCCAAATGAATGCTGCAGAAACCCTGTAATTGATGTCTGGGATTTTCACCTTCAATATGAGACCCCCCCCCCCCCAAAAAAAAAAAAAAAAAAAAAAGTTACAGCTTTGTCTGTATACCGTAGCAAGACATCCTCAGTCTGCATAAATGACTAGATGGATACTGGTTCATCTGTTTGTGCCCACAGGATTATCTGGACCAGGTCATTATTAATGCAAAACCCTGATGGTGAAAACAGTTTTTTTGTTTTGTTAAGAATTATTTCCAGTGGGATAAAACAACTGATGTAATACAAATAGAGACATTAGTCTAAATAGCATAGACATTCAGGAGATAATGAAAGGACAACATGGAATATAAACAAAAAAGGAAGCATAACACGATATTTTTGTATAAGGTATTTGTTTCTGCTGTTTGTTTCTGCACTAAAGCAAGCTCTTATAGATCTTGTAAAGAAAGTTGTGATCAGAAATATATACCCCCCCCCGCCATAGAAAGTGATGGTTAATAACTTTAAACTTTTCTGCAGAGCCACATTTTGCTTTAAATTACGTCTGTATCAGTTGATTAATACAGCAAATGAACAAAGAAAATGAATAACATAGGAGTAGCAGGAGATTGTTAATAATGTCCTGTCACAGTTATTCAACCCCTATACAATACTGGTAATTTTAAAACCTACTGCTAATCCCTATGACATAAAGTTGGCTTAAAACACAGCCGACACATTGGGAACTCAATAACAGCCCTTAGATATTCTTGAGCTGTGATGCGTTTATATAAAAACCACCCAGGGATGGGTTAAAGTTGTGTTGCAACCACCGGTGATTAAGGAGCTGTCACAAAAGCTGAGAGGGGAGATCATTTCATTTCATTTCATTGCACCAAAAGGGCAACAGGTATAGGAAGATTGCTAGAGACACCAAATGTGTACGGAGGTGCAACACTTATGGCCCGGTAAAGGACCTGCCTGGTAATGGTGGAAAGCGGCCGGGACAGAAGTCAGTGCCACCATGAAAATTTTTTTTAAAAATTGCTTAACAACCAAGGACTCAATGGCGGAGAGCCCATGACGCGCGCCACTTTCAGCCAAGAAGCTCAAGAACTGTCAGCTGGAATATTTGGATCGGCCCATGGAGATCAGGGATGCAGCGCTTTGGAGTGACGAAACAAAACCGGAAAGGTTTGATGGCACGGATCAGCGGTTTGTCTGGCGCAGGAAAGGCGAGGCCTAGGGTCAGAAGATGGTGATGCATGGAGGCGGGTCGTCGGTGCCGTGAGCATGATTTGGAGGATAAATGCATTTCCCTTTGTGGTGAACTTGAATCTAGGTTATAATTGGATTCTAAAGCAAGACTGTGATCCCAGGCCCACTTCTGGGTTCACCAGAGCTTGGTTAAGGAATCGGTCCTGGAATCTCCCAGAGCGGCCTTCACACGTTTCCAGATTTAAATTCCATAGAAAATGATTGGTGGGATTTACGGACAACTATTCGCAGTATGGAAGCATAGGATCTCATTGAGCTTGGAAGTTTTTGCAGGAGAAGAATGGGCGAAGATTCCACAGGGCTGAGGTGTCTGTAGCTTGTCGGCAGCTTGTCGGCAGCTTGTCAGCACTCACCAACTCACTTAACAGTGGTTAACAAGGCAAAAAGGATGTTCCACCAAACACTGAGGCTGGGGGCCCAGCAATGGTGGACATTTGTCAAGAGATCTGGATGTTTTTCATTTTAACTCAATCATGTCAACTTATGTCATTTTGTTTCAATTCTAGACACATCACAGAAACAGTTATTTTAAGTGGTGAGGGGTTTAAATAATCATGATTGCAACTGTATTTCTTAGCTCTCTAATTTGATATACTTTGGATAAAATACCTATTTGGTCTTGTGTTTGTGTGTGAATGGAAAGTTTGCTTTACATTGACAACCTCAGAAGGAAATGGCCCTTGTGAAGTTAAGTAAGAAAATATGAAATTTAAAAAATACTCATACAAGCCACGTACCTGTGTGTTTGATGGTTAATATCTGTAATCCAGTTGAGGTTTTCCACAGCTCACTTGTTCCAAAATAATGTTTTCAGTGTTGCATCAGCGCACTTACTGTAAATACGCCACATGCTTTCATTTCCAGTCAGAGTGCTGGTAATCTAATGAAGAGTCGCTGGTTCTCTGTAATCTTCCATTCAGTGAAAGCAAAAAGAGAAAGAAAAAGAAAAATCGACACACCTGAAAGAAGTGATATCTTCAGATTGGCCTTTCCCGGCAGGTCGAAGTTCCTCTTTTCAGCCACCAGAGGGCTTTTTGTCCCTGCAGCGCTAAAGTGCTGCAGGTTTAATGCAGTAGATCAGCCATGTTTACAGTGTTTATGCAGGACTGTGATACCGTTTTTCTTTTTGTTTGTTTGTTTGTTTTCTTTTACTAAAATCCTCAATGTAACACAGAATATTTAAGTCTCTAAATTAATAGCCCTTCTTTAGTTGAAATGTGTGGAAACTTGTCCTGTGTTTTATCTCATTAAGTGGATATCTGATCTAAAAGATAATGTTTTGTTTTTATGAATCAGCAATCCATTTAATGTCTTTTGCAGTTGTTCGACGATTTTAGTTATAGAGTCATTATAGAGTTCAAATCTTTTTTTGGAGCAGCGGTGGAAAACATTTCATGATCCCTGGTTCTCAGATGTGTGAATTCTTATATTTCGAGTAAACCGATGATTTTCTTTTCGGGTTGTGAACTGTTGGGCAGACAAAACAAGACATTTAATGATCCCTGCTTGGGCTCCATAATGTTGTGGTTGGTCTGTGAAACATCAGAAAACAGCAAAAATGCCAAATGATTAACTGATTAATCATAAGAATAATTAGCAGATGTAAATTCAGTTGGTTGCATCTCCACTTTAACTGTCTTTGTCCTGGCTATATCTGAGAATTAATAATGATCAGTATTTTTTTAAAAACCCAAAGCAAAACTAGTCATATCCTGACTGTGAACGGCGTTGTCTTCGCGCCTGCAGGTAACATTTCGCACGAGGATCTATCACTGCAACATCAACAGCCAGGGGGTGATCTGCCTGGACATCCTGAAGGACAACTGGAGCCCCGCCCTCACCATCTCCAAGGTGCTGCTGTCCATCTGCTCCCTGCTCACAGACTGTAACCCAGGTGAGACCAGAACGCGAAGACCGGCGTGTCAGTGAACGCCCGGCTAAGGCCGTTGGGTGACCGGACTGCTGCGACTGAGCTGTGTGCGCAGACAAGCCGGGTTGTTAACAGTCGGTGACAGGTGTGAGATTTAGGTTGCCGGTCAGACTTTGTGCGAATTGTTGATCACAAAGCAGATTCAGTTAGTACCAGGCGGCTGCGACGGCCATGGTTTTAAAAGACTTTTCCTGTTATATTTGTCTTCTCTTGTCGCCACTTTAAATCCCATTAATATCTGCGATACTTTTCGCAGTGTAAAACATTACGTACATGAATTAGGGAGGGACAGGAGAAGAGGAGAAAAATGAATTTTAGTGTTGCAGTTTCAGAGAGATGATTTGAATCACCTCTCTCATATAAAAGGCACCTAAACACCATTTACAGAGTATTTACAAAAGAAAAGGAATCTGAACCTCACGCCTTGTAAATGCTGTTTTCTTTGGGGGGGGTTTTTTGGTAAAACCTTCACTGGAAACCCAGCATCAACTGGACGCCCTATTCTAGTTTAAAATGTACTCAGCTCGTAAGAGTGAAAGTCACCAGGGAGGGTTTTTTTTTCTTTTTTCTATTTTAACAGCCAATTTGTGCCACAGACAAAAAGAAAAAAAATTTTTGCTGCCAGCAGCTCTTTCCACACACTTCATTTGTTCTGACATCTAAGTGCAAGTGTAATGAAAGATTTGTCAGAACTCAACTGTCTGATTCTGCTCACGTACGAACATTTTACCCTTTGATATGAAAATCCCTAGTCCATGAGAGGAATTGGCTGATTTTGAAACTGGGTAAAACTGGAATCGATTTACTAAAATTTCTTAAAACAGGATAAAACCTTTTCCCCATGTGCTTATAATTATTTGTTTATACATAAAGAGAGAAGGGAGTTTTAGGCTCCAGATTCTACAGAATTCTTCAAAAACAAAAATAATGTTGGATGAAGGAAATATAAATTTCTAAGTCCTAGAGGGTCTTTTTATTCTCTCGTTTAACATTTTATTAATTTAGTTTTACATACAGGAAACTTTATATATATATATATATATATATAAAAATATAAATTATTATTATACTTTTATTTCCGTTTAGCTGATCCCCTGGTGGGAAGCATCGCCACCCAGTACACGACCAACAGAGCGGAACATGACCGAACAGCCAAACAGTGGACGAAGCGATACGCCACATAAACCCACCGAGGACGGCGGCGGGAGCAGGAGGAGGGGCGGGGGAGGAGGGGCGGTTTGTGTTGGGGGGTTATTTCTATCTCAGATTTTTAGTACTTTATTGTCTGGTATATTTTTTGCTTCCTGATTAAGTTATCTCCACAAATATGGTAATAAAGGAACACAATGGAAAGGAAGTCTGGTCTGCCGCCATGAGTGTTTTTTGTTTTTTTCCTTTTTCTCATTGTTAATTGAAGGTTGGATTTCAGGCAGGGACGTGCTGAGCAAATTACCAGTAATCACTACAGCTGATTCCCAGAACACTTCTGAGCCACATTTCTGAATGGCAACACGAACTTTTCAAAGGCTGTAACGTTTTTAATATCATGTCGATGACTTTGAAGATAAATCCGAGTACATTTGATAAGCTGATAACACTTCAACCCACCTATTTATCATTTCTATGCAGCAACTAAACATTAAATGAACGGTATAAAACACAGTACTGTGGTCGGAAGCAGACATCAGTTTTTATTACTGTGTTTGTCAACTACTGTAAATCCTGTGGACACAGTCTTGAGTTGTAAGGAGACGGTATTTTAAACACTGAAGTCTTGCTCATAACTAAATTCTGCTTGTTACAATCTATTAAATGTTTATAAAGTGTCTATGGCTGTTAAATTGAAGGGGGTTAAAGTACCACCAAGAAAAGAGGACATATGATAAAAGTCAGTTTGTCTCATCCGGCCTGCAACATTTTCACACTTGAGCAACAACTGCAGCGCCACATCTGTCATGTTCAACGGGTCCAGGTACTCATCTGCATGATATAAACACAACGCTCAATGGTGCCTGACAAATGCAAACAGTTGAGAGAGAAACACCCACCCCCCACTGCACATTCTTTTCAAAACCACAGCTTATTGTTGAGTGATGTAGTTTCAGTTGATATCATGATAAGTTTTTAGACTTATTTTTCCAGTATCTAAATACGTCATGGCAAATGTGCAGTTTTGTGATGGTTCGGGGGGGGGGGTCTCTTACAGTCCAGTCGTCAATAATCCGTCAGTTTTTGATCCTTTCAGACGTCAGGATTTTACCAAACAACGCTAAACAATCACAGTGCTGCTGCATTGAAAAATTAGTAAATTCATCAAATTGTTTTCCAGCTCATGTGTCTGATCTAGATTTTTCTAGATCAGCTTTTAAGTTAAGTCATCATCTCTGGGGGGCTCACCAAGCAGGATCACTAATTCATCTGCATAACAGGTAACCGGGTAACAGCCAGCAACAGCCTCTGGGCCTGGCTCCGTGCTCCAGTTTCGACCGCCACCACATAATGTCGTAATCTTTGTTTGTGACCCCCTTCATGCGGTATTGGCGGAGGTGTCCGATCTGCCGGAGAAATCAAATGCCGGCGGGGGGGGGCTCGACGTTACAGTGGCATTTCATTTGAGTCACGTCACCTTTGCCAGGTCATGTACGGCCGGCCAAGGCAATAAACAGCTGTATTTTCTGAATCTGCCGGAAAGTAGCTGGCCTTTAGTTTCCGACCCCTGCGCCGTACCTCTCGCTTTCACGCTGCCGGGCAACAAACGCAGAGTTTACCCCGTCAACAAACGTTTACCCCTTCAACTAAACGGGGTGGGTGCTCACCTGTCCTCAGATGTCTACATAGGGGAACGACGTGTGATGGACCCTCTGCACTTAGAGGGAAAAAAAAGGCAGTTAAAACTGAAGCCCAGTGTTTGGAGGTGGTAAAAATGACCTGTGCCACAGGGTGCCCATCTCCCTGTTGGCTGGATGAAGTGCCAGAGTAGGCGGGGGCCGAACCGTCAGGAAATGTGTCCTAAAGTTGGCAAACGTCACCAACTAAGCAGCAGAGCAAAATCAAAATAAACCCTCGGAGCCTTGACAACAGGTAAACTACCACAGCTGTTATCACTTGATTCATGCGGAGAACTTGCAGCAACATACACGACAATTACAGAGCGAATACAACGGCTGTTACAGGTCTAAACTTGTTTTTCTTATGTCTAGTAGGAAAAAGTAGGAAAGCTGTGAAATGCAATGACAAGTATTCAATTTAGGGGGAAAAAAAATAAACAACCGAGGGCTGAGATGTAGGTGAAGCCTCGGACCAGCTGGGGATAGACGGCGTGGGAGAGTGAACCCATAGGAGGCTCCAAGGTGTGAAAAAGTCTCCATCGAGTGAGCGGCACATGCGACGCAGCATCGTTTAATGCAGCTGCATTCTCTGCCTCATGGTTTATCCCATAAACTGAGACGACCAATCTCATGAAACGGACGCTTAAGGATAAATGCAGCTATATTCTGTGTTGTTCCCACCGTCAGACACCACCATCACGAGAACAGTGAACTCATCCCTGGCATTTACTGTCAGTAAATGGTGCAGCCCATCCCTCTGTGCCTTCGAGCTCCATTGCTGCCCCCCCCCCCCAAAAAAAATCCCTAAAACTAAAACTAAACAACACATCAATGATTCACATCATTACGATGAACGATGGCTCTCAGGTTTATTTTGGATCAGTCCACATCCACTTCCCCGCTGCTTTAAATACCCACCAGAGCTTCAAATCTCTGGCTGAAAATAGTCCCCGAAAACACACACACACACACACACACGCACACACACACACGTACCCTTGCTCAAGCATTATAATTATAAGCATTGTAAGAATGCTTGTTATGCTTAGCATCTGGCTTGTTCAGGCTTTTTCACGCCTGATTTAGGACTTGAAATATTAATTCCCTTAAAAAAAACAAAAAAAACAAAAAACGTTTTGGACTTTGGCTCTGAAAATTCCTTCTGGCAGCTGATGTGGGCCCTGATGATCTTGTTTCCTGCCAAGAGCGAGACCCGTTCCAGCGAGGCTTGAACTCCGGCCACGAAGCTGAATCTGACCACACTCTCACTCCCCACAATTGTTAATAATACACATTAGTTGCTTTTTTTTTTTCAATGTCAAAATAATCCCTGGCGCTCTATTTCTTTAAGTACTTTTCTTAGAAATTGTCTCCTTTAAAAAAACAAAACAAAACAAAACACTTGTTTATTCTTCTAGGAAAAACAGTAAGCAGCCCAACCAGTTCCCTAATCTTCAAAACACAGCTGGCGCTGTACACGTGCAACAACAAATCCCAAACTTGACTAAACAAAATTCCTCGTGGCCAGCGAGTGTAAACGTTAATCATTTACGTTTAAATCACTCATTCACATTTTAGGTACAGCCGTGGTTTGGCATGTGAGATTTACAACCGCCCAGGAGAGTACATTGATTTATGGCTGTAGATACAATAAACAATGGCTTTATTATACGTAATTAAAATGACATGGGGAAAATGTCAAGAACACAGCATATGATCTGAGCTGCCAACTCTACTAAAAAAATAGGTCAGGTAGAGCAGTAATTAGTCCTGGGTTTTATAGTACAGGATGTGTGCATTGGTTGGCTGTCAGGCTGAAAGGTACAATTCATCCTCGCAGGCGCCTGGGAAAAAAAAACCAAACAAACAAAAAATCGACCGGTATTCGGAGCTCTTGGTTAATCCCCCCGCCTCAACCGGAGCCCCGGTCCGAGCTGAGGGAAGGGAGGCAACAAAGCCAGGGTCCCGCCGCCGATCACGCTCCACCGTGGGTTTTGCTTTGGATGATGTGCGCCCGACGTAACCAAACGTACCTTTCGGTCTCGTCAGGCCGGGACACATTTTTCCACATGGTGTCGGGAGGCTGGACATATATTTTATGCTAAAATTTAAGTCGGGTTTGGACTTTATTATTTCTCTCCTGAGAAAAGGCTTCCATCTTGCCGCCCTGCCCCATCGCCCAGACGAACGAAGGACATGGGATTGTCAGCACCTGTACGGGAGAGAGCAGTACTTGCCAGAAAATTCCTGCGGCTCCTTCAGTGTTGCCGTTGGCCTCTTGGCAGCAGCTTACTCCTTTTTTAAAATTTATTTAATTTCTTTAAATATTCCATTTTGGAGGGAAGTCCTGTTCCCGGTAATGCCACCGTCGTGCAATATTTTCCCCATTTGTTAACCGATTGGTTCCGCGGTAAATCCGATGCTCCCCTTGGAAAATTCTTTTGGACCCCTCCCCGGATCGATGACTTTTAATAGTGAGGTCCCGTTGGGGCTTTGAATTTAATTGGTTGATTCTGAGTGCAGCTGCATCCAGGCTCATAAATGGGTGTGCACATCTATGCAACCAGATGACAGTATGTTGGGGTTTTTTTTAAGTTTCATTTTATTTTGTCTGTTTCGGTTTGTTTTTCACTTGAGTTTTATAGGTCAAAGGTCAAATTAAAGGTGCAAAAAGGTCTGAAACCATTCACCTTGGTATTTACTTCTTTACATCACATTAAACTTGCCATTTTATCACGGGTGTTTTGACTTTTTGCATCCACCATATTCAGATTGAGGGAACCAATATTTGGGAGATGGAAAGAATCTAGGTCCAAACAGTGAAAACTCTATGGCAGATGTTTCTTCAACCTCTAGCTGGTAGTATAACCGTTGTTTCAGTGACTATAGCACATAATTGGGATCACACTGAATATATAAAATCCTGTGTCCCGTGATATATGTCAAATATACTGTATAGATTTGTTATCGGTAAGATTTTGAAAGTATGAAAATGTCCGGACAAATGTGTCCAGATTTGGGGCAGCTAGCTAACCCCAGCCCTCAGGTAACAGTATGAAGAGCCTGTAGCCACGTTGGCACCTCCATGTGCTTCTCAAGCCCAAGTATCGGGCTGAATAAAACGAGACCTGGGAGTTGCACCACGTGAGAAGTTAAGGGATCCACAAAGTTAGTACAGTTTGGTGGCTGCCGATGGTCCCTTTATGGCTCCTGTGTCTAACTGCAGCTCATACCGGCCCGTACCCGAATCCCACCTGCATAAAGAATCCCAATGCTGCTCTAGCTGCAGTTTCAATGGGAGATTTAAGTGTTTAAACTGCTTATATGTCATCTAGATGTCTAAAATCACTTCCTTAGCCTAGTTTTTCACCCAGACACCTGTACGTCTCTCAACCTGTGAATTTTGAAATATTTGATCAGTCGGACTTTTTGGGGACTTCCATGGTGCTTGAGGAAAAAAAGAAAAGAAAAGAAAAAGAAAGGTGGTAATTCAGTTTCGCTTCATTTTTTAGATGTTGGGTGTAAAAAGAGAAATGTGTTTGTGCAGATCATTGTCAGCGTTTTCAGTAGAAGTCCTGCAATCCTATGTGGGCGTCGTCTGTTGTCGAATGAGATATGCTCAAAGGAGTGGTTGTAAAGGGAAGAATATATGCAAACTATTACAAACTGTACAATATTTCAATTCATCAAGACAATAATGATTAAAATAATCACAAATGTCCGTTTTCTGTAAAAAAAAAAAAAAGGTTCAATCACCCTTCTACAAAAGTAAAATGCTGCTTACAGTTCAATGTGTTAATAAAAATCCAGTGTTAACATATACAGTAGTATAATACTCACATTTGTCTGCTTTGAGTACTTTTACTTTTGACACTTGAAGTACTTTATTCCTGGCCATACATTCGTACTTTAACAGCATGCTTGGATGTACAGCCGATTAATCGAGTAGTCGATCGATAGTGACGCAATCGGCTCCAGGTTTGATGATCGTGTTAATTGTTTCTAAATGTTTCTAGCTTCTTAAATAAGCGGATTATATTCTTCCCTTTGTTACACGTGATAGAAAACTGAATATCTTTGGATTCTAGACTCTTGATCGGGTCAAACAAAAGAGGAGATTCGAAGACATCCCCTTGGTCCGTGGGAAACTGTAGAGGGCACTTCTCACTGTCGTTATTTTTATAGGCAAAACGATCAATAGATTAATAAAAAATTATCTGCACATTAATCAATGACAATAGTCGCCCTTCCCTTGTATAGGATCTGAGGACTTATTCTACTGACGAGTGGCATAAAAGGACACATTGAAGTACAGGTACCTCAAACTTGTACTTGACTCAGTGCACTTAATTTTCAGTGCTGCTCTTTGCACTTAAACCCAAGCTGTACTTGGCAGGTGAGTAGTACCTGATATCAAAAGAATAGATGCAGACATAACGTGATGGAACATCTAATTGTTACTTTATATATTTTAGTCATTGCATTATTTTTAAATTTTTTTAAATTCCTCTCGTGCATAAAGCATCTGAATATCAAGGAAACCGCTCTGTGAAGGGCATTATGAAGTACAAGTGTTGTGTTTCACCTCAGAGCACTGCATTATGCAGCGCGTGTGTGGTTATACAGCATATCAAAATGGCATATTGGATTACAATTACTGAAATATGAAGTAGCCTTTTTAATGCCGGAGCCTGGCGGGGTGGAGTTCATCGGAGTATTTTATAGATACTTTAATCTATAAATGGAGTGGAACTCAGCAGAGCGCAGGCCTTTGCCAAGACGAATAATTCCTTATCATTTTGAGATAGGATAAGTGATAAAAATACATAAATATATATTCTGGATCCCTTTAAAGGGTTCAGCAGCCAAATTTAATGGGTTCGTTCCTGGCCCGTGCACCAAGTTTGGTGCAAATGGGTTCAGTGCTTTTTTTTTTTGACAAATAAAAGGAGTAGGGACACCGGAGAAAAACATTATCTCCTTGGTTTCACTTTATGAGCCGATTATACATTTTGTTTTATCACCGTAATTAGTGGAAGTGATTTAAATGTTTACATGTTGAGGCTGTGTTTTTACCCCTGCCCCCCCCCCCTCCCCTGCCTTCGGAGCACATTGCAGCTTGAGTGTGGAAACGTGCTCCGCTGGCAAAGCGATGCTACCGACTCACGGCGGTTTTTCAAATGAAGGCGGTGGATTACGGGGTAAAATTTCCCAGCTTGTAAAAAAAAAAAAAAAAAGTTTTGGTATGAGGACGCGTAAAGTGGAAACAGGTGAGCGGGAGCAGCTTGATCACGGAGAAAATAAGGTCAAATCTAATAATAATAATAATAATAATAATAATAATAATGATAATAATAATGATAATGATAATAATGATATAATGCTCAACACTGAATGAGTGGTCCGACCGCGGCGCTCGTGTGCCCGTGCACGCAGGCTGACCGCCCACCGCTGCTGGGGCATCACCCTACCCGTTGTGCTGTGCAACGTGACCGCCGCGTTTTTTTTTTTTTTCCTTGTTATTTGTTTTTTTTTTTGTTGTTTTTTTGTAACCATCCCTCTGTTACGTCACGGAACGCCCTCGGCCCCGCCCCTCGCCCCGCCCCTCCCCCACCCACCCCCCCACCCCCCACCCCCCCTTGCCCTGAAAGTGTGTCACTGGGTTAAAGTGGCTCGAGCGGGCCTGGGCGGAGGGGGCGTGGCCGACGGGTCACATGGGCGAGCTCCGCTATTGAGAACATTCAGTTCTCTCCGCGAGCCCGCAGTCACACACACACACACACACACACAGGCGAGTGTGCGGCGAGGGGCGGAGGTTGGTGCGGTGGTGTGTGTGTCTGTGACTGTTTGTGCGTGTGTGCGGGTGTGTGCGGGGCCAGGGGGGCGGGAGTTCCTCCGATTCAACCGTGTCGTACATTACCCGACCTGTTCCCTTCAGAGAGAAAGTAAACGCCGCACGAAGTGGCCGCGTCGCCGCCTCAGCCTCTTCCCCCGCAGACGGACCCGCCGACGGCAGCCTCCGCTCCGTCCCTCAACTCCAGTCTCCGCCGTTTGTTTGGTTGTTTTTCTTCCTTCCTTTTGTTTTATTTTTCTATTTGGTTTGTTGTTTTTATTTTTTTTTTTCTCCTTCGTGACACAAGCGGACAGAAGTGGTGACCGACGACCGAGTTTCAGCTTAAACGTCTCCGTCGGATCCGCGAGATGCCTGAGGACGTGGGGACGGCCAAACCCGGTAAGAGGACGGCGCCCGACCCGGTGCTCTTCTGCACGATGTGGAAGAAGTGCAAAGGTTGTCGGTGTTTTCGTTGCATGCACTCTGCAGGGACCTTCCTGCGGCGACGGTGTTGAGATGTAGTCGGACCAACTGTCCCCCCTAGTCGTAATTTCCCTCTTTTAAAACCGACGGTGCGTCAAGTTTCACTGCGCCTTCTTCTCGCTAGTTGAGCTGTTAAACGACGAGGAAGCCCGCTAAAGTGATGTGGCACAGAGTTACGAAAACATATCTGCGTTGTGGACACGCTACGTGCACGTTGACTGGCGTTATCCGCTAAATGAGGGCTCTGGTCGGGGGTTTTAGGATGAATGGACGCGAATGAATGGCTCCAAGAATGCAGCCGTACGATGTGTTTCGTCGCTGTTCTGCAGCATCGTAACTCTCGGCCGAGGTGTCGGGAAACTCGCGTAGGTTTTTAAGAATTATTTCGTCCCGCCGTCGTGCGGGTGGGACGCGTTAAGCGGGCGCCGCAGCCCCCGCAGCCCCCGGAGCCGCCGTTTAAAACGGGGTTAGGAGTGTCAGCGCGGCGCTGCGTCGACGCCGCGTCCGCATCTGACACAACAACAGTGTTCCACTTCCCCGGCCGCGCTCACATGGCCGCCGCCGCTTAGCCATGTGCCCGTGTGTACACGGACCCGGGACACGCGTCCCATTGGCCGAGGGGCGGGCCAATGGGAGCGCACGCCGCCGACGGGCTCCGCTCCCATTGGCCCGGGCGGGGACCGTGACGCGGGGCGTTGCGTAATCCGCGCTGTACGCGGCGGCCCCGGCGCGAGGCTCCACTGCAAGTTACACGTGAGGGCGGCGCGAGCCGGAGCAGCGGCTGACCTAGATTCTCTCTCTCTCTCTCTCTCTCTCTCTCTCTCTCTCTCTCTCTCTCTCTCTCTCTCTCTCTCTCTCTCCCCTTCTCTCTCTCTCCTTCTCTCTCTCCCTCTTCGCTTTCACAGAAATACATGACAGGTCCACGTGTGGGTGGTGAAAGAGAACAGTCATGGTTGGGTTAGGTAATCATCCGCTACCGCCTCAGTTTAGAGGCTTTTTAAAGACTTAAAGGGGGAAAACACACTCGGCCTTTTACCCAAATATACCAAATAAATAAATAAATAAATAAAAATAAGGTTCGTCCGCTTTCTCTATAAATAAATAAATAAATAAATTACTATTTATTTATTTGTTTTTTGTTTTTTTTTTCAAACATGGAAATCTCTATTGGGATTTAAACCGCGCCCATCGGCTCCGGGTCATTCACTTTTACACAGTCACTGGAGCTCCCCTGTCAAAGGTCGGTGCCTTGCCCAAGGGCACTCGGGTTAACGTTCGTTGTCAGTGCCGCGGCCGACTTTGTTTTCACGATCGATTTATCTGCCTGCTGTGTTCCCGTTTAATCTATCAATCGTTTGTTTATTATTGTTGCGCACTAATCAACTATCGAGATAGTCGCTGATTTAGTTTTTTTGTCGGTCGACCGACTGATCGGTAAGTAGTTACAATGCGATTCGAATTAACGATTAACCTGCCAATTTCAGTTCAGATTATCCGTTTAGTCTCTAGGTCGAAATATTTTCACTGCAACTTTGCAGAAGTCAAACGAGAAGCCTTCAGATGTCTTGTTTCGTTCGACAATAAGTCGAAGACTAGATTCAGAAAATATTTTACCTGCTGATTATCCGTTCAGCTACTCAACCGACCGACCGATTGTTCATCGACAGCTTAAACGCCGTTCAGCGGAGTGAGACGCGATGAAGCCCACGACTCCAAAAGCTACTATAACATGCTGTCTGCATTTGTCACCGGGCGTGCGCCAAAGCGTTTAAGGAGAGACCCTTCAAAGTTCCTCGGTTCTGTAACGTGGCCGCAGGCTGCCGCCCTTCAAGGCCGTGGATCGGCCCAACGTTCAGTTCGAGGTTCTTGTGACAGAGGTCACCAGATCTGTTTTCTGGCCAAACATGCCATGGTGGATGCCTCGCCTTTTGTCTTTCGTCCCTCTGACTGTTATTTTGCTCCAGTGCTTCAGTGACCCTGTCTGGTCGTCGAGTCAGCGGAGCACACTCCCATAGCATAGAGACTCAGGCATGTTATGTAATGGTGTTATCCAACCAGTAGGCACTGGAGGTGATAAAGCAGGTCAATAACAGCAGTGAATAAACAAAGCAGGAATCGCACACAGGCACACACACACAGACACACACACGACTCCTGTGCGGTCTAGGCGTGTCAGAGACACCTGTACTCACTGTACAGCCACAGCTTTGTTTATTTGATGTACGAAGCAATTTTTTTTTTTTATTATTACTATTATTGCGGTTTACACTTTAATTCCTGTTGTCGTCTCTGGTTCACATTAACTTTGCTATGCATTGAGCTTGCCAGAGTTTAAAAAAAAAAACAAAACCAAAAAAAAAACCCCTGAAACAACCTAATTTAAAGTCTTGATGTGGTTGTTGCTAAGGTTGTGTGCATTTTCTCTTCTTAGAAACGGGTTTACATGAGAACAACAACAGGCATCCGGAGTTTGCAGATTTTTTCCTCGTATGTTTGCTAAAATAGTGGTTCACTTTCATACTACAGAAGCCGCAGGATGAGTCTAAATGCTTGCAGTCTCACCATGCGCATTTAATAGTACTGGATACTATTTGAAGTATAGCGTTATTGGATGTAGCAAACGCGAAGTATGTAATTACATTAAAAGAGAAGAGGACAAAAACTCTTCTTCTTCTCTTTCTTGGAAGTAATTTACTTGCTCTTAACATGTCATCGTATCTCTCTCTACCCACAGGAGGCGTCATCGCCTATATTTCCTCCGGCTCTGCCTCCAGCCCAGAGTCCTGTATGAGCGGGAGCCCCAGCGGCGGCTACCTGTCGACGTCACCCGCTCTGTCCCGCCCCTCGCTGCCCAGCAGGGCCGTGGGCATGGTGGTGGACATCGCCCCGCCAGCCAAGAGCGGGCACCCGCGCGGCCACGGCCTGGAGAAGGCCGGACGCTCCTCCACCTCCACTAAGAGCAGCATCACCAGTAAGCACGGACGTCAGGCTCCCGCCATTGAGAAGCGCTTTGCGCACGTAATCCGGTGCAGACGAATCACGGCTTCTCTCTCTTTCTGCAGAAATCAATGGCATGGTGCTACTGTGCAAGGTCTGCGGTGACGTGGCCTCGGGCTTCCACTATGGCGTGCACGCTTGCGAGGGCTGCAAGGTGAGACAAGTTCCTGGAATGAAGCGTTTTGTCAGTGCAGGTTTGATTCACGTCCCAACAGATGTTGGCTAACGCCCCCTCTTGTGGCTCTCGCGGTTCCTCAGGGCTTCTTCAGGAGGAGCATCCAGCAGAACATCCAGTACAAGAAGTGTCTTAAGATGGAGAACTGCACCATCATGAGGATCAACAGGAACCGCTGCCAGCAGTGCCGCTTCAAGAAGTGTCTGGCTGTCGGCATGTCCAGAGATGGTGAGCTTTTGGATTGGTCTCAGTAAACAGTTTGTTTAATTTATTATTATGCTGTTAAATCAAAAACCGAACGAGAGCTGCTGATTGGAGTTTTGCCCTTTGGGATTTATATACTCCAAAGCTTTTTCTCTTTTTTGAGTACTGTTAATATTAACATGATGGAATGGCTTCATTTTTCACTCTCAGCCGTCCGATTTGGCCGCATCCCAAAGAGGGAAAAGCAGAGGATGCTGCTGGAGATGCAGAACGCCATGAACAACATGATGAGCAACAACAGCCAGCTGCACAGCATCCTGCACGGCCACCAGAGCCCCCCCCTGCCCATGGAGACCATGACCAGCGACGCCAGCTCCTCGCCCTCCTCCTCCTCTACTCCCGACTCCCCGTCGTGCTCCAGCCCCTCCTCGCCGCAGTGCCCCCAGGACTCGGAATCGGTGGTTTCCATGGACACCAACTCCAGCTCGGCCTCCTCCTGCGGATCGGACAGCGGCGAGGACGAGGCCATCGTCGCCACGGGCCGGCAGTGCCAGGACGCCCTGGCGTTCGGCCAGCAGGGGTCCCCAAGACAAGGCCAGGTCTCGCCCTCGCCGGTCTCTGTCGCCCTGGAGATGAGGTGCGGCGCCCACATGGAGGAGCATCGGGAGAGCTGGAACTGCTGGAACAACAATGCGGTCGTGGGAGGTTACCAGCCTCACGGCAACAGCCAACGCGTCACCAATGCTGCTTTCAGGGACGAGAGGGGAGTCTACCAGCAGCAGCAGCAGCAGCAGCAGCAGCAGCAGCAGCAGCAGCAGCAGCTCAATGGTGCCCCTAGTGGCGAACCATCTGAAGACAGCCAAAGACAGCATGAATTCAACACACAAACTGCCTCAAGTGGTTACAGTGGACCAACCAGCTGTGTGAACAATAGAACACACCTGGTGAGTAATTTAGATTTTCCATCTTGTAAAATTCACGTTACACTTCCAGAAAGCCAGTGAAAGCCAAGAGCCAGAAAGGCATCTGATCACACCCCTGACTGCCCCCCCCCCGCCCCATCTCCATGTTTTTCCCCAGGTCTGTCCGATGAACACCTCGCCCTACGTGGACCCCCGCAAGCCAAGCCAGGAGATCTGGGAGGAGTTCTCCATGAGCTTCACCCCCGCCGTGCGGGAGGTGGTGGAGTTCGCCAAGAGGATCCCGGGCTTCCGTGACCTCCCCGAGCACGACCAAGTCAGCCTGCTGAAAGCCGGGACATTCGAGGTGAGAGGGGCCAGAGCACAAACACCCAATGTTATTCCGCGCTGGCTTTTCAGTTGAATGCGGCGTCGGCGTCCTCAAACGCCCGGGACACAGAATCCGCCGTGGCTTTTCCCAAACAGAGCCATACAGAGCCCCCCCATAGGGGGTTCAATCAAACCAGCTTAATGTCACGTTCCCCTGGGAAAAGCTCAGACACAGACATTGTACCCGTTCTGAATCAGATTGTTTGATTGACGCAATTTCGGATGTTTTGGTGCCAAACCACTATTTTTTTGCCTTTTTCCTTTATCTGTGGTTCAAAAGTCGCCCGGTCGTATTTTGGTCACGTCATAGAGAGTGTAAATTGGCAGGAATTGAGCAATGGAGATTTTTATTTATTTTATTTTTTTTCAATTCAAATAACGATGGATAAAACGTTCAACGTGAGAAAATCGGTGTCAGAATCATTATACAAAAAAATTAAGGACTTTTTTTTTTTTTTTTAGATGTGTTTGAACCTGCTGCACATATCAAACAAAAGACTTAACCCCCCCCCCCCAAAATCTGGACCCCCAGGTGCTGATGGTCCGGTTCGCCTCCCTGTTCAACGTGGTGGAGCGGACAGTGACCTTCCTGAGCGGCAAGCGTTACAGCCTGGACACGCTGCGCTCGCTGGGCGCCGGCGAGCTGCTCAACTCCATGTGCGAGTTCAGCGAGAAGCTGGCGGCGCTGCGGCTCGACGCGGACGAAATGAGCCTCTTCACCGCCGTGGTGCTCGTCTCAGCCGGTGAGAGCCCTTCGCTCGTACTGCAGCAAAGGCGGGAGTCGTAGGAATGTAGCCTTATTGTTGGTATTACATCTGTAGTTACTGTTCATACAGTAACTAGACTAATTATTGCTGCTGTTTCGACTCATTCAATTTAAGTCAATGTTTATGCAGGAAAATGGCATTTAAAAGGAGTAGTTATGTATCTATGAGCAAAATGTTCACTACTTTGACCAGAGGGCTCGCTGTCAGATGATCTGTGATGATGATTTGTCCTCCAGTATTAACCGCCCCCCCCTTTTCTGCCCCGACCCAGACCGCTCAGGGATCCAGGACCTAAACTCGGTGGAGGCCCTGCAGGACAAGCTGATCCGGGCTCTGCGGAACCTGGTCATGCAGAACCACGGCGACGAGGCCGCCACCACCTTCACCAAGCTGCTGCTCAAGCTCCCCGAGCTGCGTTCGCTCAACAACATGCACTCGGAGGAGCTGCTCTCCTTCAAAGTGCATCCCTGAAAGCTTCCGCACACACTCAAGCACGCACACGCACACACACACACACACACACACACACACACACACACACACACATCTCCATCTCCACCAGGACCTGCCTCTTAGTGTGTGAGTGTGTGTGTGTGTGTGTCCCTCCCCCCTCTATTTGACCAACCCAGTTGCGTGTTTGTTTCTAGAATGTATTGAAAGTTAAAAAAAAAAAAAAAATTGTATTATTTTTTGACCAAGTGTGGGTCTAAAGAGAGAAGAAACATAAAACATGTACTGTATTTATAGAAGAGACAGCTTAACGCATGTTGCACACAAACACGCAAGTGCGCGTGTGTCAGAGGTTCTTAGTTTTGGAGGCACTTTTCTGTTTTCAAGAGAAAGAACAGTACTTAACTGGCTTTATGAAATAATAGAGTAGAAACCAATTAGTCTGTATGATTTTTGTATTTTATTTTATTTAGAGCATTTATTTTTCCTCCAAGAGCCATTTAATTCCAAAGTGTATTCTCTGATGAGCGGGTGAATGTGAGAGACGATATATATATCTATGTATGTATATATATATATATATATGTATGTATGAGTTTGTGTGTGTATGTGTCTATGTATAATACATAGACCCCCACACACACACAAACAAAAACCCCCCGCATGTTTTTTGGTCCAATATTTTTGACTGATCCACGTCAAGGAGAAAAGGCAAGCTATTAGAAAAACGTATGGAAGAACGTGTGGACGATTGCTGCTAACGCATGGCTGTACCTAACGCGAACAACCATTACCTGGATTTTCTCCCCTCACCTCAAAAAAAAAAAAAAAAGGCGTCAGTTCGTTGTTTCAGTGCGTTCAGTGTTGTGTGTTCTCTTTTTCTTTTTATTTAATGTTTTTTTTCTTCTTCTTTTTCTGTGTGTTTTGAGTCCACTTCCACTGCCTGTACACAGCCTGGTGATTATCTTCTTTTTCTTGTGGGGGGGGGGCGCGACACTTTTGGTGACACTACATTTACACAAGTTCTGGAGCAGAAACACACACACACACACACACACACAAAAACCAGTGTGACGCAGCATTGTGTAAAGCTATATATGTAAATTTTAATCACACCTAAGTGTTTTTCTCATGCTGTTTTTTTTCCCCCAATTTCCAGTTTTTATGACACTTTTTTTTTAATTTCTAAAAATCATTGTGTGCTTTCAGCATAGCACTGAATTTGACACTTGTTTTTTGTCATCCATTTTGTTTAAATATCAGTTTCTTCTACTGGCAACACTGCCACCTGTAAATATCTATATAAATATATATATATATAAATATATATATATATAAATATCTGATGAACATAGATTATAAATATGATATAGTATGAATAAATACAAGTGAAGAGTTCCCTGTGTGGTTTGTGTTTTTATTGTTCTCCAACTATTCTGAATGAATGAATTCACTGGCAGGAGATCGGTGCCGTCCAGTCTCCAGAGTAGCAGTGACTGCTTTTGTCCACACTGTGGAGCTGTTTGTCTAAACCATTTAAGCTTGGAAACTTTCACACTTGGCAGATTAAAAAACAAACAAACCTAATGTTAACCAGTAATATTGAGGAGTTTTGATATCCAAAGGTCTGACTCCTAAAACATCACCTTCATCCTTTTAAAATCAGCCGAACTCCATGTGAATCTCTTTTCTAGAGAGTTGACTATTATGGCGTTAGCTTGTCTGTTGAGATGAGCTTTGAGATTAAGAGCGATCCTCACATTAAATTGAGATCTATATATTAAGTATAATAATAGGACACAAGGCTCTGGCATTTTAGGCTTAAATACACAACTTGATGCGGAACAAGTGCAAAGAAACAACAAAGCTCCTAAAACTTGTAAATCATCTGCAAAACTGGCCTCGAAATACCATCGCACAGACAATAGATACAGTAAATAGTGTGTAAAAGCACTGTGACCTATTTTTGACGTTAACAGTGAGAGCTAGATATCAAATTCAGCAAATAGGGATGTATGAAACCAATTTTCTTCAAAGTCCCTGAAACAGCTGACGATACAGAGGTAGCTTTACACTACTGTACAACTGCAGCTGTTGTTTGTTCTCAAAGTTCAGCGGATTTCTCTTCCTCAAAAGTCCCATGTTTCAACGTGAGGAAGTCGTATCTCAAAACCCTCCACCAAAATGAGAAATAAAAGAGCTCAGAGTCCGGCGTTTTCCAGCCGGTGACGTGCGAACGTTTCGCTCTGTGCGAAGTTGGTTTTCAGACTAAATGAATTCTCTGCCAAAGCGTAGAGGATTGCAGTTTTGAACTCCTTTTCCAGCAGAGAGCAGCATATTTGATACAGTGACTTATAGCCGACATATAAACTCTAATTAAAATTGTTTTAAATTTAATGTCACTGATGATACTAAATGTTAACTATTCTTTTTATTCCCCATCCTCTTCAGTAATGTTACTCCTGTTACTCCCAAAATAAAGTTCGGCAGCATTACAAACTTTATCTTCATAAAACTATCACTCAGTAGAATCAACACGCCTTTAAAACAGTTTCAACGAGAAGTGAACTGAATGACCCCATGAAGGGAGGGGGGTTGGGTTGCATTTGTTTTAAATGGGCGTTCCTAATAAACCGGCAACTGACTGTACCATTTATATTCAGAGGTAGATCTGAGATTACCTGACCTCAGGTGATTTACATTTGATTTTACTGGTTTGAATAAGAAATTGCCTCTTATCGATTTGCCTTCTCATGTCCTTCACTCAACCTTCTGTATTTCACAGCACCTATTTGTTCTCACACACAAATCGATTTATTCAGTTGCTGCTGTCCACACTTTTTTGTACCTTTAATTACTTTTCTGTACTTTTTTGTACTTTTCTGTACTTTTTGTCCTTTTTTGTGTCCTACAGTGGTATATTTCAGCCAGTAATCTGACTCCAATGTTCTGGCCACCCAGCGTCAGACTCACTGATGCTCTTGTGGCTGAACGGGAGCAAAATCCTCTGAATCGGGTTCAACCTCTGGTGTAAAGCCTGAGCCCATAGAATGGGGGGCACGTCAGTGCTCATGTTCAACAATCCACGGACACGAATCTAATCGATAAACTCCCTTTGCCAGGATTTTACCGATGAAGGGTGGATTGGATTCGGGTCGGGTCAGAACTTATGGTGTCTACGTTTGAGCTCCTCGAAAGTGGCTTTGCAACAGCCCTTTTTGAGGCATCAAGAAATACTCCAGTCTCCAGAGATGTATTAAGAATATGTGCAGCGGGGTTCGCGACGCTATCAAGCAATCATTTAAAGTAAATAAATAAATGAATAAAAGCATCGAGGATGGGGTCAAGTCGGAGGTGGAAGATCTTGCTACTGGTCAAAACTATGGAAAATCGAAGGATAAAATTCAAACATTCGAGCTCTTCACTTGGAGCCGCTGCCGTCGCCTGTGGCAATCTCCGACCCGCAGGCCTGTCTCTCCGCCCCAAACCGCCTGGTCGTACGCGGCAACAGATTCCTCGAGGCAACCGAGCTCCGAAGGATGGCTTTTACGAAAAGCCACGCTTTGCATATGGAAATAGCGTCAGGCGCTACATATGCTCCTCAAGGGCGCTGGAGCCGGAGCTTTTGCCTTTCACACGTGCCAAGAGTCCAGATCTCAACCCCATACCAAGACTCAGCAGCTGGGTTGTAAAGTTGTGAGTATGCCATTATACTGCCAATGGATCACTGAGATGGTTGGAATACCACTGGACTTTTACAACGGAAAAGGCCCGTGGGGTTGGGGTGGGGGTATACATATATATATATGTATATATATATATATATATATATACATATATATATATATAAATATAAAGCAAGGCGAGAAATGTCTTAACTCTGGCTTTAAATGTCTTCTATTACTCTGTCTTCTATTACACTGTAACCTCAGATGACTCCACTCAAGTTTTAAGGAGAAGGATCGTGTGGAGAGGAAGGCGACGGCCTCCTCGTCGAACCAAATATAAAGGTTATTTTTGACAACATTCCCTCGGCTTTATTTCAGTGTACAGCAGGTCCTAATTAAACACACAGAGGGCGGCGAACAGGTCATTTTACGTCACCTGTTCAAACAAGTTAAGCTCAGCTTTAACCTTGACCTCTGCAACTCACTAAAATCAGGTGTTTCTTTAATGGGACACAGGTGTGTCCACTAATCTCCCTCTTCCCCCTGCTTTGTTGCACTCTGCTGAATCTATTCAGTCAAGAAGTTTGGTGACTCTAAATATTAATTTCCAGTTTAGTTTCTTCAATCAGAATAACTGCAAACACTTGCGTGTTCGTGAAGAGGCTTTGAAGTCAGGATGATGATATATGTAACACCCGTTTTCTTCTCGTTCGCAGTTCCGTCATGGATTACGTGACTCCGATTCTCCTCGTCCTTGGTAAAGTCACAAGCGTCACTGACATTATTTCATGGATGAAATGTGTATTCTGTTTCACTCTCATCACACAGGTATAAAAAAAACAAAAACAAAAAACCAAACAAACCATCAGAGAGTAAATTCAAAGGGGGAAGAGAATTGTGTGCTGAAGGGTGTTTTTCAAAAGAGGACAAAATTCAAATTCTGAAATGAAAATGGGCTTCAACGGACCGATATGTGTTGGATCAAGCAATATAGAGAAAGAAAATTGCTTTCTACACCTCACATTAGGCGAGTTATGGCAGAAAAAGAGGATCAGAAATGGCCACGGTGTGATGAATGGTCGAGGAGTAATTGCTTTTTCAGTTGAAAGCGATGCAATTTTTCACCAAATTTAACTGCGTGTTTTGTTTTTTCATCTGTATACACATGAAAAAGGCTGAATGGCTCAGGATATAAGATGAAGGTTGCAACTGAAATATTCATGATTGTTAAGGGTTTTGTGCTGACTGGTTAAAAAAAACAAAAAAAACCAACAAAAAAACAAAACAGAACAAAAAACTGGTAAAAGGTCAAATCTGATAAAAGCAGAAGGATTTTTACAATTAATAGTAATGTACGAATAATGTAATGACGTCTTATGGCTAAACTTTGAGAGGCCAAACTTCTGAAGTAGCAACAGCAAAACCTTCAAAAAAAGTACAAAAAAAACTCCCAAAAACATGAATAGATGTAGAAATCTTAGTGGCAATCAATCAAATAGTTGTTGAGCTATTCCAGTGGGAACCACAGTGGTGAACCAGTCCATCAATGTTGTGAGGTTCTCCAAAGGTTCCTTTTTTTTTTTTTTTTTTAATCAACATATTGAGTTAATCAGTTAATTAAAACTGTGCGATTGCTTTTAATGGTGTTAATTTGTGCAACTGATTCACTAACTTTGCACCATCGACCATCAGGATGTAGCCTCGGCTTCTGCTCTCAGATCCCCCCGCGGACGTACCACTACCTTACAACGCCAATGAACTGGACCAACGCCCAGAGTTACTGCAGAGAGAAATACACCGACCTGGCGACCATCGAAAGCCTGGAGGACCTGAACGAGCTGAATTCTTCCCTTAGCTATGGCTGGTCATGGATCGGGCTGCAGGACGACCCAAAGTCCTGGAAGGAAACCATGGGCCACGAGCCCAACTCCTGGAGGTGGTCGGCGACTGGCGAGACCAGCAGAACCGGTTTTCACGCCTGGAACACGGGTCAACCGGACAGGAATGGAGGAAAGGAAGCCTGCGTGCTAATGGCCGCTGGCGGGAAATGGTTCGATATGGAATGTGAAGAAAGCCACAGTTTCGTTTGTTACACTGGTAAGAGAAGATTTGCGCTTGTTGATTTTAATGGACCCACTTGAATTGTCGGGTAACAGACAGACTGCAATTACTCAACCATGAATTTCATAGAAAATGTCACAGCTTAAAGGGATTGTTAAAGGGATTACCACAAGGAGCTTTTTTTTTCTTTTGCCACTTATATGCCATCACGTCTCAGGGCGTTTGCAGTGGAAAACACTGTATGCGTCTGCGTACACAGCTACCTGAACACCAGGAATAGGTTCCAATAGCCAGTTCCATTTTGGATCTTTTTCCAAGTCTGTGAAATACCCACAAGAAGCTCTGCAACGTGCGAATCCTCAATGGAATCTATTATTCACGTTCTCTGATTAGTAACAAACAGTGACATTAAGCACCAAGCAAACATGGCGGAACGACTTAAACTTTCCAAAGTCCACAAAAACAAATTCAAAACGTAACATTCGTAGGACGGAGCACGGTGGGGTGGGGGTCTTTTGTTAACATAGCCACCATTCAAATGTCAAAGCAACAACTTCTGTTATTTCCACATAACCTTGATCAGCCCACCGCCGTCATGCTGTCAGATTCTGTGACCTGTAACAACAAGTCCGCCCTCAGGTGACATTAATTGCAAAAGCATTAATGGCAAAAGCAGAAATTCCAAATTAGTCAGATCCTATAACCTCCACATCGCCTGGACCCCAAACCATGAATAACTGTAGTGGTAGCCTCATTGCACAGAGAAAACAGAAATGTGTTTCATTAATTGTCTTCATTTCCGTCTATTGCAGTTACAAAACAGAACGGGAAGACCTATCATTTGGTAGAAACTCCCAAAACGTGGACTTCTTCCCAGGACTACTGCAGACAACACCACACGGACTTGCCCATGATCGAGAGCAGTCAGGAGAATGTGGAGGTCGCCTACGTGATACCGAACGCCACTGAAGTCTGGATCGGTCTGTACCGGGTGCCGTGGACGTGGTCCGACAAGTCCAAGAGCTCCTTCAGGAACTGGTACTTCAACTACCCAAACAACACCTACAATAACCAGAACTGTGTGGCCACACATCCAAACGAGGGTTGGGACGACGAGAACTGCAGCTACGAGTACCCGTTCATCTGTCATCAAGGTTACAGCTCCGTGACCCAGAGAAATTCTTGTAGGTTTTGAATCGAATTGTTTTGTAAGCGCCTGTTTATCATGCTCCTCAGTCTCAAAACGGTGGACCGTGGTGAGGGTGAAGGCCGAGACGGATGCCGACATGAGCGATCCGGCCGCTCAGGCCCAGCTCCTGCGGCAGGTAAAAACAAACAAACAAATTTCTCTTTCTGAAGATATAAAATGACAAAGTTGATGAAGAAAATGACAGGAGGCTGCAGAGCCTACAACCAAAGAGAATGGGGGAAAAAAATCCCCAGTAATTCCTCTGTTCCTCCTCAGATAAGTGCAGCGCTGACAAGCCGGGGACTGACTGACTTCAACCTGCAGTGGAAGGTTTCGCCTCGGAAACAGGAGAAAAAAACCTCGCAGGGGGAACCTGGATGTGATCTAAAGTCCTTCACTTAAAAAATGCTTTGTCGTGTCTCGCTGATCGAGCGATCTGTGTAATTGCACCTACGCTGGCAGAAGACAACGGTTCGGTACGAGGACGTCAGGTTTTGTGTGGTGAAAACGATGATTTAAAAAACAAATGACCCCCCCCCCCATCATCAGTTGCAGCCTTAGAGAAAACGCTACATCCCATGTTTTGCTCTGCACGTGCCTGTGACAGAGAAACGGGAAAATCGACCCAACTCTTTTCATCGCTTCATCGATTTTTGCGCTTGTGTCTTTTCTCATTAATATTGTTTTACCACACTTTTGGGGTTTTTTCTTATCCTCATTTGTCATGTTTTATTCTGTACTGTTGCCTTAGGTTTTAACTGGACCGTCTTTAACTGGACACTTCCCTCAGACATGACTCGACTTTATCTCTGTAATCACCAGAGTTATTAAAACTGCTTTCATGAGAGATCCGATCCAGCCATGTTATTATATTCTGCTTTAGATAATAAATTCTGTGTGTTTACAAAATTATTCTGTCCTTGTACAATGGACTGTGTACAGTATATTCTTGACCTGTTTTTAAAGATTTATGTCCTTGGGTTGTGGGTGCCACAGACAAGCTGCCGAAGTCGGAAATGACTGTGAGACCGACTAGTTCAATTGGTCATTATGGTCTTTTCACACAATTTGTAGATGATAGTGAATATATAGAAAATATCAGCGGGCTCTTATCCTGTCGTTTTTCATGCTGAGAGCAGCTGCCTTGCGTTTATCTAACCAGACACGACCGATCACAGAGAATTCATGGTCCTATGACCTCAACCTTAAAGACTGGAAAAGGCTCGATCCTGCGAAAATTAGTCGATTGATTTATTCGTCGATCGACAGAAGATTAACCTGGAACCAATTTGATCATCGAATCTAAAACATTTACCTGTTCCAGATACTTGAATGTGAAGAGCTGTCAAGTGATTATTTTTTGGGCAAAACCAGACATTCGAAGACGTTTCCTCGGACCCCAGCATTTTTCATTTTGCCAAGTCACTGGCACATGATTAATCCTGATGAAGAGAATCATCAGCTGCAGCCCTAAAAAAAAAAAGAGAGGAAAAAAGAAAAAGCGGGTTTCGTTTCCAATTCCCCTTTTATATTAAATGTGGAAAACTACACCAGGGTCACATAGTGCTTCATGATGAGCGATCTTAAACAAGGAAATGCTTTGCATATGAAAATAATGACACAAGCATCCCATACTGTGTAAATATAGCCGGCATCTATATTTTTTAGACTTTACTGCAAAGAGTTCAGATGTCATCCGTCAGCAGCTGGATGTTTAGACGTGTGAGTATGCCTTTACATTTCCAATGAATTCATGAGATGGTTTTAACACCACAATATTGTAAGCAAGGAGAGAAAATCAGTCCTGATCCAAGATTTAAGTAAATTGCAAGTTACTTTTGAAAATGGCTTGTGTTTTTTATCCTGTCTGCTGATATTAAAATAAACTTGTTGGAACCTGAAGCTTTTAGATATTTTCCATCCAAAGATTTCTCTTCCAAAGGTCTCTGTGATATAATTCTTTTGACTTTTTTTGTACTTAAAAAAAAATGTATTATTTAATGTAATTCTATGATGATGAATATCTCTGTTAAAGAGCCAGCAGCCAACACAGAGTTGAGAGGATTTGATATTCATTTGAGCCTGATTGTGATCATAGCTGTTCTCTAAAAAACTCTATCATATATATGCATATATACAAAAAATAAAGAATCAAAAAAAAAATATATAAGAATTAAAAAAAAAAAAAAAAAATATATATATATATATATATAAAAGCCTATTTTCTCCTTGTTTGCAGTAAAGTCAGAAATGGATCGTAACATTACTATGATTCTCCTCTTCCTAGGTAAGATCACAAGTCATTTTTCATAAAATATTTTTAAATATACATGTTGGTCAGAGTCTCCCCTATGAGAGCATTTATTAGCATGTGTATCCTACTCTATATCTGAATAGAAGGTAAAATGGTTGCCTCTGAAATGTAGTGGAGTGGAAACATAAAGTAGCATAAAAGTGAAATACTAAAATAAGGTTACAATTACCTAAAAAAAGTACTTTAGTACAGTACTTGAGTAGATGCATTTAGTTGGTTTTGATGCCTGCATACCTGCACTACAGAAGAAAAATGAAAAATAGGAAAACAGGTAAAAAATATGTACAGTTTCAAAAGTCTTTGCCACTCTCTCTCCCATGTTAGACAGATATAAGACACGAATATTTTTATTTGTTATCATGGTAAGAAAAGATTTGCATTGATGGGTTTTTAATCTATTGACTTAACCGGTCAGGGACGAGCAGACTGCAGGACAAACACCTGTCAGCTCTGCGGGTGCGTCTCCTGGCCTCATGTGGTGCCATCTAAGGATGCTCTTGAACCCGGTTGGGTCTGAACTAGGTCTGTGACTTGAGAACAATTTCATGACCAGTTACGGTTACAATTTGAGAGGCCAAACTTCTGAAGTAGCAACAGCAAAACCTTAAAAAAAGTACAACCCCCCCCCTCCCAAAAAAAAAAACATGAATAGAAATCTTAGTGGCAATCAATCAAATAGTTGTTGAGCTATTCCAGTGGGAACCAAAGTGGTGAACCAGTCCATCAATGTCATCAATCTATAATATCTTACTACAGCTTTTTATGACCAGTATTGTGATTTAAATGGGATTTAAATGTCTAACTTTATACGTTTTTTACAAAGTCTTTTGTTTTCTTGCCGTAAATGTTTGCAAAAATGTTAATGTAGCAAAAAACAACTTAAAAGTGACCTTTGTCTTGGACAATCTGCATGAGTTGCTTGGATTTAATAATCTTATGTTTTGATTTTTAATAGAGATCAATGGATACACTTTTATTTTGCAGGGGTTTTTCTTCTTTGGCCCCATTAAAATTATACGATTGCTTTCAATGGTGTTAATTTGTGCAACTGATTCACTAACTTTGCACCATCGACCATCAGGATGTAGCCTCGGCTTCTGCTCTCAGATCCCCCCGCGGACGTACCACTACCTTACAACGCCAATGAACTGGACCAACGCCCAGAGTTACTGCAGAGAGAAATACACCGACCTGGCGACCATCGAAAGCCTGGAGGACCTGAACGAGCTGGATTCTTCCCTTAGCTATGGCTGGTCATGGATCGGGCTGCAGGACGACCCAAAGTCCTGGAAGGAAACCATGGGCCACGAGCCCAACTCCTGGAGGTGGTCGGCGACTGGCGAGACCAGCAGAACTGGTTTTCACGCCTGGAACACGGGTCAACCGGACAGGAATGGAGGAAAGGAAGCCTGCGTGCTAATGGGCGCTGGCGGGAAATGGTTCGATATGGAATGTCAAGCAAGCCACAGTTTCGTTTGTTACACTGGTAAGAGAAGATTTGCGCTTGTTGATTTTAATGGACCCACTTGAATTGTCGGGTAACAGACAGACTGCAATTACTCAACCATGAATTTCATAGAAAATGTCACAGCTTAAAGGGATTGTTAAAGGGATTACCACAGGGAGCTTTTTTTTTCTTTTGCCACTTATATGCCATCACGTCTCAGGGCGTTTGCAGTGGAAAACACTGTATGCGTCTGCGTACACAGCTACCTGAACACCAGGAATAGGTTCCAATAGCCAGTTCCATTTTGGATCTTTTTCCAAGTCTGTGAAATACCCACAAGAAGCTCTGCAACGTGCGAATCCTCAATGGAACCAATTATTCACGTTCTCTGATTAGTAACAAACAGTGACATTAAGCACCAAGCAAACATGGCGGAACGACCTAAACTTTCCAAAGTCCACAAAAACAAATTCAAAACGTAACATTCGTAGGACGGAGCACGGTGGGGTGGGGGTCTTTTGTTAACATAGCCACCATTCAAATGTCAAAGCAACAACTTCTGTTATTTCCACATAACCTTGATCAGCCCACCGGTGTCATGCTGTCAGATTCTGTGACCTGTAACAACAAGTCCGCCCTCAGGTGACATTAATCGCAAAAGCATTAATGGCAAAAGCAGAAATTCCAAATTAGTCAGATCCTATAACCTCCACATCGCCCGGACCCCAAACCATGAATAACTGTAGCGGTAGCCTCATTGCACAGAGAAAACAGAAATATGTTTCATTAATTGTCTTCATTTCCGTCTATTGCAGTTACAAAACAGAACGGGAAGACCTATCATTTTGTAAAAACTCCCAAAACGTGGACTTCTTCCCAGGACTACTGCAGACAACACCACACGGACTTGCCCATGATCGAGAGCAGTCAGGAGAATGTGGAGGTCGCCTACGTGAAACCGAACGCCACTGAAGTCTGGATCGGTCTGTACCGGGTGCCGTGGACGTGGTCCGACAAGTCCAAGAGCTCCTTCAGGAACTGGTTCTCCAACTACCCAAACAACGCCCACAATAACCAGAACTGCTTGGCCGCACATCCAAAATATGGTTGGGACGACGAGAACTGCAGCTACGAGTACACGTTCATCTGTCATCAAGGTTACAGCTCCGTGACCCAGAGAAATTCTTGTAGGTTTTGAATCGAATTGTTTTGTAAGCGCCTGTTTATCATGCTCCTCAGTCTCAAAACGGTGGACCGTGGTGAGGGTGAAGGCCGAGACGGATGCCGACATGAGCGATCCGGCCACTCAGGCCCAGCTCCTGCGGCAGGTAAAAACAAACAAACAAATTTCTCTTTCTGAAGATATAAAATGACAAAGTTGATGAAGAAAATGACAGGAGGCTGCAGAGCCTACAACCAAAGAGAATGGGGGAAAATCCCCAGTAATTCCTCTGTTCCTCCTCAGATAAGTGCAGCGCTGACAAGCCGGGGACTGACTGACTTCAACCTGCAGTGGAAGGTTTCGCCTCGGAAACAGGAGAAAAAAAACCTGCAGGGGAACCTGGATGTGATCTAAAGTCCTTCACTTAAAAATGCTTTGTCGTGTCTCGCTGATCGAGCGATCTGTGTAATTGCACCTACGCTGGCAGAAGACAACGGTTCGGTACGAGGACGTCAGGTTTTGTGTGGTGAAAACGATGATTTAAAAAACAAATGACCCCCCCCCCCATCATCAGTTGCAGCCTTAGAGAAAACGCTACATCTCATGTTTTGCTCTGCACGTGCCTGTGACAGAGAAACGGGAAAATCGACCCAACTCTTTTCATCGCTTCATCGATTTTTGTGCTTGTGTCTTTTCTCATTAATATTGTTTTACCACACTTTTGGGGTTTTTTCTTATCCTCATTTGTCATGTTTTATTCTGTACTGTTGCCTTAGGTTTTAACTGGACCGTCTTTAACTGGACACTTCCCTCAGACATGACTCGACTTTATCTCTGTAATCACCAGAGTTATTAAAACTGCTTTCATGAGAGATCCGATCCAGCCATGTTATTATATTCTGCTTTAGATAATAAATTCTGTGTGTTTACAAAATTATTCTGTCCTTGTACAATGGACTGTGTACAGTATATTCTTGACCTGTTTTTAAAGATTTATGTCCTTGGGTTGTGGGTGCCACAGACAAGCTGCCGAAGTCGGAAATGACTGTGAGACCGACTAGTTCAATTGGTCATTATGGTCTTTTCACACAATTTGTAGATGATAGTGAATATATAGAAAATATCAGCGGGCTCTTATCCTGTCGTTTTTCATGCTGAGAGCAGCTGCCTTGCGTTTATCTAACCAGACACGACCGATCACAGAGAATTCATGGTCCTATGACCTCAACCTTAAAGACTGGAAAAGGCTCGATCCTGCGAAAATTAGTCGATTGATTTATTCGTCGATCGACAGAAGATTAACCTGGAACCAATTTGATCATCGAATCTAAAACATTTACCTGTTCCAGATACTTGAATGTGAAGAGCTGTAAAGTGATTATTTGTTGGGCAAAACCAGACATTCGAAGACGTTTCCTCGGACCCCAGCATTTTTCACTTTGCCAAGTCACTGGCACATGATTAATCCTGATGAAGAGAATCATCAGCTGCAGCCCTAAAAAAAAAAAGAAAGGAAAAAAAGGAAAAGGGTCAGATAATGTTGCGCTTCATGATGAGCGATCTTAAACAAGGAAATGCTTTGCATATGAAAATAATGACACAAGCATCCCATACTGTGTAAATATAGCCGGCGTCTATATTTTTTAGACTTTACTGCAAAGAGTTCAGATGTCATCCGTCAGCAGCTGGATGTTTAGACGTGTGAGTATGCCTTTACATTTCCAATGAATTCATGAGATGGTTTTAACACCACAATATTGTAAGCAAGGAGAGAAAATCAGTCCTGATCCAAGATTCAAGTAAGATTGCAAGTTACTTTTGAAAATGGCTTGTGTTTTTTATCCTGTCTGCTGATATTAAAATAAACTTGTTGGAACCTGAAGCTTTTAGATATTTTCCATCCAAAGATTTCTCTTCCAAAGGTCTCTGTGATATAATTCTTTTGACTTTTTTTGTACTTAAAAAAAAAATTATTTAATGTAATTCTATGATGATGAATATCTCTGTTAAAGAGCCAGCAGCCAACACAGAGTTGAGAGGATTTGATATTCATTTGAGCCTGATTGTGATCATAGCTGTTCTCTAAAAAACTCTATCATATATATGCATATATACAAAAAATAAAGAATCAAAAAATATATATATATAAGAATTAAAAAAAAAAAAAAAAAAAATATATATATATATATATATATATATATATAAAAGCCTATTTTCTCCTTGTTTGCAGTAAAGTCAGAAATGGATCGTAAAATTACTATGATTCTCCTCTTCCTAGGTAAGATCACAAGTCATTTTTCATAAAATATTTTTAAATATACATGCTGGTCAGAGTCTCCCCTTTGAGAGCATTTATTAGCATGTGTATCCTACTCTATATCTGAATAGAAGGTAAAATGGTTGCCTCTGAAATGTAGTGGAGTGGAAACATAAAGTAGCATAAAAGTGAAATACTAAAATAAGGTTACAATTACCTAAAAAAAGTACTTTAGTACAGTACTTGAGTAGATGCATTTAGTTGGTTTTGATGCCTGCATACCTGCACTACAGAAGAAAAATGATAAATAGGAAAACAGGTAAAAAATATGTACAGTTACAAAAGTCTTTGCCACTCTCTCTCCCATGTTAGACAGATACAATACAGGTAAATAGTCCTCACCTTTCCATTTTACTACACCAGACATTGCCAGGAGTGGCTGTAACAACTCTGGCAAATTCCACCTCACTCCATCATCAGGTTTAAAAAAATGTTAAACCTGTCAGATATTTAGGATATGACGAAATATCTGTAAAACCAATGACATCTCCGCAGCCTCGACCGTGTACTTTGTATTTTGTGTGAATTAGCTGATGTTAGCATGCTAGAACACTAAGCTAAGACAACGGACATGGTAAATGTCATAGATGCTAATCATCAGCGTGTTAGATTTAGCACTGCCATGTCCAGGCCACTTCAGAGCCGCCAGAATGGCTGTCACATAGGCTGGTTTAAATGATGGAGACCTGATTCTGGCTGTGTACTGTAGATGTCTTTCATACACCATCATCCCCAGGATTTTGCATCCCCTCCTTTCACCTCAAGCGCCAGTTCCACTATGTCAACTTGAAAATGAACTGGACCGATGCTCAGCGTTACTGCAGAGCAAGATACACCGACCTGGCTGCCTTCCAAAGCATGGAGCAAATAAGTAGGTTGAACAGACCTGCCCTGGAGACCTCGGAGGCATGGATTGGACTGAGTGATAGACTGGAATCATGGAATGGAACCTTGGGCGACGAGGCCAGCCCCTGGAGATGGTCAGCGACCGGCAAAACAAGCAAAACTGGTTTTAACTTCTGGTCTACTGGCCAACCAGATAATTATGGTCCAGAGTACTGTGGGATGATGTATGGTAATGGAAGATGGAACGATATGCTCTGTGGATACACAATGAGTTTTATTTGTTATAATGGTGAGTAAAGATTTTTAATCTATTGACTTAACCGGTCAGGGACGAGCAGACTGCAGGACAAACACCTGTCAGCTCTGCGGGTGCGTCTCCTGGCCTCATGTGGTGCCATCTAAGGATGCTCTTGAACCCGGTTGGGTCTGAACTAGGTCTGTGACTTGAGAACAATTTCATGACCAGTTATACTATTTTTTTTTCCAATTTATTGAATAATAATTTGAAATAGAACATTTAAAAATTCCTGCCACATTTCCCATGAGCCCAAGTTGACATCTCCAGTTTTGACAAATTAATAATTTCCACGTAATAAATTTAGTAGTCGCTTGGACCATTAGCTAGTGACTTGATTGATGTGCATGAATTTTATTTGTTTAGCCAGGTCATTGTGATTGTGCTGTAAACTAGTACCATAGTGTTGCTTATCATCCAACATGGCTTCCGGCAGTGTATTGCCCGAAAATGCTCTGAAATTAGTTCAACAATTTCATTAATTTTTGCACTGACTTCACTTCTGTCTGTTGCAGAAACAGCCAAGAATGTGAAAACCTATGTGTTTATTGAAGAGAAGCTAAATTGGACTGATGCCCGTGATTATTGCAGAAGATACTACAAGGACTTATCTATGATTGAGAACTCCGTAGAAAACAGGCACGTCAATGGAACAGTTCCGGCCTCGGTGGGGGAAGTGTGGATTGGTCTGTACCGAGTGCCATGGACGTGGTCCGACCACAGCAGCAGCTTGATCAGAAACTGGGGACCTGGACAACCAAATAACAAGGATCGTCTCCAGATCTGTGTGACTGAGGATGCTCAACATTATTGGCACAATGTGAACTGTAACGCAGAGAATACGTTCATTTGCCAGCAGGGTGACTGTTCCCCACAAAAATACAATGAATATTTCTTTCTCTATTTTAATATACAGCATTTTAATTGACAGCATTTGAATCTTTTGGTTTGTAATTGCATGTTTATTTGATTGTCCAGATCCAAAACCGCAATGGACGACTGTGGTGAGGATGAAGATTCAGACCAGTGCTGACATGACAGATCCGGCCATTATCACCAAGTTCCACCAGCAGGTAAAATTCTAAGTCTCATTTTTCCTTTAAGAGGATGACATGGGTTGATATGAGAGTATTGTCATTCTAGAAAATGGCATAGAAAATGGAGAAAGGGTCTCCATATTTCTTTTTTATTCCTCCCCAGCTGGGTGCGGTGCTGAATCGTAGCAGACCGATGGACGTTAAGCTGCGCTGGAAGATTCAACCCAGAAAACAGAAAAAAAATCAAAAGGAGCCTGAGGAAGCCCACTGCAATGTCAACCTGCACGTTTAAATAACTGGATGACACATTTGATCAATAATGCTTCACCAAAAATACACTTTTCTTTTCTAAATAATGATACAATTGCTTTGTTGCATTGCCAGTGTAATTATTTGAGTGTTTAATTAACCAAGAATTAATTTAATCTTCAGCTGTTAGTAGAGTAAATAGTATTAATTAGTATTTTCACAGGTAAAGTAATAAAATTGAATAATTGAATAATTGAATAAGATCTTTATTAGCATAGTATTGTTAATTAATGTATTTAGTGAGTCACAAAATGTTGCTACTGAATGTATCAGTACAATGATGTATTTCAGTGGGTTTTCTGCCAAAATCTGAGATCTTAAAAAAACGGCATCCACTCTAAATATTTACTAAATATTTTGTTAGATCGTGCTGACCACAGACTCGGGATGTCAAAGTCCAGTCATCCACTTGGAAAAAACATGCTGCCTGCGAGCATATCCAGGGAGTGATTACACAAAACAAATTAGTAGTATACAAGTGTCAATGTAGCTTTAAGAATCCCAACATGCAAAAATGCTGCAAAATGCCTCTTGCTTTTCCTATGCTGATAGCAACCAACTAAAAATTGAATTCAGCCACTGTTTGCTTCATTTGAGTATTATTTTGTGGCCACGTCATCACCGCAGAGATCTGCTTCCCTTATCTATTATTCATTAGTGATTTCATGCGTGTGACTCTGACGGTGAGCCCTTAATGGGCGACGATGGGAATTCAGTAGGATGCAGTAGGAGGTGGATGGCAGAGATTCGGGCACAGAGCCTCACAAAGCTCTGATTAAATTCCAGTAGCGATGACAAGACAGTTTACTTTCTAAATCACACCAACAAGTGACGTCTGCCAGATTCCCTGTTTTTCACCTCCACAAACTGAGGCCTTGACTAGCCGGATGATGCTAACGGCAGAGAGCACTGCGGTGACCATAAATCACACGCTCAAACCAGCACGCCGCCTTCTGCCATGGAGGTAACGCACCGAAATTCTTTGGGGTTCTTTCCAGCCTAATTTTCAGTTCTCTAGGTAAAAAAACATCATGTCTCTCTTCGGTTGTATGTATACGAACCTGACATGACATGACTAGCAGATCCTCTGACGGGTACAACTTCCTCTCTTCTTTGCGGGCTCCCTCTTTCCCTTTGGTTGAGTAAACGAAGACAGGATACCACTACTACTACTACTACTACTACTACTACTACAACTACTACGAAAACCGAAATTGCTACAAAAGAGAATCTTAGAGAGCAAAAAAGCCTTCTGGTAGTTCTCCCTCGACAGATTAGCGCATCACTAACAGACATGGGGATGGACTAACCCCAGGCTGCAACGAAAGATTCAGCCAAGAAAACAAAAGGAGGAGAAAGGTCAAGACTAGGGAGTGTTTTTCAGTAAGATGAAAAAAACACTCAATTCTATACAGTAATTTATACAGTAATCTGGGGAGAGAGTTGAACCTCACACCTGCACAGGTAGAAGAAGAACACAGAGTTGTTGTCTGACGGTAGAGAGCATTGCGGCTGTGTTCCGCCTTTTTATTTCAGAGTGGATTTGATGTTTAGGTCCACAGTAAACTTTAATTAACGGACACAATCAGGCGTGACCGTGGATAACTTTATCCATCCCAGGATGACCCCTGACTGTGGGTTGAATTCTGTCACTCTTACCTCTTTTAATTACTTACAGGTCAGGGTTACATTTTGGTTACACACCGGAGAATATAGCAACCATCTGCCGAAAGTTACGGGGCCCCAGGTGCTGCTCCAAATTACAAAAATCAAGGCAACCGTTCGTCAATCAGCAGGAACGGCCTTTATTTTTCAGCCGTCTAGCAGGCTGGTTCTGATGCTTTGGAAAATCCAATACAACTTCAAAGAGGAGTTCGACTTCAAGGGAGCCATTTTAAACCTGTTCAGTCAACCTCACCCTGTTCCCACTCCTGTGACAGTGAACATAAAGAGATATATTGCGCTAATAAAAAAACCCTCAATGGTGCCACGCTCCAACTGAAGGTTTACAACTGGTTGTAAAAGAAGCAAAAGGAGGGCTGCGGTTTATTTGGCCGTTTTGTCCCCATGTACCATTTGGCGCGACGCTGCATTTGGACAAAATGCTCTGGACGCTCATATAAATGCACAGAACGAGGAGCAGATGACAGAGATTTCACACCTTTGACAAGGCCAAGAGGTGGTCTCTGCTCTGTGTGGTTTCATACATTTTCCGGGTAGATTTCCAAAACCTAAATATGGAGGAAAAATAAAAATTGAGAGTGCGAACCCCATTTGTATCAAAGAGGGTAGAATGAATAACAGAAACCCTTGTTAGTATATCCCAATGCCGTTAAAGAGCAACACAATGCTATAACTTCTGGAATAGTCAGTGGAATATACACTTCACTGAAACAGTTTAAGCACTAACAAAACAATAAAACTGCCATTTACTGCGAGACAGTTGTATTAGTATGCATTAGCTTTATCTAGGTTTACCTAATAAAGTGGCAGCTGAATGTATTTTCAGAGTGTTCTGTTTTTGCAGTTAGTATAAAAGACATCAATAAACTTTAACATAGTTTTAACAGGATACAATATAGCATGTGTGCTGATGGACATTGATCATTCATTTTCAAGAATAGTAAAGATGCCTCTTTATGTTGTTTTTGTATCCAACCGACTGTTGCCAATAGACTTTTGCTCCTTTTGCCACCATCAGTTCAGGATTTCAAATTTTTCAGTATTTTGCTTTAGGAATAATATCTCTCCTACTGACATTCCCATCAGCCTCGGCCATATTTTATGTTTAGTTTTGCTGTTACAGGATTTCAAACTTCACTTTGAAAGTGGGGGAAAAATGAACTGCAATGATCCGTGTGATTAAAAAGTTACGGTCTAAAAGCACAATAGACCATCTGAAGTACTTTACTTTATGGGTTACTTGTCACATTCATATTACTTTGGTCAAATTACTTAATTTCACAAATTTGACTTTTAGAAAAAGTGAGAGCGTGAATTTTTTTTTTCCTAGTCAGCAAATGTTAGCATGCTAATGTGCTAAACTAAAGGCTGATTTATGCTTCTGCATCAAACCTTTGCTGTAGCCTGATGCGCACCTCCCAAAAAAATTGTAACTACATATCTCGGCTTTGTACAATGCAAGTCGTGATTGGTCGGCTGGGTAGTGTCGTATTTTTGGGATTTTCCAATCTTCACCGCCGTCGTACAGACCAACTCCTCATACACCTTCATTCGTTTCTACATTGCAGTGATTTCAGGAAAACCAAGCTACTCTTCAACATATATCAGCTCCTGCTCCTCCTAATATCGGCTCAGTTTCAGTCGCTAACATTTCGAAGCCCAAACAATCTGGTGGTAAAACAGCGGAGAAGAAACTCAACAGAGTGGCATATAAACACCACCGCCAACTAGTGGTTTGGCAGTTTAGCTGCAGAGGAACACAAACGCAGAAGTGTAAATTCTCGAGATGCCGTAGGCCACTTGCGTAGGCTCCGCTAAGACTCGACGCAGAAGCATAAGTCCCCATCAGAGGGTTGGACGTGTTTAAAATTACACCTGCTTCACATCAGCGTGATGGTGTTGTCGTTAAGTGCGTATTACGTGCGTATTTTATCATTTATTTCAAAGTAAATACAGCCTCACAAAATCACTAACATGGCTGTAGACTGTTGAAAAAACAAAAAAGAAAAAAATCCCCCCACAGATGAATGTCCAAATATATGCACTCCCACCACAGAATGAAAACAAATGACTGAACAAATGTCGGAGAGAGTGATCAAGGCGGGGAGCAGGAAAGAAAAAGAAATGCGTGAGGGGCTAAATGGGACAGAGGGACAGAAGGAGGAGGCCGAGGAGCCAGGGGAGGATGGATGAGGGAAGGAGAAAGGAGGACAGGGGAAGGCTGAGCCGGGAGGAGGCTCGGCAGCGGCGGCGGTGGCGGCAGCGGCGGGCTGCAGGAATGTTTCACATGCCTGTCCTCTGGATGACCTCGCCCCCCTGGAGTGTGGGAGATACTGGGAGTAATTAGCCTCCTTTAATTTCGGAGCTGTGCTGCCCCTACGCCTCAATGGGGTTAGCAGTGGCATTGAGGGAGATCAAGTGTATTTTTTTTCCTTATTTATTTATTTTTTTAAACAAAATAGCTTCAACACTCTTCTCCGGCACCACATGCCTGAAGCACTATTTCTCTTTTTCAGTGGCTCATTTACAGATGATGCATTAAATTCCTTTTTTAATATATATTTCTTTCTCTTTTTTTTGTTTTTGAGCAGTGAAGTTGTTTTGCAATCATTTCCAGCTGATGAATGTTGCAAATTAGTATCCATTATTTTGAAGTGGAACAGATTTCCTTCCCCCCACCCACCGACCCATCTCGCAGCTGACCTACTTTGTCTTCCGGCGGATTTAATTATGGCTCCTCCTAACTGCAAATAATTCTCACTTAAAGTCAGGGATCAAGAATTGAGGCGGACAGGAATGAAGAAAAACAGAGCCCTGAAAAGTATCGATTTTTGTAAAAAGGCCACATGGTCGCAATTATGAAATGCCAATACTGGAGCATCAGTGTTATCGGTTGTGCTCCGATGTCCTTTATTTAAAATAGACAAGTTTTCCAGACCTGAATCCAAATGCTAATGTACTTGGCGGATTTTTTTGGAGGAGCAGGAAGAGTTGTTTTTTTTTTTTTTTCATTGAGTTATAGCATAATTGGAATATCATCAACATCAAGTGAAAACAATTCCCGATTTTGATTCTTTTTTTTTTTCTAATTTTCAGATAAAATGGTTATGGATCATACTCACTAAATGGTTGAGAAAAAGCTCCACTTCTGCTTTTGCCCGTAAAAGTCCTAAAACTTTTTTGCACTTTTTCAGCTCGTGCAGCCTTCTCACTTTTAACCCGCCATCTTTCCGTTGGTGTTGTGTACAATCAAACCATCTTAAAAATGCTTTTGCGTTTGTCTCTGAACACAGACGTCCTCACAGGCGTGTGTTTAAACCGGGGCCACTTCTTTCTCCCCAACTTCCAGGCATCTTTATGCTATTAGCTTAGCTACTACTTAAATCCTGTCAGTGGGAGGGCTCGGAAATCGACGTCTCTTTCCACAAGGGGGCCGGCAAATTGCCTCAGGTGATGTCATGTGAGTCGGCGTTGGTTGGGTCTGAAGACCACAAAATTTTTTTTAAATCTGAAGACCTCAGTGGCCCCACTCTTTGCCTCTGTTCAAGGTTAGAGGCTCGAGGCTACGTTAGCCGCTGTTAGCGTATCGCACCGGATCCGGTGTAAAATGGGCGTTGGGTTACTTTGCCTCCATTTTAAAATTTTTATTTTTCATCTGTCCATCGTGAGCCGGACGATGCTTCAGGAGCGCAGTCCTACACCGGTTTGGGTTAAGGCGACTGAGGGTGGTACCAAACATCGTTGCCACCCCCTGATAAGGCTGAATTCATAAAGAGTTTATACGATGTGATTCATGGCTCTCTTAGTGGATCAGTCAATAATTTACCAGTGCTTTACAGATAAGCTAAAAACATTAATAGCAGAGTCTAGGTTGCCAAAGTTGTGGAAAATATCCTCCCCAAGCTGGAGCTAATTAATCGGGGAGACCCCTTTTCCCTGGGCTGTTTGGGGACAGGGTCTTCGGGGCATCTGGGCCAAATTCCACCAATAAGCTGCTTACCAACATTTATAAGTCTCCCTCATGAACTGAAGTGCGAACACAACACAGTGTCGTGCTGGAGGAGGATTTTTTCCCCCCACAAACTGGCAACGCACACCCGAAGCAATTATTCTGGAGGCTTGATCACAGCCTCTACAGATGGAGAGCGCCCCCCACCCCCCATCCAAACTTCTGAAAAACGAAAATAAAAGAAAAACGAAAATAAAAAATGTCGAAGCATCCCTTTAAACCCCTTCTCTGCCTGGAGTGAAGGACTCTCGGTGCCCGTTTCCACCGCCGCCGCCGCCGCTGCCGGTGATGTCAGACAGCGGCTGGGTCATGTGAAGGTCAGCGGCGGAGGAGGTTCACGGAGAGTTCAGGCGCATACATTAGGTAACACCATCGGTCGTTGTGACATAACTGGTACGGAGCAGGTTGAGCGGAGACATTCGTCAATAAGGAAGAGATAAGGGGAAGGAGGAAGAAGAAGGAGGAGAAGAAGAAGAAGGAGGAGAAGAAGAAGAAGGAGAAAAAAACTTTGTTATGCAAAACAGCCTCCGGATCTGGATGCGTCGGGCCGCCGCGTCCCTCCCGGAGCAGGACTGAAGTCCGCGGCGCGGCGCGTCAACATGCGAGCAGTCTCCGCGCGTCACGGGGGGAGGAAACAGGTACGAGTCCGGAGCGCGTCGCGCCTCTTCTCCTCAATGTGACCGCCGTCATGTTGGACTGGTAAATTAATAAAAGCACAGGAAACAAGACAGGAAAAAACACCGGGCGCAGCTGAACTTCGCCGGGAGAAACCACACCGCTGTCCAGGAGACCTTCTTCCTCCCCCTGGAGGACCTCGCTTCAGAAGAAACAGAAAAGCGAAGGCAGAACAACCCAGACCATGTTCGACTATTTGGAGTTCCAGTCTTTCGGTCCCGGGGATATCGTGGACTTCTACAGCTCGTCGTCCAGCCCTGCGTGCTTGCTGCGGGAGCAGGAGCAGGGCCGGGACCGGGACCGGGACCGGGACCAGGATCTGGCGGACTTCTTCCCCGAGCTGATCGATTCGGACTGGCAGGAGCGGCGGTGCTCGCAATGTAGGTGGAGAATGTCTTGGGGTTTGGGTGTTTTGTTTTTTTTTGTCTTTTTTGGGGTTAAAACTCGAATCAGTTGTGTTTTACTCTGTTTTACTCTTCAACTTGGCGTCAAAAATAAGGAAATGCTCCTTTTATTACCCAGAAAGATTCAGTTTCAGTTATGTGAAGTCAGGTCAGTTTTATTAACAGCATGTGGAAACTACACATTTTGCCCAAAAGTGCTTCGTGTCTGCGCAGGACACCCTCCCCCACCTCGGACCCTCCAAAGGCCCTTCATGTCTTTGCTAAACAAAATTAAAGCAGGTGAATTTACTCGCCAAGACTTGAACCAATAGACCAACAATTTTCAACCCTGCACCTCCTGTTTTCAAATGAAATTCCGAGCCCACATTGTCCTGTGATTTGGTTTTTACACTTAAATCTGATAACAACAGTATCAGACTGATCCTCCCACAGCAATAAAATCTCGAAGCATCAGGACGCACTGAGAAGTAGGAAGATATAGAGGGAATGCGACGTATATGCGCTGTAGATAAGGCTCAACGTTACAGGGGTAAATCCTCCGGATCGGATTCGTCTGGCCCTGTCGTTGCCCTGGTTCAACAAATCAATCTCTGTTTGTGGAGCCCGGGTCGGTGCAGCTCAGAGGGATTAACAGGTGATTGGCAAACCGATAAGGAGACAGTAGGAATGTAAACGGTGACACAATACGCCATGAAATGTACACAATGCAACCGACTGAGTAGATAAAGAGCAGGAAACATGGGTAATAGATGAAAACAATGTGACATAGATGAATCAGCTGAAAGCCTGAGTACAAAAAAACAATAGCCACTATCATTCTCTTTAAAACTCAGAATAAAAAAGCAGGTTTTAAGTTCATATTGAAAGATATTAACGCCCAAAGAAATGCTGTTGCCAGAACACAAAGTGCCTTAAAATCAAGCATAATTATATTCAAATCAATGCAAAAACCTGAAACCAGCGCAGGGACCTTGGAGTATGATGTAATACAGTACGGTCCCGGCGCGACGCGTCAGACTTGTCCCGGTGTCCGGAGGTGGAGGCTGGAGCCCGAGGACGGATGGGGAGCGACGGCGCGGCGCGTAAAGCGTGTCCTCGCAGGACGCGTTTTCAGGGGGCCGACAAACGCAGTGCATTGATAAATACTTAAAGAGGCCTTGTAGCTGCTTGTACCTACATTAGAGTGGGTTATAAACTGTGTATTAAATATTCACACACTGAGTATAAATGTTAAATGGGGACGGGTAAAGTAAAGTGTTGTCCTACATCCATGCGCCCCGGAGCTGCACAGCCCGACACGTTTCAGGAGCGAGTTCCCTTTCTTCCCTTTCACTGTATCCGAGCGCAGAGTCGGCGTTGGCTGGTCTGCGCTCTGGGACGGCGCAGGGCCTTTTGGGGGGGGGGGGGGGCGGTCAGCTTGGGGTCACCCGCGGGTTCACCGGACGGTCACCGGCTCAGGAGGTCAGAGGAGAGCCAGACCGTAACGGTGGCGGAAGGACTGCTCAGATCCTTTGCCTCGGTAAAAGCAACAGGGCAACATACGTAAAAAGATCAATAAATGAAATTTAAAAAATACTATGTTATGAATAAAAGTCCCACATTCAAAAGTGGAGAAGTATGATCTGCGAAATATACTTGAACTATCACAAGTTCAAATGAAAGTGCTGCGGAAATATGGCTCCAATAAGTGATATAGTATCATATATGACATTATTAGACTGTTTGAATGATTAAAGGAAAGAAAGAATGTCTTTTTTTTTTTTTTACTTCGATATTTGCTTTTCTTTGAAATATCGGCTCGTTTTGCCTATTGGGGCCTCAAGCGGCTTTTCAAATGAAACCAGCTGAGACGTTTAGAGAGGAAATGACCCTTTGATGAAACTAAAACAACTCATAGACGTCTGAAATATGACAAGGGGCCCCAACTTGAGTGTGTGTGTGTGTGTGTGTGTGTGTGTGTGTGTGTGTGTGTTGAAGTGTGTGTGAGGAGCCACAAGACAAAAAGGTTGGGTTTATCTAAAATTTTAATCGAAAAGATAACTATACCTCTTAGATAAATGCAGTGGAGTAAAGAAAAAAACAATATTTCCCCCTGAAATGTGCTGAATTAAAAGTATAAAATTGTGATATTCAAGTAAAATTCCTCGAGATTATACTGAAGTAAAATACTTAATTGAAGGTTTTAAGTCTCCGACTGCAAAACACTCAGCTGATCAGGGAAGAAAATCTGCAATAAGCAAGTATGTTTTTTTTCTTTATTTGTAAATTAAAATGTTTCAGACCATAAGCCCCCAAAAATCACTGTTTTCACATCACAAATGACATACAATAATAAATAAATAGCCCAGAGCTACGATAATTAATCGATTAATTCATTAGTCGATTGAGTGACAATTAACCAGCAACTATTCTGATAATCTCTTAAGGGGTTCAGTCGTTTTTGCTGAAAATTGGCTCGTTCCAGCTTCTCAGATGTGAGGATTTGATTCTCTTCTTTGTCGTATATGACAGTAAAATAGATGTGTTTTTTTTTTTTTTTTTTTGGCTTTAGTTGGACAAAGCAAGACGTCACATTTGGGCTCTGGGGGAAATGAGTATTCTTTCAATGTTGTTTCATTCCTTCAATTTTTTTTTTAAACAGTTGATAAGATAAAACAATTAATCAATCTATTATTTTCATTAGCGATTAACCAGGAGACCATTTTCAGATAATAACTTTGTCAATATTACGTCAAAAAAAACGTGAAAAATATGTTTCCAATTTTCCCAGAGTCCTTGTTGACATTTCTAAATGTCTTTGTTTTATGTGATGTACAGTTCAAATCCTAAAGACATTCAGATTATAATGAGAAACAGAGAAAACCAGCAAATCCTCACGTTGAAGAAGCTGCAGCCACAGGACTTTGGGCAATTCACTTAGAAAATGGCTCAACTGATTCATTAAGTTGCCAGAAACACAATAAATATGACATGTAAAATTAAACATAACAAGTAAAGAAAACGTGAAGAAAAAAGTTAACTAGTCAACTAGTAATTCAATATAATTTTTGACATTCATGAATAGAGGATATGAGGGTTTTGTAGGTTGAATTTTGATTCATGGGTTGTGCTGTTCAGGTTCCGTTTCTTCATGCCAGCGTAAACCGGAGGTAAAACGCTTACACCAAACCCACCAAAGATAAAACATTTACGCCAAACCCCTCGAACACGTCGCGCGGCTCCGTCCTCCGTTGTCCTTCCGGCTCATCTCCTCATCTCCCAGCCTCCAGTCTCCCACACCCTTGAGAGTCTCTGCCGATTTGAGTGTTTGACTCACACAATGCATTGTGGCACACATCAAATAACACCACCCAAATTGGGGTTGGGGTAACCCCCCCTCCCCTCTCCTCCTTTGACCGAATCACTTTCGCCGCCCCACCACACACGCTTTCTGTTTCTCCCCCCACCTCCCTCTCTCCCTCCCTCCCTCTCATCCGTCAGTTGGGGCTTGTGGCATGCTCCGGCATTGTTTTGTGTCGGGAGAGCGATGGGGCTGACGGGGCCCGTCCTCGTTTGACCCCGGCGAGTCCAGGTTCAACCAGGGGCCACGGGTTCGAGGGGATTGCGGCGGACAATTTTTTCTCGTTTTTGTCCCCTTTTCACAACGGCTTTCTCGGTTCCCTGTCAGCGTGTCGGGGGCGGCGGAGCCGATCAGAGAGTCGGCGGGAGGCCGAGCGAGCCCCAGGGACCGGAGCAAATCTACTCTCAAAAAGTGTTTTTTAAGTGGCGGGGGCTGGGGGGAGTGGGGTGGGGAGGGGGGCTACGCCTACTGGGATTTGTGGAGAGAAGCAGTACAAAAAAAAAAAAAAGGAGGGTGAAGCGGTGCTTTAGTAGGTGACTTTACATCTCGGCAGCTGCAGATATTACAGAGAAAATATTCCAAAGAAAAAGAAATGGAACAACCCAGCGGGAAACAGGAGTCAGAGACCAACTTTCTCCGGCTGGAGCTTGACACAGTTTGGGTTTCACCCTACGGTTCTATCTTCTGAGTTCCTGAAGCAGAACCGTAGATATGTAGCTCTTCACTTTTTATTCGAATTGGGGGGGGAGGGGTTCTCTCCTGCAGCCTCAGAATCTGATAAAGGCTGATTAGATCAGTGTAGATTCCCATCGGACTCCCGTCAGTCCTCGGCTGACGCCCTCAGCTCATTACTTTACTCGTAAAAATCCGGTAGCAGCTTTATGAGATGGAACAGGTGGAGCGTGTAGCAGAGACTCTTGGACACAGTTAGACTTCCTCTCAACTTGAAAATGTAATGGGGGTTTTTTATTCCAATTTTCCCCAATTTTTGTATGTCCTTATATTCACATTATCTTTCTATGAATATTCTATTTAACAGAAGTTACAGGAAGATGTGTAATGTTTCCACAGAACTTGCTTTTTAGACGTAAACTGAAAACAGAGGCTGTAAATCAAGGATAGAAAAGTGATCATTGACCATTTATTGATGCTTTTTATTTCACATTGCTGTTGATTAGTATTTATAACTATACTGATTAATATTTATACTAATAATTGTGCTGATTCTCAGTTTTTTGTAGATTTTTCCTTTTTATGATGTACGCTTGGCAACTTTAAAAAAAGACACCTGCTGTTCCTCATTAGAGTCTTTCCAAGTGTCAGTAAAGGTTGAATGAAGCAAAGCAATTCCTGGAAACTCACTGTAATGAGGCAAAATGTAGATTCTATTATGAAAATGTAAATTTTACCTGAGGAGTTTAATTAAACTTTGCTTCTGATCTTCATTCAGATTCATGATTGTGCTGAGAAAATATCAGGGTTTTGTGATTAGTAGATTATGAGAGATCTCCAAGATGTTTGACATTTTTCATCTGCCAGGAAAAATTTTACTTAAATCCTGAAATTTTAGAAAATATTTCTGCTGCACAAATAGGAAGTTCAAAGTCTGATAATATGACCCCCCTCAAGAAAAACTACACTCCCCCCAAACACCCCTGTCAGATGGGTGGTGTAAACATGAAGCATAATGCCATGGAGTTACTTAGTTAGCTCTTGGCTACAACTTGCAGTTACAGTTGGGAAAATTAGCACCTTTAAAAGTGTGCTGAATTAGCTATTAGCGGCTGATGTTAGCAGCCTATGCACTGATTTACAGACAACTGCCACTGGATTGGTTTGAAACTGAAGGAAACATAAAAACGTAATGATTCTCAGGCAAGTTCTGGAGTTAGAAGCTTGTTTTTCTACAATTCCCAGTGGATTTATGGTCATTTTGTCACAGTAGACTGCAGAAAAAAAAGAACCATCCTTGCAAAGTGTACATCAAAATAAATCAAAAATATATCTATCATGTCTGTTTGTTTAATATTTGAATTAATTGGACGCTGGGGGTTTTAAAGGACCCTAATCTGCCTCATGAGCTTAGCTGCAGCTCAAAATGCTGTTTTTAAGAATATTGAACGACGTCAGGGGCCCGTCTCTCTCCACTCACGCGGCACCTTTACCTCCAGTTCACCGGGCTGCCGCGGTGCGTACAGTGTGACCACGATCATGTTCGCTAAGGTGTAAAACTGTGTGTGTTTGCAGCAGTGGGCAGCCAGAGCTCCAGCTCCAGCTCCAGCTCGGACGATCTCTTCATCAGCCCCCCCTCCCCGCCTCCGCCTCCTCGCACTTACAAGCCCTGTTTTGTGTGTCAGGACAAGTCCTCGGGCTACCACTATGGAGTCAGCGCATGCGAGGGCTGCAAGGTAACACGACAGGCTCCCCGCCAGAAATTTGCAAACATTTTGCAAGTGTGTAGTATCACGCTGCAAAAAAAAACAAGTCTCACTTTGGGTCGAAACCAGCTACGAAGCTCACACAATAAATCACGGAAATAACTGAGTGAATGTTATAAATGCATGGTAGTGGTTTATCAGGGCTGTAGTCAACCAAAGAAAACCTTGGTCGACTGCAATCGTATCTACTCTCCAGCCAATCAGCTAGTTGTAGAGGGGGGAAAAAATAATCTGCACATTATCTCTGGGTTACTTAAATCGGCCACTGAGCACTTAGTGCACTCTGCCCGTTGGCCTCATTTGAATGAATGAATTATAAATTAACATAAGAACATAGTATTTGCAGCATATTAAATCATTTCAACATAATTATTTTATACTGAATTTATAGCAGACTCAGAGCCGACCAGCGTGCACCAGCCCTTATTTAAGAATAATAGAAATATATCAACTGATGATCCCGGCACAGGAACTATTAAGCAATGAAAGCCTTGACAGTTAAACACGACAGTTGTTGGAGCATTCTAACGCTGACAGGGTAGCCTGCTATGATTAGACGGATCATCTGTCATGTTGGTTGTTGAGCTGTCATGGACAAAACTGCCGTTTGTTAAGTTTACGCTCCCTTGATAAGATGCAGCCACACCGACGACTTCTTTGACAGGATGTCGGTTAGTTTGTAGCTGACTCTGAGTAAACTTTCAGGTTAAGTCAGGCCTGGTACTCTCCATCGGGTGGTGGGAGATCAAAGTTGTGAAAATGGCCGCTGCCGCAGTAAATAACGGATGAATGATGGAAGATACACTGGAGATTGTTCAACCAATGAGAATTTCCATCATAGAGTTTCCACCTGTAACTAACCTGATTTTATTTAATTCCACCGAGATTTGTATCTTTCACATTCCTAGATGTGCCCCCCCCATTTCTTTCCTCTGTTTTGCTACTAAATTCATGTTTTAGTCTGTGACCTTTCTGTGGAAACTGATCAGACCCTGCTATCACACATGACATGACTGTGCCATCATTAAATAGAGCTAAATCTAACTTGTTAGCGTTTTTCTGATGCGGTTATAATTGTTTCTATACATCAATAATCCTAATGAAAGAAGGGCCACATTTTGCTGTATACTATGATGATGATTTTTCAACATCAGTCAGGATGTCAATATCTAGTTAATGGACATATATGACACACACATGTTGAATACTAATGACTTTGGCGATGCCTTGACCAGTCCTCTAGCGCCACCAGCAGGTGAAACCTTCCAGTTTTCCACTGAAAATATCTCAATATTTAATGGATGGGTTGATGTTGTTTCAGCGAAGGAAATGAATATTTTAAGCATAATACATTTACATAGGATGTTTGATTGATTTGATTTGATTTGATTTTGATTTGATTTTCCGTCGTGTTGGGTGGGATTATTTCCATCGCTCCCATCACCAGAATAATTAAGCTCTCCTCTTCTCTTCCCTCCCCGTCGCGGGCGATGAAGGGCTTCTTCCGCCGCAGCGTGCAGAAGAACATGGTTTACACCTGCCACCGCGACAGGAACTGCATCATCAACAAGATCACCAGGAACCGCTGCCAGTACTGCCGGCTGCAGAGGTGCTTCGCCGTGGGGATGTCGAAGGAGTGTAAGTGTCGGGTGGGCGGTGGGTGGGGGGGGGGTCATGGCAGTGGCCAAAATTAGACACTCACCACCCTCAGAGGGAATCGGCTGCTCTTACAAAGTGTGAATACACTTAGAGGCAATGCCTTCGAGGACAAGGTAGATATTAGATGGAGTGGAGAGTGGACCGGGGATGTCCCCTTGACAGAGACAGTGGCGAGTAAGAATTGAATGAAAGTTTCGTCTCCTTCACTCGGGTTTTTCGTTTGTGTTTCTGGCAGAATTGTCAGCGTCTTTCGTAACTGAGTCATAAAAACCACAGTGGAAGAAACAACTGCATAAACCACAGACCCGATGTAGTGATGGTCTTTGTGTCAGCTTGTTGTTACGTCAGTTACTTGTGAAAACCATGTGTCTCAAAGAGTCAGCCCTGTTCTCAGCACCGTGACAATGCGTTTTTTTTTTTTTTTTGGGGGGGTTCAAAACCCAGTGGACTTTAAAAATGGTTTATTCAGCTTTTTGGCTTTTGTTCTGGAATTTTCTCAGAGGATATATTTAGCGCCTAGTGTTTCAAAAATCGCCGCATGTAGTGGGGTTACACCGGTTTCAGCGTGTCTCCAAATGTGTCTCATCTAAAATCTGTTACAACTTCAACAATACATTCTCATGAATCCCAAGAGTGACCCCCCCCCCCCCCACACACACACACACACACCACCACCACCACCAGCACTTTTTCAGTTTCAGTGTGATTTACTTTTTAGAATCGCTCTGAACACTCCCCTCCTACTCCCCAGCTGCCAAAATCCAGATAACAGAAAACGTGTCGAAACCATCCATCCGAGTGGCCTTTGATTATTTTTGTGTATTTGGAGCGCTGGGCTGTCTATGGCCTTCTCTTTGCCCTGGGCGTTGGCTCTCAGGCAACATCCAGGCTCGCCTGTCTTCTTTTGGTGGAGGGTATCGGCACTGAATGCAGTGTGATGAAAAGAGGTAGAGACATTATTCTGAGCTGAATAAAAATTCATGCCACGTCCCTTTTTTTTGGCTAAAAAAAAGAAAAGAAAAAAACAGTATGCGTATAAACTATTCTCCTAAAAAGATACATTTGGGTGTCAATCAAATGATAGGATTTTTTTAGCAATGGTGGAACCTTTACTTGAGTAAAAGCACCAATAGATGTAGGAGGAGAATGTCCAGACTGGCTGGAGCTGACAGAAAGGTCACGGCAACTCAGATAACCGCTCTTTACAGCTGTGGTGAGCAGAAAGGGAACGACACGTCGATCCTTGAGGTGAAGGGGCTAGAACAAAAGGAGACCACGTGTCAGCCAAGAACAGAAATCTGAGGCTGCAGCAAAAACTGGACAGTTCAAGAGAGGAAAAACTTAGCCCGGTCTGATGGATCTGGATTTTCTGCTGAGCCATCAGATGGTCGGGTCAGAATCTGGCATCAAACGCTCTAATCCATGGGCCCAACCTGCCTTGCGTCAACAGTCCAGGCTGGTGATTGTGGTTTAATGGTGTGGGGAATGTTTTCCTGGCTCCTTGATACCAGTCAGTCATGGTTTGAATGCCACAGTCCATCTGAGTTTTATTGCTGACCACGTGCATCTCTTTATGGCCACTAACTACCATCCCCTAATGGAAACTTCCAGCACGATAATGCACCGTGTCAAACAAACAAAAGTCGACTATGACTGGTTCCATGAACGCGACAATGATTTTAGCGGCCGTCAGCGTCCTCCCCCGTTCTCCGGACCCGACTCCAGATCACCTTTGGGTTGTGGTAGGACTTCAGATCGGCAGCTCGAATATTCAGCTGACAAAAGAAATTATGTGATTCAGTCATGTGGACGTGGACCAGAATCTCAGAGGAATGTGTCCAACATCCTTTGGAATTCAGGCCACGAAGAATGAGGCTGTTTGAGAACAAAAGGAGGCCCCACCCGGCATCAGTGTGGTGTCCCTGATAAAGTGCCAAGTGAGTGAATATATTGCTGAAAAATGTTTCTAATGAAAAGTAGTCACAGGAAGTTCTGTGAACTGTTAAGTGTGACTGAAGTGCTGTTTCTAGAAAGATGTGCTGCTATTGAGTTCCTTTTTCTTTTTCTTTTTTTTTTTTTTTTACATTTTTTTAGTAGTGTTTTTATGCAACCAAAGTAAAAACCATCTGCATGTTAAGAGCGACCAGGATTCTTTCTCGTGATCTGAGTGAAAAATCCCTTTAAAATATGATTTTTATTTTTTTTCGGACCTCTCATTCTCAATGAACTCAAGCGGCACTCTGGTGCCCCAACGGGTGGAACTGGAGCAAAGTCAAAACTCTGCTAAAACCCAGAAGTGCACTGACCCAGATAACGGAGCGCATGCACACGCATGTGTGTGTGTGTGTGTGTGTTATGTGGAGGCAGCCGAGGGCAGTGATAGGGCGGCGGTGAGCGACCCACCCAGCCACATGTTCTCACTGTTGCTCCTCCACGCTCAGACGGAAACACATTACATAAATACATCACATGCTGCAGACTGATGGATGCTATGTAACAGCATTTGCCAGCCTGACTCAGTAAGTGTGTAACATGACCTCAGCTGGAGTGTTTACACAATGAGGGACTGGATGTAGGGCATCCAGGGAGAGGAGGAGGTGGAGGAGGAGGAGGAGGAGGGGGGAGTAGTAGTAGTAGGCAGAGTGGCCTGGCAATGAGGAAGGCAGGGACCGAGGTGTTGCATAATCCCGAGCTCCCTCTGCCATGTGCGCGGCCCTGCCTGAGCCAAGTCAGTGGAACGTCAGTGTGTTGACACCGTTACCGAAGGCGCTTACGAAAGGTCTAACCCGGTTACGAGGCCTCGCCAGATCGGCTTCACGTGCTCTCCCCGGGGGGGTGTCTGTGTGGTGGGGGGGACTATCCACAGCGATCCCTGACAACTGTTTTCCTGTTTTCCTACCAAAGACGGAGCTTCATTGAAGTCTGCTGACAAGCGAGTTTTACCAAGCCCTTCAAAGGTTATTTTTGGACGCCCTGGGAGTCACAGTTGAAATTAAGTTCACCTCCGCTGAGTCGGGGGGGTCGGACCGATCTCTGAACCTCGGTTCTAAGATTCAAACAACAGCGCACAGCCAAAGAAAAGACGTGGAAGCCCCTGCCCGTGTACTTTTATGTGGTTTGGGTCCAGGACTGTTTGTGGTGGTGGCTCAGGAGTGTACGTTGACACGGTTGTTTCCTCAGATCGCAAGATTTTAACATTAAACAGAAGGACTTTTACAACCTAGAGGAACTTGCTGTCGCACTGTAAAATCCTAAAGCAGAGTTTGGACTTAGAAGATCTGACTTCTCCTCACCCTTTCTGCGAGGAAATTTAAACTAGAATGACAGCGGCAGCTACCGTGCAGAGAGGATAATGCCATGTTCGTGGAAACGGCATCTGAGCTTCAAGCCTCTCATTGGTCATGTCAGGGGTTGACTGACATCTGACACGTGTCACTGTCTGTTCCTGGGTTATGTGACATCAGCAGGGTTGGGTCCCTTTACAGTATTTAACATCTGCAAAGTGACGGCTGCAACGCTTGGTCAATTGTTATAAAAATCAAAACTTAATTGTATTAGAGTAATTTTTCAAGAATGAAAAAAACTGTTTTCAGCCTTTTAAATGGTAATTTCTTCCCTTCTGTTTCATATCTTTGGAAATTGAATATGTTTTGGTTTCAGACTGTTGTTCCAGGTGTGATTGCAGGACTGTTGGCTGCAATGGCAGCTGAGTTTCTAAACCAAGTTAATGTGTGGACTCCAAGAAAAGTAGTTGCTGCTTTGGTATTGGCCAATGAGGATCCAAAAAATACATAAACATCTACAGATTTCTTGGAAAAAATGCATCTAAATTGATTCTGCAGATCCTGTGTTTGTTGCATAGGAGAGATCACTGTAAGCTATCACTTCCGGAAACATCTTTGTCTTCTGAGTTCTGTGGACAAAAATAAGTCCCTTTTAATTCCAAAATCAAAGCCTTGGTGTCTTAGAAAGGCTCATATACATTTTTAATTCAAGAAAGAATAACACCAAAATGCCAAATATTTACAGAGTTTTAAATTGAATGCCAGCGTTTGAACTTTTAGATTACTTTTTTTTCTTTTTATCTCCTAAACTTCTTCTAACCGGCGTCCTTCTCCCCCAGCGGTGAGAAACGACAGGAACCGACGGAAAGGCAAGAAAGAGGCGGTGAAGTTGACCATCATGGAGACGTACGAGCTGACGGCGGAGCTCGGCCTGATCGTCGAGAAGATCTGCAGGGCTCACAGGGAAACCTTCCCCTCCCTCTGCCAGCTGGGGAAATACACCACAGTGAGTCACGGCCCGAGAACGGAGGCCGTTAAAATAACAGAAAATAATCCGCAGAGGGGGAAAAACACCAAACCTGTCCTCTCTGAGCAGTGATTCATTTGAGCTAGATATTTTTTTTATAGGTAAGAGTTGAAGGATAGTGTGAATTTAATCAGGTAATTCCATTTTGGACGTTAATAAGAGACATCAAACATAAATACTTGCAAAAGTGTCCCAAAACTTCCCAAACGTGCCTCATTTTTATTATTTTTCAAACATTTCAGTGTAAGGCGAGTTGGTTTTTTTTCCCACAAACTCGTCCCCCGTAGAAGCAAAACAAGTTTGAAATTGCATATCTTTCCACTTTTCCACTTCCTGAGGTCTGAGAGCCTCATGGGAAATGTAGGAATGTCTGCTTTCATCCATAGCAAAAAGACATTTAAGATAACCGGGGGGGGGCAGTGGCATTTAAAGCACCTCTCATGGGATTATTATTCACAGACTGTCTTGTTAGCAAAAGGTCAGAGCTTGCAGTGGCTGAACACGTGCTTAAGGTTATTTTTACATCAATGTTTGGAATCTTTATTGTTGGCTGTAAACACTCACTTTAGACAGGGAGAGACTAATGGAGCTGTGGTGATAAAAACAAAATCTATTTATTTAGGATAACTATCATTTAACAATGATTTAATATGTGCTCGGCAGATCAGCATCCAAATTTGTGCAAATTAAAAAACTGTAGTTTTCATGTATGGGAATCAGTCACAGCTGAACAGATGAGAGACATCAGTAGATATCTTTAAAACGCTACTATTCAAACTGGCTGAATACTTCTGTGCTGTTAGAGCAACCCAGGAAATTTGCATAATCACCTGCACTAGACAAAAAAAGAACATGCAAACTGTGACGCACATTCATCGTAGTCAGGACAAACTGCCCCCCCCCCATGACAAAAAGTAGAAACCTCTCAAGTGTTATGCAATACAGTCATCGGATTGGTATGATGTATGAGGGTGTGCCCTTTTTAAGAAATGCAAGAATGTTTTTCACTGTTTGTGGTTCGATGTGTCAGCGGAGTTCAGTGGGGCCTGGATCAGGAGTGGCGTCATTAAATACAGATGAAATGACAAACAGCTTCTGGATAAACAAAAAAAAATAAAAAGTACTTCCTGTTTTCAAATGAATCAGGCTGCACATGAGTCTTAGACTGTTGGGATCTTAAATTGAGTAAAGTTAAAACCTTAAAAAGTAAATGGTAAATCATTTGTGTAGAAGTCAAAGGTTTTTTTAAAAGGTTTAATAAGATTCAATATTCAAGTTAAATGATTTTACATCACTGGTAAAAGTCACAGACAGAACAGCTCTGTGCTTTAATTGGAGATTAAATCTGTTGTTAAATGTTTAAAAAATCAAGTTGAATCTTCTTTAGTTTGGTAGATTTCTGGAAATGAACATCATGGCTGCTGTTAGTTTGATCAGAAGTCATTATATATTATAGCTGCTATAATCGGTATTTTGTACAAATATTTGATCAAATTGCCACGTTTACGTGAAAGGTGTTGCTCGTCATGATGAACCTGCAGGGAATTTTCTCGCAGCTCTGCAGTTTCCCAAGTTCAGTTTTTAGCATCTTTTAGCTCTTTGTTTTGGTTTTTACGGCCACAGTTGTACCGTTTTGATTCAGTCGTCAGCCCAGATTCCAGCCGCAGGCAGATTTTTTCGGCCATAATGCTATAAAAAAAGAAAAAAGAAAAAAACACCACTGTCCATTACCTGCTCAGCAGCAGACAGAAGACAGAGACAGTTAGCGAACAGCTAGCGAACATAGCGGTGCTTTTAGCAGCTAAACAGGCAGCTAACTATGCCTGTGCAGATTTTTCCTTCAGGTGTTGATGGGAACTGAAGGAATATTGGGTTTGGATTGATCGGATGGACATTAACATGAATGCAAATGAATGATAATGTTGCTCTGTGCCTGCTGGATGCCTGAATAGGCGACTTTAAGCTAACGCGTTCACCATATCCCCTTTATGATATGACACCGTTGTGTTTACAGCTTGCTGCGGTGCCCCCAAGTGGCCAAAACGTAACCAAATGCAGCTAAGAGTAAACATCATCTCTGCTTTTATCGTTGCAAAAGTTTGCAATAAAACAACATGTTTTTGATAGTTGATTTGATTGACCGTCCAGAACTCCAGCTCAGACCACAGGATCCAGCTGGACCTCGGGCTGTGGGACAAGTTCAGCGAGCTCGCCACCAAGTGCATCATCAAGGTGGTGGAGTTCGCCAAGCGCGTGCCGGGCTTCACCGGCCTGACCATCGCCGACCAGATCACCCTGCTCAAGGCCGCCTGCCTGGACATCCTGGTACGCGCTAGATCTGTTACACACGCACGCACATGCACGCACGCACACACACACGTGCACGTACGCGGCTCCTCCTGCCATTCATTCACCCCTTCTGTGGATCTCGACTTGCTCGCGTCGGCCGACACTCGTGCCGAGACAGACCGACGGGGCTGCCTGCTGGCAGACAGGGAGCAGCCCTCAGGCAGAGTGTGTTTCATGTTTCATTCTCCTTCATCACCCTCCCCTCCCTCCCCCGTCACTCACTGCCAAGTCTGTCTGTCATCGTCACCGTCAGAGCCCCATAATTCACCCTGACGCTCGTGATAGCGGCTGGGGAGTGCCGTGCGCCTTCGCAGGCTCCGCTGAGCTTCAGTTCCGACACGTTTTTCCCCAATGAGGAATTTCTGGCGCTTTTCTTGGCCGGGTTCTGCTCCTTCGTCTTCATAACCGTCTCCCTGTCTTCCCTCTTCCCATTGCGCCTAGAATATGTTGCACAGCAGCGGTGAGCCGTGCCTGCTTTCCTAAATTTGTACTTGTGTATGAAATTTGTGTTGATTGAGCTCATCGGGTTACAACGTTCAGTGCTCCTGCGTTTATCAAAGTGTAAATGAGCCAGAGTTTATTGAATGCATGTACGCATTTCAAACCAGCAGCAGATCAGGAAACCGGAAGGTAATTTTCTACAATATCAGGCAATATATTTGACAGTAATAAAGGTTAAAAAGGCTTTTCTCAACAGTTTGGTGAAGGTGTTTAAAACTGGGATTTAAACACCTTCTCTCACACAGACACAAATATACAGACCTCAGGCTTGATTGAAGTTTCATCTAAAGCAGGACAGGAGACAATTTTGAATATTCTTTTACAGTGACAGTATTTTGTCCCATGTGACCTTTGCAGGCCTCGGTTTCACGATGGGAATCGGCGCAACACGGTTCAATAAACATTTATAAAACGTTCTCTCTTTTCTCATCCGTTTCCTCCCGCTGTTTTCCTCTTTCCGCCCAGATCCTGAGGATCTGCACCCGCTACACCCCGGACCAGGACACCATGACCTTCTCTGACGGGCTGACCCTGACCCGCACCCAGATCCACAATGCCGGATTCGGGCCCCTGACGGACCAGGTTTTCACCTTCGCCGGGCAGCTGCTGCCGCTGGAGATGGACGACACGGAGAGCGGGCTCCTCAGCGCCATCTGCCTCGTCTCTGGAGGTAAAAAAACAAACAAATAAACAACCAGTAAACGTGTACCCACCTTGTACGTTCCTTTAAAACTAGTCTTGAGACATGTTCTGCCTTGACTGTTCCAGTAACAGCTGGTCCTTTCTCTCTCTCTGTATGTCTGAGCAGACCGGCAGGACCTGGAGGAGCCGTCCAAGGTGGAGGTGCTGCAGGAGCCGCTGCTGGAGGCACTGAAGATCTACTCCCGCAAGCGGCGACCCAGCATGCCCCTCATGTTCCCCAAGGCCCTCATGAAGATCACTGACCTGCGCAGCATCAGCGCCAAAGGTCAGAGTTCACCGACGAGTCGAGAGGTCGTCGTCGTTCATGAGGCTCCTCGTGCATCACATATAATTTAGATAATAACCACTACAATTTCTTAAATACTGATTTGTTTCTATTTGAAGAGAAATTAAAGGAAGTTTATGTAACTTTCAACCAAACAGACAGTCAAAAGCAAAAAAGAAAAGACATTGGTCACATGCAACGACCCACCTGCTGCCAAGGCCGGAAGCAAAGAAAGTGTATGTGACACATACTTTGTCTGGTTGAGTCTTATTTTTGTAGTTTTGTGGCCGTTATTGCCGTCGGCTGCAACATTTTGCTTGAAATTTAATTCAATTTGGGAGATCTGGGACCAGGGCAGATGGCAACGCCTGCAGACGACTCAGGACGTTTGTGTTGGCAGATGTAGCAAATACTCAGCTGTAGGTGAAACCTTTGGCAAAGCGTTGTGGAGGTCATCAACGTGCGCAGTGTAAAAAAATATAAATATTTTTTAAAATTCCCATATCCGTTCCCGCAGGTGCCGAGAGGGTGGTGACGCTTAAGATGGAGATCCCGGGCTCCCTGCCCCCTCTGATCGAGGAGATGCTGGAGGACCTGCAGAACCTGGAGAAGCACCAGAAGAAACGCTCGGAGGAGAGCCGGGCGGAGCGGAGCACGCGCTCCTCCTCCTCCTCCTCCTCCTCCTCCTCCTCCTCCTCCTCGCACACGGACTCTTTCGGCTTCTCGCCCTGAAACCGCCCGGAGAACATTTCACACCCCCTTCCCCCCTCGCTCGGAGAAAACCGCAAACTATATGAAAATTACAGATGCAGTCCAGAGGGTTACTAGTGTCTTACCTCAGTCTCCGGTCAGAGAACTGTCAGTGGATATTCACAGATACGATCTGCTGACATGACAAAAAAAAAAAGATAATATGATGCAGTAAATGTTTTAATCAGTCATCTTCATTTTTTTTAAAAAAACCCTATTGTCACAGGCACCTCATAACCACTGAGAATCGCTCTCGACCTTCAACCTTTATCAGGTTTTTACTGTATTTATGTTTGCATGAGATATCACATAGATTAATTTTTTTTTTACCTCATTAAATAACGTTGCCTTTAGGGTTAGTGTAGCAAAGATAGTTAAAAAAAATATGAAATGGAATTTTTTGAGATTTTTACATACGATGTGAGGTTCTTTTTCACTTCCACCGTTTGTACCCAATGTTGTCGATATGCTTCCGTGTGAAAGAAGAAAAGGGAAATTTAAATGCAAAAAAAAGTTTTTTTCCTCATAAGGGTGAATGTTCATAACTGGCATTAACAAAGTCCACAAACTGATATGTAGCCGAGTGAGATGTCGGATTTAAGTACAGTAAACACAAAGTACAACAAATGAGTACTTATAACACAGTATTGTAGTTGGTCAGTGGGTATCAACCTCGTTCTGGAGAAGTTGCTGGAAATCTACTAAGATTTTTCCTTTCTTAAATTTTTTTTCTTTTTTGCAGTATGAAATATAAAGAGGTTGCACACTTCTGAGTAAGCTCACACACACAACGTTGTGCTCTCACACATATATATTCTATATATTCTGCAGAGTTTTAATCCCAGATGGTCTATTTACAGCTGCTAACAGGGCTGAACATTGTTTGATATGTTTGAGATTTTTTTTGATACTTTACTTTGACAAGTACTGTATAAACATGTTTTCTACAGAAGATATATTGTTTTTGTTTTTAACAAAATAAGCCAGTTATTGAAATGCATCAGTCTTTGATGCCTTATCGCAGATAGCTATAAATGAATTTTGTCTAACTAAACACAGTGTACTGTAGAAATAATGATAATTATATGAAAAATGATGATGATGATAATAATATAATAATGATAATGATAATAATACAAACAAAAGAAATTTAACAGACAATATTGTTAAAAATGTAGCTGTACTCGCAACAGGAGAAATGGGTTATGAGAACTGTGGTTGGCAGCTTAGGGAAAAACAAAAAGCTACGCAGGAAGCAGCATCGTTTTAGCAAAGCAGGTGGAAAAATATATGTAAAACAAAAAAAACAAAACAAGACGAACAAACAATGACATCTGTGCCTGAAACATGTACACACCAAGAGAGAGAAGGACGTGGTTTATCTTCACAAGCCGCCTGCGTACTGTACGATCTCCTGTGTGCCTAAATCTCCAACGTGCCAACTGGTTTTCCACATCTGGGAAAATTTTTTTTAAACCTTGCAGATTTATCAGCAGATGCCGACGCTCTCATTTTCTCATCCACGGCTACTGTTTGTACATAATATGTGATTTTTTTTTTTATGGTGCATTTATTTGTGATATTACTAAAAAAACAAAACAAAACATCACATTCCAACATGTTCATGTTTTTTTGCTTATTTTTGTTTTGTTTTTTATTTTGTTTTTGCTGTTGTTGTTGTTGTTGCTCTATTAAAGCCTTGTGTACTGGTTTTTCATCTCAGTGTCTCATGTCTCCACTGACGCTGTGGGGCCCGTTTTGCCTGTTTTCCCTAAAGGTGACACCGTGGTTCCCTTTCATGTTGTGGAAAAAAGAAAAAAAAAAGCCTGGAGGTTGTTCGAGGTCAGTCTGGCTTCTGTCAAAAACCCAGGCTTATGCCGCCCCCTGTGGATCTGGCAAGGGATTGCACCTTTTATCTGATCGAAATACCAGATGCCACTGTCTAACAAGCCACATTCAACATTGATGTGTAAGCGATTTTTCTTTTCATGCATTCAGTTAACCAAGTTGTTAAAAAAAAAAAAGAGAGTCCTCAGTGTGCACCGGTAGAGTCTCTTTCTGGGAAGATGCGGTGTCAGCTCGCTGTGCCAGCTGAGACAGCACATCTGTCGACACATCTGTGGCCTCCCGGTGATTCGTGCTCCCGGGAGATGAGGTGAAGCTGAAGATGATTAATTGACACATGACTGGGGGTCGGGTCTATTAAGTTTGATCTCGCAGAGTCACAGTGAAAGTGACTCTGAGCCTCTTGGAATTAAGAGACAAGATTCTTTTTTTGTTTGAACCTCCCTCCCTGCTAGTGCTGGAAAGTAACCAAGTACATTTACTCAAGTACATTACTTCAGTGCAATTTTAAGGTGTTTGCACTTTACCAGAGTATTTCCACTTTATACCATTTTTTTTGTTTTGTTTTTTACTATCCTGCAAAGAAGCACCTAATCATCTTATGAAATACAATGCCAAAGATTAAAACCAGTGAGTCAGCCATTTTGGCTTCTGACTCTTTGGTTTCTGGCAGTTCCAACACATAACCCCCCCCCCACCCCTCGCTCCCGCCCCCCCCAACCCACACACACACACACACACACACACATACACCAACTTCTCAGATGGTTTCATTATCTGACATTACCCGAAAAAAATGCAGAGATTAGAGAAAAGTCCTGACATGTTAACAGGGATCTGTCTACCAGAGCATCTGTTCTTCTCCTCGACCATAAATCGTCCCGTGACCCCTCAGGTTTATCTTGTGACCCTTTAGAGGAGGTTTGACCCCCCCCCCCCAGGGGGGAAACACTGGGCTATATATTCTAACTGATCATACGAAGTAGTTGAAACCGACTCCATCTCAACCGGTTAACTTGAAATGTGATACATCAGTATTAACAATGTACTAAATTAAAACATACATGTAGTGATATATCGGTCAGAGGTCATTTTTCTTGTACTTTTACTCTTAATACTGTGATTTTTATTTTGCTGGTGGTACTTTTGACTAAGAAAGATTTTGAAAGCAGGACTTTTGCTTGTAATTGAGTTTTTTTTGCTTTGTTTTATTAGTACTTTACAAAATGATGTGAATACTTGTGAATGGTCACCCACTTCCAGTTCCACTTTTTTCACAGTGCAGCAAAATAAGACTCATTGTTTACATTATTGTGACAAGCATTTTGTTTAATATATCATTTTAAAGTAATTCTTCTTTATACAGATTATTCTGACAGTTCCCTTTTGGATCAATGTGCATGAGAAAGCTAATTTGTTTTCAGCTGCTCTCAGCTCTTTAACAAGACAATGAAAATATACAGTCAAATACATACAAAGAAAAAATTCATTTTAGATGTTCATTATATCAAAAATTATAACAGTTGCATTGAGGTGCAGGCCCCATTTCTGATCGGCTCCGAGGAAATTGGCCCCCGGCCACATGAAACACATGCTGCAGGGAGCTAAAACAGCCGAAGTCCCGTGTCTGGTCCTGAGAATGTTAAAAGTACTCAACTCACACAAACCTGAAAAAACAAAACGGAAAGTTTTCACACGAGTCCAAGCGGCTGAACCCCACAGATAAAAAGCTTTGGATAGTGGTGCCTGTTATTAAGTCAGTTGTTTTTCACTGTGTGTGTGTATGTGTGTGTGTGTGTGTGTGTGTGTGTGTGTGTGTGTGTGTATGTGTGCGGGGCGCATGTGTGTCGCACAGTTTCGAGGCCAGTGCACTTTGATATGAGAAGCTCGTAATGGGTCACAGGCTTTGAATTTTGAACTTGAGCTCATAGAAATCAATATAAATCAGCTTCAGCTTTAATTACAAGCACATGCATAAACTATATAATAATTATCTTTGGAGATTAGCACAGTCACATCCCATTTATAAGATAGTCGGTGCCTGAAAACCACTGAGGAGTGTGGTGACACAAACGTGTCTGTTGTGGAAACACCAGCCTTGTCACAACAGTAACCTGCCAAGTTTAAAGTACAAACGAATACACAATTTTTTAAATCTTATTTTCACAGGTTGGAATAAGTGTGAATTATGTGTGAAGAGAATTTTGAAATGAGACGAATAATATTTCCAGTGCGTATATAGTATCTGGCTGATGTAAATGTGAACAGGCTGAGATAAATTCAGCAAAGTTTCTCCAGCTGCATCTTTGAATTTTGAAGATGAATCTTGAGGATGTTCACTTCTTTTCTTGGTCACTTCTTTTTTTCTGTGACTCTAACACCAACACAAAGCATTAAAAAAGAGTATAAATACCTAAACCACAGAGGTTGAATTTCCATTTAGTGAATTCAGGTTTTTTATTTTTAATGTGGAAAGTTGAGAAACTTTTATAGAAAATCTACAAGCATCTTTGAGTTTTACCAGATCCCGCCTGCCACGTCTTAGCAACCAATAACATGTGTCAATCATGACTCACCCTGAGGCTGGTAGTCATTTAAGGCAGCTTCTTTTATCATTACGATGGAAAAAAATCTGTTTTCCAAGTTGTCCATCAGGACGAGCTCTCAGGTAACCTGCTGTCCGCTGCTTCGTAGTAGCTGTTCTCCTCCAGCAGCTCCTCTATGATCCCCTTTGGAGAAACATGTGAGCAGGAAATCATCTCAGCAGCAGCAGCAGCAGAACTTTTCTCTCAACGTGAGCATGACGCGTAAAACTAAAGAATTTTCTTCCAATGTGAGTCAAATACAAAGTATGGAAAAACTGTTGTGTTTTCTAAATGATATATTTAATCATTCTTGATTACATGATAGAATGAAAGTAAATATAAAATGTACTTTTATGTACACTATGTAACGTTTATCAGTATGGTGAATACAAAGCTATAGCCAGCAGGCAGTTAGCTTAGCAAATCAGCATATGTCTCAAAGTGTTGAAATTTCCTTTAATTAATCAGTTAAGAGAAAAAAAACAGATTAAAAATGACTCAATTGAATGTAGAAATTCATTAAATAGTCATTATTATTTTCCCGGAGGAACTGACCTGCATCTGCTGGTAGGTAACTCCTTCTTTGAGATCCCCGTCACCTGTCAGGAGAAAAAGAAGAGAATCACTTTCAGTTTCCTGGTGTTAAAACTGTAGACATCTGCACCGGCTATAGCCAATCTGATGGTAATCTAGTAAAAATCTGTCCAGGTTATGTTGATAATTTCCCTTGAGTCTGTGAAGGCGCAGCTCTGCTGAGCAGTGTGCAGTGTTTTGTGGGTCCGTGTGTCCTTTGCGGTTTTGTCATGGCTGTAGCTCTTACCTGTGCTGTCTGCAGCGAGGGCGTCTCCTGCAAAGTGGTGGACCAGGGGCCACCAGTCCAAACTGGTCGAGCCCAATTCCATCAGCTCTGGAGAGGCCTGGAGGAGCTGCAGGGAACAAAGGGGGGGGTTGTCATTCTGACCCAGTCAAACACTGTCAAATTCTATCTAAATATCCATAAATGTGTGATTTCATCAGTTTGGCAGGTAAACTGTAGTCAAGCAGCACCCCCCCTTTTTTTTCCATCCAGCAGTTGTCGAGAGGTTTCGCTCTTGAACCACAAATATGAACCACATGACGGCACAAGGATAAAATTCTAGGGATCGCCACAGTTGGTAGGATTCATCCTCTGAGGACCACAAATGTTTGTATAAAATTTCATGTGCAATCCGTCTGATAGCTGTTGAGATATTTCAGCCTGGATCAAAGCAGCGGGTGCAGACGTTGCCATCCCTGGAGCCAGGCTGCTAGCATGGCTAAAATTACAGGAAATGAATTATTCTTGCCCACTCAGTGACCACATTACCTAATGTACTGTATTCAGGGCTGCCTGGTCGACAAATGAAGGCTCATTTTCATCAGACTTATTTAAACTCTTTCCCCTCCAAAAGGAGTGATTCAGAAGTCGACGGCACAAACCTTGCCGAGCTCCACTTTCAGTCGGTGCGGATCGCTTCCATGGCCAAACAGGGATTTTTTAAACCTTTCGACAACCCGTCGTTTGATGTCGTTGTACGGAGCTGGTGGAAGCTGGAGATGAAATTAAGATCATTCCAGTTTAATACCAACACATTCGTGGTCACATGCAACCGCTGCTGTAACCCCCCCGATTTGTGTGACAATAAGCAGTAACAGCCTGTTTGCAGACAAGAACACTGTGAGTGTTTCTAAGGGACCAACGGGTAATGAAATCGCTGAAATCCCCTCCGTCGGGGCCGATAAGGATTTTCTGTAGCTGTGGCATTAAACGGAACCTCTGATGAGATTTAACCAAAACCACGTTTCTTTTATACTATACTTGGGAGATGTAGATGATTTTGTGCAGCTGCGCGAGGAGCCTCTGGCTGGGATCATCAATCTGTCGGAGCTTCTTCTGGGAGACGCAGATCCCCGCCGACACTGAGATAAGATCAGAACCAGACACACAGAGACTGAGGAGGGCTAGATAAACAGCAAGGAAACCGTTTATAGGAGCATTTATAACTATTAAGCTTTTGAAATGTTTGCTTTTCGGTTGTTTTATTTGTACAGTCTACTCATGTACTCATTGTCAAGAGATTTAAAAGAGGAAAGTTAGGCCTACAAATCGGGTTGTGAATGTACCTGGTCTTGGTTTGATCTTTGCTGCAGTGTAATCCTCACTGAGAAGAGAAGCATGCGGGGGGTGAATAAACAGCTTTAGATAAAAATAAACTGTTGGTTTGTGTCCAGATAATTGCCTATCAACAAACATCTCCTGTTATTTAGAAGAAAACAGCTTTTTTTCCTTCACTAAAGGAAAAGAATTTACCAGTAAATTACTAAATGAACTGGCCATATGTGCAGAAATGGGTAATATGAGGGTTTTTTTCCCCCACTTACCCAGATAGAATTTTTTCAGGTGTAACACAGGTGCTGGACTTCAATCCTGTCAGTCAAAAGAGAAAAAAGAAAAAAAAAAGATCAAACCCACAGCACGGTGAATTACCCAATCTGCAAAACTTAAACCAGAGAAGAAGAGATAACAAGATTAAAATGGGGAGGGAAATTCTTGCTTTTTAAAGGCTGGCCTTGTTATTTCCAGTTAAAACCATGGACATCCTCCCTTTGTCAACAATGAACATCTTATTTGCTGGACAAACATGCATCCTTATCAAGAAAACTTGCTTGTTGTGTGAATATTTTCTGAGTAAAAATGAGAAACTGTGACCCAACATCCTGATCAATGCTCTTGCGACTGGTGGAGAACTGACCGAGGCATTTTCCCACAGAGGCAGTGGTGACACTTTTGGAATCAGACGGTTCATCATCATCATCTGAGGCATCATCTAAACACACACACGCATGATTATTTACAACATGGCGTCATTTTGGATTCCAGCCTCTTTTAGTCTGCGTTAAATCCTGAGTGGAGTTAAAACAGAGTCACCTCGGCAGATCATTTGCTCACTGTGGTTTGAACTGCAGGCGGCAGAGGAGTCTGGAGCCGGATATTCAGTTTTCATTAAGGATTTTTCCTGAAAGCAGTGCAGCGTGTGATTAATCCAAACAAACAAAAAATTCCATGAAATATGTCACAATACACCACAAAACCTCCAGATACAATCATGCATTAACACATAGGGCATGTAACTTTTGCAACATCTATTGCAAGGGAGTCTCTCACATTTCCAGTATCTAAATCACCTGCGACGGCTGTGAGAGGCAGTGGTTCGTCCTGTTTTTGTTCTTCTCCAGGAAGTACTTCTGCGCCCGTTTCCTGTCTCTCTCTGCCCTTCTCTCCAGTGTGTTCTGGGAAGTGTAGAGGCCGTCCATCAGCCTCATCATGAGGTCAGAGATCCCGGAGCTGACGGCCACAATGTCCGGCCGCCGGTCTGCGTCTGGATTCAGGCACCTGATGGGTCATACATTAACAGAACAGAGTAGCTTAAGAATATATATATATATACACACATATATATATATACACACACATACATAATATACATATAGGTTCATCTAATATTTTTATAAATTAATAATATTTTACATTTAACCTGAAAAAAATAAAAACACGAAAATAGTACCGTTAATTGGATCAAATTTATGACAAATATGATCATGCAAGTCAAGTTATGCTTATTCCAAACGCTAATAAATTACCTGCTGAGTTGAAATCAATCACACAGAATAAGTTATTACCTATATATCACCAACCAATCAAAGTAACTGCCAGTTGAAATACTAGAGAGACATTTGTGTGATTTACATCAAAACCTTTTTTTCATGGATTCTGTAAAACAAGTGGACTTTCTAGTTTTTAAAAGCCACCTCTGCAGGTACACCCATATCAGTCGTTTCAAAATAAAAGCCTCACCATCTGATCATGTCTGTCACTCTCTCTGAGAAATTGCCCTCTTCTATCGGCTCGTAGGCTGCCTCAACGATCTACCAGAAGAGAATGAGAGTAAAAGATCAACAGCTGACGATGGACAGAAAAACAAAGAATGTGAAATGTGTGTTGTGCTCCTCGTGTTGCCTTGCTGGCAAGGGACAGCATGTTGCTGCTGTAGAACGGAGGCTGTAACGTGGCCATCTGGTAGAGGATGCAGCCTAAAGCCCAGATATCAGCTTTCTCTCCGTACGGCTCGTTCTTCACCACCTCAGGACTAAGACACAAAACGTAAATGTAAACACCTGTAAATCTTCCCGTACGAGGACCAGTCACATCTCCCATAGCCCCTGACTCTGACCTTAAGGCATCTGAAGTACCCCAAACTTAATCCAAACCTAATTCTTAACTTAACGAGGAACTTAAAGAGCTGTTTTTCAGGCAGTAGAACAGGTTTTTTACTGATCAGAAGATTGGTTGAGCCGAACCAGAATGACCAGAGAAGCGCCATATAAGTGCAGTCAATTTATCAGAGAAAAAAACTGTATTGTGCCTTTAGTGGCTACAGAGGGAGCTGTGTGAAGTCAGAGTGACGGCAGAGCACAACCAAACACCCAACTGAAATGTTTGTGGTTGAGCTGCAGGTTTTGACAAGGAAGAAGAATGTAAGGAAAAAAAAAACAAAAAAAAACGATGTCTCGGGTTGTGCTGTATAATTTTTCATACTTTTCTAAAACTGTCCCATATGACTTTGGCAATATTGTGGAACGCTAAATCAGTGGCGTACTCTTTTAACCCAAACAACCAGTCTAAATAGTCCTTGAAAAGATGTGAAAACCAGACAAAATGTCCTTATTTTCCAAAAAAATGTCTCCACTCCCAAGGTCTACAAGTCTAATCTAGGCTTCATGCAGTCCTGTCTTACCCTTGTCTGACTCAAAACGAAGTCTGAAAACAAAAAATTCAACGGTGACTGTTTTTTTTTAATTCCCAAATAGGAAGAGAACTCTCCATAATGTGACAGTGTGATTATACAGCTTTTGCTGGGACCATAAACTCTGTTTCAAGGTTAAGTGTCTTTAAGTTGTCAGTAGGCTCTGATTAAATGTTAAACAGCTTCGCCCCACTGTCTTAATTTGAATGTGGCTCAACGCCCTGGACGAATTTCCTCACCAGGAGTAAAGGATGGTGCCGACCACCGACGTCAGCTTGCTGTTCTCCTGCTTCTGCTTAGCCAGGCCGAAGTCAGCTTCAGGGAGGGGAAAGAGAGACAGGTCACAGTAAGATGGGATGGGAAGTGATCTGGATGCAGATGCGAGATGCGATCAAATGGAAATACGCGCTCACCGATGGTGACTTTGTCTTTCTCCCCCAGCATGATGTTGTTGGGCGTGAGGTCGCGGTGGACTATCCTCTTCTCCTTGTGCAGGTACCTCAGCGCCAGGCACATCTGGGGGAGCGCGGAGAAGTTATATCAACGATTATTTAAGTTTATTAAAAAGGTCTTTGTGGAGGCTTGGGGAGATGTTTCCACTCAGCCTCCTCCTTGGCCAGTGGAAATTATTTATATTCATATTTTAGGCGCTCATCCAAAGCTATTGGCAGTGAGCACAGAGCTAGAGCGGACTGAAATTCCTCAACTGCGGGAGAATAAAAAAGAAAAAAAACCCACCCACACAGGAAACATGGACATGCTTTATTCAGGGATTCTTCCACAGCAGTGGCCCCCCACCTTTTTCGTCCTACGTACCCCCCACTGCGGGATTATGGACACCACCTTCATGTTCCATATTTCTTCTTTTGAATTGCTTTTAAACTAGTTGTTCTTTAAAACTAATTATATAAAAGTATATGAGGTTCCAGCATTTTTTTGGAAGTCATAGAAATCCTAGAATTGTTGATGTTTAGGCTCAAACTTTTTTTCTTCCTCAAACGGTTCGGTCCAGTTCATACTACCATTTATCCATTTCTTTTTCGTGACTCAGTTGCTGACTAACCTCACACACTGTCATTCACAGCAGAGGTTGTTAAGCTGTTGCAGTTGACTCAGGTTGCGGGCTAATTAGTTATTGTAACAGTAACTAAAGATCAGCTTCACATCCACTTTTAATCCCATCTGTGTGTTTAATTTCCCTACATACACAAATTTAAGGATTTTTTTTTTTAACGTAATCATAATTTCTTTTTTTTTTTCAAATTAGCGGAGCTACTCAACCATTTTTCCTCTAACCCCATGGCAGCTGTGAAGAACTACAAACTGGCTGGGAATCACTGTTTTACTGATATTTAACGTAGTATCAAGTCTCAATGATGTGTCAGTCCAAGTTTGTTGAGCTTCCCTTAACAGTGGGTACAGATATTGACAGTTTTTTACCATCTGGGTTTAGATTTATTCTGAATGAACAGGGTTTTTGTCACATAGTTGACATGAAACCTGCAAGTGAAACATTTAAAATCTACTTTTTATCATGTGCCAGTTGCATATTGACATTTGATTATCAGAGCACTGCTACTGATCTTTCTCTATAGGTGTTGAGAGAAACCTGTATTTACACAAGTTCAATAGATGTTACCTGTATGAATATGTTCCAAATTCTGTCTTCGTCGAACCGCTGCTGCTTCTCCTTCAGAGAGTTGAAATGCTCTGCCAGCGGCCCTCCCTCGATCAGCTCCATCACAATGTACAGCTTGTCGCCTAAAATGGACAATATGGGTTTTTACATACATAAATGGGTTTTTGTTCTCACAGCCGGTAAAATGTACTTATCCTCACCTTCCAAAAACGTCTTGTAATATTTAACAATGTTTGGGTGCATCATCTAGGGTGGAAGAACCAAGTAACACACAAACAACACTAATTATGGTTTTATAAGTTGACATAGCATGTTATTGAATTGACTTTCAAGAATTAAACATTTAAAAATTTGTGCCTGCTCTTTGATGATTGTTAGCTCGGAGATGATTTTCTCCACATTGCTGTCCCTTGACTTCTTGTCTTTTCCAAAGGCCGGGTTGTGCAGGTTCACCTCCTTCAGAGCCAGGAGGTTTTGGCCACTCGGCTTCCGGACCTGTCATCGAGTGAATCAGCCACACTCGTGTTAATACCTGATACAGCTCTGGCCTTTTAGGCCACAAAGTAGCAAAACTGACCCCAGACAGAGCTACTGATTGCAAATTCTGTCGGTTTTTGAAGACCTTCATCGTACTTTGAAGACGCTTCCGAATGCCCCAGTGCCCAGATGGTCCAGTACGGAGTAACCGCTGATGACTCTAAGGGGAGGTCGGTTCTGGTCCACAGCCTCGATGCTCTCTCTCAGACTATCCAGTTCCTCCTCCTGCGTTAGAAAAACACACAACCCAACACACTTCCAATTTGTAAGATAAGAAATCCTCCTTGTTAGTTTACAAAGTTTTATTTATCCCAAAACAGAGCAATATTTCTTTTCATTTTACAGCCCCAAAACCAGCTGAATAAATGGATGAATCCATTTAGAATCTGCTTTCTTACAGTGTAGAGTGAAACTTTGGTTCGCAGTGCCTCATAGGCCGCGAGGTCCCGCACGTAATGGCCAACATCAATAAACAACTCGAAGAGGTCTGTGGGAAAGAGTCTGAAGAGGATAAAAGGGAACATAACAGCAATGAAGAGCATCTGATGTGATCTCATTCCAAAGCAGATCCAACGGGAGCTAATTTTAAAGGCTTTATGCATGACATGAATTTAAGGTTATGTGATTTTTGTTTCTGAAATCTTTTTTTTTTCAGTAAGCTTTCTAATTGTGTAACATCACCTCTTGAACAGGTGCCTGTTTCTTTCCGCGCTGAAGAGAAAGCGGAGGGTCCGAAATGCATAGCACTGCCAACATGACAACAGATGTGCAAACATGTTACAAACATCTTCATTTACATCATAATGTAGATTAACACACATAGTGTACATATGCACATACCTGTAAAGATATGATATTTTCTCCAGAATTTTGTGGTAAAATCAGCTTTGCTATAATGTAGACCCCATTTTCCTAAGAGAAGAATGCCAGAATTAATGATGCAATGGCTTTTTATATAATTTGTTTTTACATAAACGTGGACTGTCCACATATTAGGGGCTTTTTCCCACACCTGCACAATGTGGTGAGCAGCTGTGTCATCCAGACTAAGCTCGGTCAGAGCTGTACAGCAGGCTGGAAAAGGGATTATATGGGATACGACTTAATTGAAGAACTCGCACGTCCAATTTCAAAGTCTCAGACAACCCGAGCAGCTTGGAACGAAAAACAACTCTCTCTCCAAAACCACAGCGCAGAACAAACACTGGAAACACAGATGCCTCTGAAACATTAAACTTAAAGTTTCTCTGTAGATACTCGAAGGGGGAGCTGTGCTGAATAACAAAACATAAATATTTTTATACCCAAGTGAATATTATTTTGTAGCAGTGTTTTTAGACATCCAGAAACAGAGAATTTACAACCACTCCCTCCAAAAGCATATATACATTTCTTGTCTCAGTGGTCTGAATTCTCACTTCAGGAAAAAGATGTTTACATTCTCAGCTGCTGATAAGACTCCTCTGGGGGAAGAATATTCTTTACTGGTGCAGTGGCCTTTTATTTCACTATTTTTCATTATCAAAAGCACAAAGTCTTACTGGTAGAATTTGTATTTTGAGGAAACAATGCAACATTTTCTGTGTTATTTTATATACTCCCCGACCTGACCACAGGGCCACAATGTTGTCCCCCTCCTCCCGAGGGCCGAGCTCCTCTCGGATGCGCCCCCTCTGGATGCAACCGGCTGCTTTGGCATTCGAGAGTGTCTCGACCGAGGAGCGGTCAGAGACATGCTGCCCATCACTGTAAAAGTTATATTGTTTGTCACTGTTATAAATCATGAAAATAGGAACACAGTTTTGTTTCATGTCAAGGAACAAAGTTTTGTGATAGTGATCACTCGATTGTAGTCGCAACCTCCATCTTGAGATGTTGACATGTTAAACAGAAGGGTTAAACTGGACGAGACTGTGGACTAAGACGAGAGGAAAGCTTTTGTTTCATAAACAGAGAACAGGCAACAAAGCTAGTTATGAAGGCCAAAAATCACAGCACCTGTTAGTCAACAACTGGCAGATATATTATGGTTACTTTGTGCTTCAGTGTGGTTTGAATCTGAACCTTTTTCACTTTAAAAATATTCTTTCTTATAAAGATATACTCCACTGACTTAGCATCGTACTTGGTTAAAGTTTGGAAGCTTAGAGGAGGATGATTTTTAAAAGTAGAATGTTGACATTTAAGAGATATGCTGACTTTAATATGAGTCAAGCTCTGAAATCCCTGGATCCTACATTTCCCATTCTGCAACCAACAGCATATTTTCCTTGGCCCCTCCCTGCACGGGAAACACCCTTGTCTTTCAAATTCCACAGTTTGTAATGCAGGCTTTCGACTATTTTAGTTTCCCAAGCACAGGCTGATATAGCTGTGATGGCATTCAGATACTATCAAGATGCATGGGAAATGTAGGATCAAGTGTTTTTGGATCTTGACCCAAATTTTGGATCACATATCAGAATATCTTGACCTCTGCTGATTTGATTTTTGAACTTTAAAAAAAAATATACATATTTATAATCTATTTCTTTTGAGTTCCCAGTTTTGTGGAAATTTACCAAAGACCACAAATCACTTCAATGTAGGCAGGATGGGTCATGTTTGTAAAAGTAAAACATTTTGATTAAAGAGCTCTGTTAGTCAGTAAAAGTGAGGTTGCTTTAACTTTGCATGCAAATGTGTATAAAAAAAGGAATGAGATGATGTAACATAAAACTAAAAAAACAATATTACGGTTGGCTTTGATCGCTAAGCTTCAATGACCTGTTGAGTAGCCAGAGCAGCTGCTGCACCCCTCCCCAACTCCGAATCTCTATCCGGGTGTCGGGGTCCTCGCACAACTGGACCAGGATCCAGGCGAGGCTCCACAGCAGCTTCAGGTGTTGGCCGTGCAGCAGGCTCAGCAGCACGGGCAGCCCCTCCAGCTCCCTCACCTGGTCCCTCACCTGCTGCACTGGGGACAGGAGCCTCAGCAGCTCTGCACTCATCCTGGGAGAAATATCAGGGTTAACCCCAATATTATGTATGGTAGATGAATATCACTTGCTATATGAGTGATTATAGTAACTCTTGAAATTTTTCAGGAACAATGCTATCTGAATTTCAAAACTCTTCCAGCATTTAGACCTCTTCTGCAAAGATTAAACAAGAATCATAAAACTTATTTTTACAGACCTGTTTTCTCACTAATTATTTTCACCACCATTTTATGAGACTAGCCATGTTTGACTCCATGTTTTATGACTCTATTTTATCATCACTGATGAATAAAGAAATGTTCCCACAAATAAATTACATCTTATCTGATAGACCAACAATACATCACCAAAATAAGTGATTTCTAACCTCTTTGATAGCAGGTCATATTCCTGCAGTATTACAAGTAGGTTCTCCACTATCGGCAGCTGCCCGATCTCCTCCTTGCATTCTGGGCTGCAGAAAAAAAATGCTTGCAACAGATGGAATCATAAATGTATGTAATGCATTGAATGAAATATGTGTTTACTTCTCGGCCAAGGTGTTTAGTGCCAGCAGGGCTCCCAGCAGCACACTGCTGTCTGTGGTGGAGAGCAGCTTCACCAGGGTCTAGAAATGGTTTAATCTGTTAGAGCCTGAATTGTCTCAAGAGATTTTTTTGTATGATACAAACTGAGTGAAGGGACACTCGCTGACCCTCATGCTGCAAGAAAAAGCACAACTTCATATTGTCATCCAGCTCACAAAGAGAGAGTGCAAGATTTGTTATCACTCTAAACAAGTGTTTACATTGCATGATTTGACAGCTGAGAGCAAATATTTGCCAATATTTGCACACTGGAGGCAGCAATGTTCACCGTCATCCACAATATCAAGTGTTCAATGGAACAAGCAACTGTAATAAGAATTTTGCTTTTCCCTAGAGTTACTTCGAAGCTTAAAATGTACGGCTTGTCATGTGGATAACTCTGCAGGAGAGGCTATAAGGCGTTTATCCCATGAAGAAAGTCAATATCCATCTTCTGGGGAGCATGATTTTTCTTAATAAATTGTATGCAAATCTGTGCATTAAATCTACACTAAATAGGATTAAAACACATCTAATAACTGAGTGAAAATGTAAAGTACTTTAATTTTTAAATGAAAAAATGCAAATTATGAAACACTAGCAGTGTACACAAATACATTCAGTATTTCCTTATCAAGCATGTATATGTATGTATGACTGTCCAGTAGTGTATCAGCCTAGTACACACAACGGGAATGATTTAATTTTATGGCACATACAGTAGTTTATCTCACACCATGAATTGATCTGATATGAACAGCACATACTCACAGATAATGTCATTGCATCTAATCACTCACCCTGTGGGCGCCGCTCTCGATGACCCAGGCCCTTTGAGTTTCGACAGCGGACAGCTTCTGAAACATGTCTGCGGAGCGATCAACAAAGCCACTGCCGATAAGGATGTTCAAAAAGACTCAATTTATCACCGCTGTTATGCGATATTGCCTTGGGATTACTCACAGGTCATTGTGACCAGCTTCTGCATGGAAAATGCTCGTTCACCACAAGATATGTGCACAGTGGTGACAGACTCCATATACTTAAAGAGAAATACAGCAGCAGGGATTGGGACGATGACATGAGATATATGAGGATAAATCACAAAGTGCAGCCTGTTAAAAAACCTGAAAAAAAACCTGGTGAAAATTTACCCTGGCAAGTAACCTGATGCCCTGGAGTTGATGGAAGATTTTCTGAAAGGGGACGCAGTTAAAAGTGGCAGTTACTGTTTTGACTCTTTTGACTGACTAATATTAAACAAATGTGAAAGTGTGATAATGAATATTAAAATAGCATGCAGCAAGAAAATTGAGAGGGCTTATCAAGTTGTACCTGATGGTGAGGATCTCTGATCAGTAATCGTAAGCAGATGAGAACCCTAAGGATGGATTCAGGTGTTGCATGGTCAATCCATTCACTACAGAGAGAGTAACTACTGTTAGGAACTAAAGCCCTGTGTGTTACAGTGGCAGAGATGCTTTTTACAGTACATTTTACCTGCAGAGTCGGTTCTTGACCAAAGACACAAGGATGTTGGAGAAGAGTTTGTGCAGTGGGTGGCCACTGAAGCACCTTTGGTCTCTGTATGTTACGCTGGAAAATGAATGCATCTCTGATTAGGTACAAAGCAGCACAGACTGTATTTGATTCTTTAAAGAAACAGCTAATCTAATAATAAATGTTCAGCCGCCACATCACTAAAAATACAATTAGTTAATTTCTGTTGCTCTTACCTCCAAAGCTATTGAGTGTGGCACAGTCCTCTTAACAACCTCCAGATGCAAAAAGGCCCAAGATTTGTCTCAAAAGATTTGTAGGATATAATACAGGTTGCATCCTCAGTATTTCCTCACTTTCAATTATATTTTCTAATAAACGGTTGTAGCCACATATAGGGCTGGAAATTGGACCTAAATGTTTCTTTAGCACAGAGTATCGAAAACTGTTAAGAGCAGAAACCTGGCAATAAATGCCTTGCTGGACTCCTAATCTTGTTTTCTCAACCACTGATCAGATACTTCTTGATTTGGAATCAAAACTTTGCCATTCTCAGACCATTTTACTCTACAAGGTTCTTGAAGATTTAATAAATCGAGACCTTTGGTTTCCTTTGTGAAAAGTAAAAAATATTTTTACATTTATATTTCTAAAGGTAAGGTATGAAAAAAATCAGCACGATACACCACATCAACATATATAATGAAACAAACCCTAGTTACATATACGCACATAAACGCACTAAACAAAATCATGTCATCACTATACAAAGGTCAGGTAATCATTAGTATGAGAGATACATTTGTACTTGCTTCAGTGTTCAGATGTTTTATGTAGGTGAGGGTCTTAATCTTAATCTTGAGGTGGACAATGCTTTTAAGATCATAAATTATACTAGAAGTTAAACCTGAATTTTTCCAGCTCAGAGGCCTCGCTGTTGATGTTGCTCTTGCTCCTGTGTCTGCCGGTGTCTTTCTGACGATGCATGCCTTGTGATCTGCTGGCTCCACCGCTGCGTGCCTTACCGTGACTCAACTCTGCCACCTGTAACACAGGACGTCTCATGCTACAATAGACACACAAAACTGAAGAAATATGAGCTGATTTGTATCGTTATCATAATGTCTAGACACACGGCCTCAGAATGGCGTCACTTGTTGTTGTTCACCTCTTGTCTGGGGCCGGTTTTGGCAAGCAGAGACTGAAGCCGCCTGAGATCATGAGATGCCCTAGAAAACAGGCTTATCAGATGATTTGTTTTTACCATATCAGGGAAATAAAATTAAGAATGTGTAAAAAAGCTATTAAACAGCTTTAAGAATGAGACAACCCATCTTACTTGCTCTGGATTCCTGTGGATTTCAGGGGCAGTTTTTCACATGGTCTCAGTTTTTTAACCGTGTTGGCCATTTTTAACATCCTCCTTTGTTTCCATGAGTAAATCGTGGTTCAAACTGAGCAGTAGTGGGAGGAAAACTCAGATATTTCACTTAGTTAAGCAACTAAGTAAAAGTGCCAATATCTTAGTGTAAAGATACCCTGTTAAAAGAAAAAAGTCCATTTAAAATTTAATAAAAGTACAAAAGTATTAGCACTGAAATATGCTTAAAGTACCAAATGTAAAAGTACTTATCAAGCAGAATGATGTGTATACTTGTTGTAATATTACTAAGGATGCATTAATATTGTGGCACTATAATTGCTTCTCTTAACCTATAGTAATACGTCATCATTTATTTGTTGGTTGTTTATGTGTGATTCTTCTGATTCTGCAAAGTAACTAAAGTTAACGGTTAAATTTAGTTGGGTAAAAAGTACGACGTTTCCCTGTGAATTGTAGTGCAGAAGAGGCATAAAGTAGCAGAAAATGGTACTCAAGTGAAGTACAAGTAGCTCGAAACTGTATAGAGCAGTATTTGAGTAAGTTGACTTAGTTAGTTACTTATTATCTGGCACATATTGATATTCAGCTGGCCTTAACCAGACATATAGAAATTCTGCTGAAAGAAACATTAGTGTAGCAGGTGACAAGGGGGCTAGCAAGATTATTTTCGTTCTCTTTGTTGAGAAGGCATCTGAACTGAACTGGTCTGGATAGGCAGAGGAATTTATAGTAAAGGAAAAAAGAAGAAGAAGAGGAAGAAAGAAAGAAAGAAAGAAAGAAAAGACACGATGGTTCTCTCACCTTCCTTTAGCATCACAAACTAGCAGAACCGTTGGTTTTGGATTGTCGGATACGTGTATATCTCCAATAAATATCGATAGTCGAAGATAAAGGTGACGTTGTGTTTTTTTGTTTTTGTTCTTTATACCTGAAACGGCTCCTACATCAGCTAATGAGAACGAACGACACTGAGCGTTGATGCATTTTCAGCCAATAGAGGCGAGCGGTGGTGAGGAGCCGCGGTTGCCATGGCTACAGCGGACGCCGTTCGCGTCCCGTTTCTGACACTGACAAACACATCACACACACACACAAATACGCACATGCGTGTTGGTAAACTAACTAAACTAAAGTAAAATGGCATCAATAAATAGGTTGAGAAGTCTTTGGTGATTGTTCTTGTTTATTAGCGTGATCCGAGCGATCAGGCCCCTTTTAGTGTTTAATCAAACTCTACGATCGTGACGATGAGCGAGGAATTTCCGAAGGACTTCGAAACACTCTCGCTCGATGGCCGCGTATCGCGAGAGCACCGTGGTTCTCAAAGGAATCGTCGCGGCATCGCGAGACTATCGTGGCGCGTCCGTTTTTTGCGATTCACGTATCGTTTACGTCACCCCATCCCCTTAATTCCCTTGCGCGCCGGGGGCGTTGCGCGCCCCGTCGTGCGTAGCTCGGGCGAAAGCAGCGAGAAGGGGAATGTCGGCTAGTGAATGATCGGTATTCGAGGCGGCAGGGAGCGTCAACGTTATGGGTGAGACTGCCGCCGTTAGTCACCGTCACGACTTATTCTGAAAGGCGGGTTGCAAAACTACGACTCTGATTATTTTGTGTTGGCACCGGACTCGCCGTTTTAACGATTTGGCTTTGCCGCTATTTAGCCTCCGCAGTTGTCTGAGCAACCAACGCCCAGTCGGATGGGGTGCTAACTAGCTAGTTGTTAGCCTCAGCTAGCTCTTAGCCGAGGCTGCGTAACCAGACGGGAGTGTCATTTCCTGCCTTTTGCTCTTTCGCAAAGTAATTCACTAAATACTCTTTAGTGTGTGTTAAGGTCTTACACAACGAGCAACATGAGCAGGCTCGTTGGGATTACGTTTAAGTGTTTTTGAAGCTTTCATTTTCAGCAAACTTGGTGTCGTATGTTGAATTAAACAGATCTAGTTAATGCTAACTTGTTTGAACCTAAGGGGGGGCGAGATATAACGTTACTGCAAATGAGCTGCAGGGGCTTTGTGTTTGACCCATTAAAAAAATCCCAAAACATTAAATAATCCCACATTTTGCGCGGAATTAATTCCGTGTCTTTAGCAGCATATTTGTACGTGAAAACCTTTTTCAAATGGCTCCTCTCAGCGAGGGAAGAGAACGACGACTTCCTTGCATCTGTGTGTCAGATGCATTAGTGTGTGATCGATAATTTGATTAAACTGCAATTATCGGAACATCTAGGTCAGGCAGTTGAAGCCAAACCAGGGAGCTCCCTCGCAGTTGGGTGTAAGGAGGACAAGGCTAGCATTTAATCTGGATTATACTTGATCTAGTACCTCGGAGTTCATGTTTTGACTGTTAGGTTCATTGGCTTAAGGCTGTGACTTCTAAGGCAGAGTCTGAGTTCTGTTAGTGAGGGCATTATAAAATCTCTACAATTTAGCTGCAGCTCAAATCTTCACCTGTCACCACTTCCTTCAGCAGAACTGACACTGCCGGAAAGGAAACTGACAGCTGACAATTAAAATTGACATTTCTTGATTATTTTTTTTTTATTCTCAGCTTTTTAAACCAAAAAAAAAAAAAAAATCAGCGATGTTAAAAAAAGAAAAGAAAGATGATAATTGTTTGCAAGTTATCCAATATGAAAAGTTTGATATATATTGCTTCGTAAACCAAAGCTCTGAAATACTGCTGTGGTTTAATATCACATCCTGTAGGCAAATCATAAGTCACAGTGTCACACAGAAGACATGTGGGCTGCTGTTCATGGGCAGGAGATGCTCCAGTGGAAGAGGGCAGACATCCTTTCCTCACTGCGGGCAAAAAAAAAAAAAAGAGAGAGAGAGAGAAAAAGCTGCAACCATGAATGGGCCTTGCTTTATGGTGCTTCTGACATTAAAGGAGCAAGTGGAGTGGAATATGCACCACACTGGCCAACTGTGTCTGTGTTGTTACAGTAGCAGAGATGGTGAACAATTTATGCCCCAGGCTTTTTCATGGTTTGGAGAAACCGATTCTGGAGACAAAGTGGTGTGTTTATCGGATGGCCCCCGAGATTGATTCTCTGTTGCCCTTTTTGTTTTTGTGCTCTCTCCCTTTTTGCTCTATGACCCTGGAAATGCTGGCTCTTGCTGCACATTGGAACTGCGTCGCAATGATCTACACAAAACAGCTGTAAGTGGAGAACTTATCTTTCTTCTTTAAAGGAATTCGACAGTAATTTTTTTTCCCCAACCAGTGTTCAACTCTGCATAATTAAGTATAGAATCTCCAGTGTAACAACCGGTTCAATCTTAACTACATTTAAAAATGAATGTCATGATGCATTCATCCGTTTGATATAATAGTGTCATCTTCAATTTGAACATTTCACTCAGTGTGTAATATATCTTCAGTGAAAACTGCAATAAGCAGATGAAGAGTATATGTGCGAAATTTTCAAATTGCAGTTTTGGAAAAATGTGTTGTCTAAGTTTGAATCTACTAAAGGGTGAATTTAAAAGCAACATTTAGTACAGCAGGGTTCGGGTGGTTGGAAGACTGCGAGAGTATCACAGTTGCAGTAGCGTGGGTATAGGGTGATAAGACTTTATTTGAGCTTTGCAGCTAAAATGTGGGTGTGCAAGATTAAATCTCTTTATGGTTTTGATGTTTGTATTTTTATATCTTACAGCAGCAAAAGAATCTGGAAGGATATGTCGGCTTTGCAAGCCTCCCCAACCAAGTGTACAGGAAGTCTGTCAAGAGGGGCTTTGAGTTCACCCTGATGGTCGTGGGTAAGAACACACGCTGCTCAGCTCTCTGTTTGCCCTTGTTTTATTTGAATCATTTCATTGTATTCATTGTGGCTGGCATTTTAAAATCCTTAGTTGTGGTTTCTTATTGAGAGAGAGAGAGAGAGAGAGAGAGAGACATTGTGTGTGTGTGCGCGCGTGCGCACACGCGCACATGTTTCTGTTTGTGTGTGGCAGCCATATTTATACACAAAGGACATGCCCACCAGCCTTGTGGCATTAATTGCTGAGTCAGAGAGGAGGGGACCAGTGCGTTGCTCTTATTAGAATTAATCTTGGTGTTAGGTTCTTGACATGGTCTCCCAGGGCAGAGACATTTGGGATGGATTTATCGAGAGCTGCTCTCGGTGAATCAGAAATGCAGACGTTCTTTTAAAAATGCTTGGATGTGGTGGTTGACACAATGCCAAGATCCTCCTCGGCTGATCAGTCTCTGTTTGGAGGGAAAATGTTTCTTCGGGTCAAAACCATTTCCTGTGGTGGGGCCAATAGAATTGGTATCCAACATGCCTCTAAGAATAGCGCATTTCCCACTGCATTCATACACACAGATGCACCATTCCTTTTCTTTGCAGGTTTTTGCTAGTAGTATCACTGAACGATTTCCAAACTTATTAGGGAGCAGTTTCTTTATGGCTGCTATTTAAAAAAAGAAAAAAAAATTCACTTGCATCAGAACTTGCTTGGATTTTGCCTGCTCCAGTCCTCTTGAAGTGCCTTCTTATAAAAGCTGCTGGATGGTGTCCATATGGCCCTCTGGGGCCTGTGACTGCTTCAGTGTGTTTTTCAACAGACTGCTCCGTTTTTCGGATAATTGTGGAAAAGATAAAAAAAAAAAAAAAAAAATGGCATGGCATCTGAAAAAGGGAAAGTAGAAGAATTCCTCTGGGGTTCGTAGTTAAATGCTTGCCATTGTTTTTATGGTATCATCCTCCTGCATGGACACACACAGAATATTCAGTTGTTTTTTTTTTTCTTCTTTTGGCTCCGATGAGCTCTCAGCCCACATGTCCCCGCCGTGCAACGTAGTGCGTCAAGAGTGTGGTTTCAGAGAGGAAAAGAGGATGAGAGATGGAGGAAGGGAAGGCAAGCGATGGGACTAGTACTACCACCAGCAGCTGGCACGCCTGTCCGCGCCCTGCGAAACACATGACCCAGCAACATGCTCAGTTCACACACTGCGGAGCAGCTCTTTTCACTGGCCCTGTCATCGCGTCTCATTGTAGTAAACTCAACAGGCACGAAACCCAAAGGCACACAGTCGCATTCCACGCATGCGATGTATGACAAACAAACGCTATGGTACAAGCTCCGCACATTACCCTTTGACTGTAGCAATGGTGTAAACGGAGGCTCGTCAAATATTGACTTGTGGCCGTGGGCAAAGGCAGGCAGTGCCAGTGGTCATTTCCACTAATGATCCTTTTCATCGGGAACTTGGAAACTGGGCACACAACGGCCAATTGTCTGTGTGGTTTCCTTAGCCTTTTAACTGCACCCCCCCCCCCCCAAACAGATTATTGGCCCGGACAAATGTTAGTCTCATCTCCCAGCTAGACAGATGCTCCCAATGAAGATATCAACAGTGACCTTTGTGTGGGCATAATGCGAGGTTGCTGGTTGTTGTTTGTTTTATTTTTTTCCCTCTAATATAGATTTTCAGTGTGAATTCAGAATAATCCAATACTTTATCGTCTGATTTGTCTCCTGTGTTTTCTTTCCGTTTCAGGCGAGTCGGGGCTCGGCAAGTCCACGTTGATCAACTCTCTGTTCCTAACGGACCTGTATTCACCAGAGTATCCTGGACCCTCACATCGAATCAAAAAGACTGTACAGGTATATTTGGGCAAATAAAACTTGTCAGTGAGCTGTTCTGTTTGCGCAGCGTTGAAAACCATCAGACACACTTGCATTGTTAGCATTTGTTGGGAAAACAAACTTTTACACAATTGTCTGTTTTTAGATGCAGCCCTAAGTAGACCAAACGTCAGAGTTGAAAAATGGCCCACTTAGACAGTCCCTGGCAGCGAGCCAAACCATAATTCTGACATGTGGCATGCCCTGTGGCCGCAGAACCAAACAAATAAAGATTCCGTTTTGTGTCACATCCCATCTGTCTGTGACATGCAATACCTACTTAATTACCAATTTGTTTTTATGTGTTCCCAGCTATGTAGCTCCCAAGTAGATTAACTGCCTTGGTCTGCTAGGATGAAATCGGTGACAATAGATTCTTGGCACGTCGACAGTTGTAGCAGCATAATGTATTTAAATGAAAACTAACACAGATGCACTGTTTTATAAAATGGTGTGATTTTACAGTATAACAGAGCCAGAGAACCTGCTCTATTAGAATCCGAAAAATAGTGTATGCCTTTCTGATTATACATCAGAGAGCACAGACTCTGTCACCCCTTAGGTTTAACATTAGCAAACATTATCCAAATATTGTCAGGAGAAGTGGAGTTTGGTGAGAAAATGTTTCTGTTATAGGAGTTTCTTGAGTTGGATACAGCCCTGTTAACAGATGATTCTGATTTGTAAAAAAACAAAAAAAAAAAAACATTGGCCCAAATGTGATGAAGTTTGATGGAAAAACAAAAGTGCAGTAAAATCTGTAGTTTTTCCTCATGGTTTAAAATAAGTAAGACTCGCCGTCAGCTCCTGCCATAAATGCTTTATCCCCATCATCTCTAATTACACGACGTTGTCACGAGCCTCGAACACCTCAGGTGCTATATTTTATCCGTCTGGCTCCTGACTGACAGCGTTGCTATCTCCAGATGCTTGTGTGCTTCTTCTGGTTTCTCAGCATAGTCAGCTAATAGCACAGTGGGAGCTGGCGTGTTGCTACATGCGGCTAGCCTCAAGTGTTCTCTATGGGAAATATATGACCTGTGACGCTTTTAGCATACTGTGCTAATGATTTTGAGCCCCACCTTACCTGCTGCGTTTTGGTGTTTGTTATTGCCTCCGCCAAGGAGGTTATGTAATCACCCATGACTGTTTGCTGGCTGGTTTATGTGTCAGTAGGATTAGTGCTAAAAGTACTGGAACGATTTGCACCAAACTTGGTTGGAGGGAGGAGGCACAAGCCAAGGAAGAACCCATCAAATTTTAAGGCAGATTTGGGTCTTTTAATATGAATTAGAATTTTTTTTTTTCCTCTCAGAAGTCTTGTGTACGTTTTCTTGATATTTGCCTCGGTGGAGGTCTGTGTTCTACTGATATGCATTTCCTAGTTTATTAAATGGTTTGGATTTCAAAGGCACAGTTTGTGGCAGGATTAAACACATCGTCCTTGTCATTCCTTCTCCTGTGTCAGGTGGAGCAGTCCAAAGTTTTAATAAGGGAAGGCGGCGTCCAGCTGCTGCTCACAATAGTCGACACCCCAGGGTTCGGGGATGCCGTCGACAACAGCAACTGGTAAGGATCACCACAACTGCAGCTCAGATAATATTCCTTCATTTGTATTCCGTAAAATGTCAAAGCTACTCTCCGCCATTCAGGAGTCATTCTGGGTCTTTTGAGGGGATTTGTTTCTTATCGTAAAAACCTGTGATTTGTATCATGTAGCTGGCAGCCAATCATCGACCACATAGACAGCAAGTTTGAAGACTACCTGAACTCAGAGTCGCGGGTGAATAGGAGACAGATGCCCGACAGCCGAATCCACTGCTGCCTGTACTTCATCGCCCCCTCGGGACACGGGTGAGTCTGTGGGAAAAACTCATAAGGCAGTGGATTTGACAGTATAGGCTCTCATACGAAACCACCTTTGCTGTTCCCTGTGAATCAAACTCCTAAATGTCTTTGCCTTCTTCATTACAAAGGAAGTGGTTGGCAGTAAGGTCTGAATGGGATTCCAGAAAGGAAAAACTTGGAAGGGAAAGGGTGAACAGTGGGAGGAAATGAGTGTAAATAGTGTAAGAAAGGAAATTAGAGGTCAGAATTGCCCCAGAGGTCAGAGACCGCCTGGAAGTGAAGGCTTGCCAGTTTCGCTGTCTTGAAAATCCCAGGAAGGTTAGTCAGTTAAGCTTTTCCTTCCTCAGCAGGTACAGCAAGGTGCTGAACCCTTGACTACTCCCTGAACGGCTCAGTGACCAATGGAAATGAGCTGTGGTCCTAAAGGGCAGCTCCTGAGGCGGGGGGCTGTATGTTGCAGCACGTGCACGCATTACTCCATCTGCTGCAATGGCTCGCCCAGGCCACTTCTGCAAACGATAACTTGAGACTTGAGTCGGCCTGCCTCGCAAAAATGATGGTTTAAAAATTCCAGGCCTGTAAAAGGGAGAAAAAAGAAAAACATGGGGGGAAGCAAGGACTGCAGACACTGGCAAAATGCCCAGCAGATGACACTGATACTGCCAAATGTTTCACAAAGAGATGGCTGTGCAGATTTAAATTTTGATGTTTATTATTCCCAAGCCTCCAGATGCTCAATTGTCGGTGGACGGTTTGGATGTCCTTATCTCTTCCTTCTTTTAAGAAGCCATTCACGTCTTGTGTGATGCACAATTCAGTCAAAGAGAAGTTAAGTGTGGGAGTAGTGAAACAGATAAATGAGGCTTCCAGCAGTTATTTCCTGCCATTTAAAAAAAACAACAACCCCCCCCCCCCCCAAGCTTTCGCTCATATATGGCCAATAACTCATTCGAGCGTATGTATGAGTTTGAAATCGAGTTATGAGAAAGTTAGCTCCCATGGATCTTTGGAAATACAGAAGGCGATGTTGCCGTTTGTCATCGCAGGGCTTCATAGTGTTGTGTTTCTGTCTGCTGTGTGCTGCTGCCCCATTTGTGCGAATGCATATGTGCAGTGTGTGTGCTCACATGCCATTAACGCTGTTGACCGTGACTCACTGTAAACAATGAAGAAGCCTGTCTTCTTTTCTCGCCCATTGCTCGGTCATCTTATGTCGTCCCGTCCTCTGAGACGTCGTGTTTGTACAATCCTGTCTTCTGTACCCGCACAAGCAGCACTTTAGCCTTGAGGATGTGCAGCGTATGTTCTCACAAACGCGCACACAAACACACATACAGCGTCCCCTAATAACATCAGCTGATTGCTCTTACACAGCAGCACAAAGACCTCCAACACCCTGAGAGACAGTTGGAATATTTATCTCTAACTGGTTTCCATAAGGGCTTGAGGATTGTGACTGTTTGAGGAAATGGTCACCCACATCAGTCTCTGTTAAACCATAAAATGTTTGGCCTTCCTCAAACTCTGGTTAACCCAGTTACGGGCGTCAGTAATAAAGTTAATTTAATGTGTAGAACCACATATTTTCTCCATTTACTTAATAAAAAAGGAAAGGAGAGAAACTTGGGAAGGGGAGCTAATGGAGCTAAAATCAGTAAAAACAAAAATCCGCATCTGAACAACAATGATCCTTTTGATAATCAGTATACTGCATAACTGCTGATGTATGTTATACAGAGCTGCAATGATTAATCGATCAGTCTTTCAACACAAAATATATCTGCCAACTATTCTGATAGTCTATTTATCATTTAAAGTCATTTTTCAATCAGAAAAGCCAGACAATACCTAATTGCTCACTTACGAGGCCTTTCTGTTTTTCTCCATTTTATATCAACATAAACTGTGTATCTTCAGGCTTTGGTCTGGTAGTCGGTGAAGATGTCACCTTGGGCCTCTGTATTGTGACTGCCTTTTTTTTTTTTTTTTTTCAGTTTGTGCAGGGTTGGGTATGTTGTTTTTTTTTTTTTTTTTTTAATAGAATTTAACGCATAATTTATTAGCGTCTTGTTGACTTAGATTTTGCAGTGCAGTGCATCTGTGACATATTAGTGCCGAGCAACGTTTCGCAATGAACAAGAGTTTTGAAAGTGTGGTTTTTGTTTTTTTTTTTTTAAATATTTGTAGATGTGTACTGTTACAAAAGACAGATGCTGATACGAATATGACTGATCCATAGACCAGATGCCACTATTTATCATTTGTTTGGTTGAATATAAAAGTTTATCACACTCCTTATACATGAGTACCAATTACATCACCTGTCACTGACGTTAGTAGGATACTCACCATTTTTTTTTTTTTTTTTTTTTTCTATCTGATGAATAGAAAATGAGTCAGACTACTTTCACTGTTGCTCCTTTGTCCGATAATTACTACCAATTGGTGGTGGTTCAGGTTTTTTCCTGAGTGTAGCAGTGCAGCGCTGTGCTCTGTATGTTGACCTCCGTGGCTGCTGGCTACGTGACAAACGCACATCCCACTCTAACCACTAGGAACAACAAATACTGCCTCTGGACTGAGTCTGATTCAGAGGCAGCTTTTTTTATTTATTTATTTATATTTTTTTTCTTTTCTCCACATCGTGCCACAAGAGAATCAAGTGAAGATGTGAATGTATTATATAACTGAATACAAAGTAAAATGCAAAGCTGTAACTCAAACATTCTGCAATGTTTTCTTATTCAGCTCAGAAAGAGACAGGAATAGCAGCCCCTTTCTCATGACTACAAGCCCACTATAACCTCCCCTGATACATCTCCATACTTGGTTTAACTACATTTGTTCTTTTGTTGTCTAAGGAAGCACTAACCAAGGAACAGCAATCAAATATAAATAAAAACCTCAAAATATCCCCAATTTATTCCCATAATGACAAAAGGAGTAGACTCCACAGCAGTTTGAATGGTTATTTAGAACTTGAATGCGCTCAACGGACTTCTGCATTTAAGAAATCAATAACTAAGTAGTGAATGGAGAACAACCTGATTGGCCTGATATCTCTCTGCAGACTGAAGCCCCTGGATATTGAGTTCATGAAACGGTTACATGAGAAAGTCAATGTCATCCCGCTGATCGCCAAAGCAGACACCCTCACCCCAGAGGAATGCCAACAGTTCAAGAAGCAGGTCAGTGGTTTCCACAGCTGCAGCACTCCTTCAGAAAAATGATCTCAGATCCTTTCTTTTCTTTTTTTCATTTTTTTTCCTGTGGTTATCGGTATGATGGCAGAACTGTGCAATTTGAGGGAAAGTCATGTAGGGAACAGCCTCTTGTGTCGCAGCTGTTGGTAAAACAATGACTTAAATGACCTAAATTGTGTTAAAAAAACAAACAAACCAAAAACCCTAGGTTTTCTTTAAAATATACACACATACAATTTAAAAAAATATATATATTGAATTTGAGCTTTTGTGTTGTACTTTTACAAAAACAAGATGACAACCCAAAAACACACCTCCAGCGTCAAGCTAGACTTGAAGTAAGTCAGTAAACTGTGAGGTCACCATACTAACATTAGATAAGGTGAGGAGACTGAACATTTCAAACTGCAACCTAATATATCATGAAACAACAACAGAGAATATTTAGCATGTAATGTCACATATATATTCAAGTAGTTTTACTGAACATGACTAGACGTTTGCACTGTCACCTTCGGTGTGGACAGGATATGACCATGTGTGTTACTCTGAAGGTGTCAGATACGGACATTTTCAAATTATCATTTTGTACGTGGTAATTGATTAGATTTAAGGTTACCCAGTCAGCAGCTCTGCTAGAAGTCACTCAAAGATCCTCTCTTCTCCTGTACCGCACTAGATCATGCGGGAAATCCAGGAGCACAAAATCAAGATCTACGAGTTCCCTGAGACGGACGACGAAGAGGAGAACAGGCTGGTGAAGAAGATCAAGGTACTGTTTGTTGGTCGCTTCCCGGGGCCCACAAATCCAATAAGTGTTGTAGTTTATTAATAATCACTTGTATTGATTATACCCATGTAGGACAAGTTGCCATTGGCTGTAGTAGGAAGTAACACCATCATCGAGGTGAATGGCAAGAGGGTCAGAGGGAGACAGTACCCCTGGGGGGTTGCAGAAGGTATGAAAGTTTTCTTACTGTATTATCGCCACATTGAAAATTCTTGCTGAAATGGTGAAATTAAGTGTAAAAAAAAAAAAGAAGAAATGAAAATGAATAATCCAGCATCTAAATATAGATATTGAAGATTTATATATTTAACTATATTTATCTTCAATAAATATATTATGAGTTAAAAATATATCCCCTGGGATAAGAATATTGTGTGTTTATCCAACATGTTTTTGTTTACAATTTCTAAGCATCATGACGGGACTGTGTTCCTGAAAACAGGAGCATTACTGCTGGTCCCACGTTGCACTGTACTGCCTAGTGCGTCAGACTTGGGATGATACTCGGTGTCTGAAGGTGCAAACGAGGTTACTGCTTTTAATCGGCTATTTGGCTGACTGACGTGTCGTTTTCCCTCCCAGTTGAAAACAGTGACCACTGCGACTTCACCATCCTCAGGGACATGCTCATCAGGTATGGAGAGTCTAAGCAACCTGTATCATTTACGGTTAATGAACACTTCAATCCACCAGGCAGTTGATAAACATTGGCTTTATCAAGATTGTTTTAAATGGTTTCTTAGGAGCTTATAACGTATTCACCAATAGTACATGTTTTTAGTACAAAAGAATAAATAAATGTCAGCAATTTTTTAACCCTTAATTGTTTTTAAGGGAGTGTTTGAGTTGCAAAATTAGTTGAAATGTTGCCCAGAGAGCATTTTAAATATCCTGGATTTCTTACGTCCATCCACAGAACTCACATGCAGGACCTGAAGGACGTGACAAACAATGTCCACTATGAAAACTACCGCAGCAGGAAGCTGGCCGCTGTCACCTACAACGGAGTCGACAACAACCGGGCTAAGGGACAACTTTCCACCAAGTAAGTCGGTCATGGTCCAGGGAGATAGGAAGTGGAAGTTCACTTCTTAAAAAAATAAAATAGAAGTCATTGACAAACTGCTTTAATATTTTTATCTACACCATAGATTGTGCAGAACAGAACCTCAAAATTTCTGGTTACCTCCTTCAGTCCTTAGTTTATTAATAGGGAATATTATTTAGCGCTTATGGCAGGTTTTCTCCTCAACCAGCAGTTTACAGTATTACTGAGGGTTTGATTCTGTTTTCATACTCAAAAATGGGGTCAGGTGAATGCTAGAAAATTGTGTTCAAGAACTACTCAGGGTGCACCTGAAAATACATAGGATGCATAGGTTTAGATGTATTTTATGCTCAGTGGAATCTACAGATGCAGATGTTGCAGGATGTGTTGAGGCTAATATCATAAAGAACTCATGTAATTCAATTTCATGTGGTATTTTTGGCATATTAAGTTTTATGAGCTTTCAATTGACTTTTTTTTTTTTTTTAAACCATTTGCTTGTGTTTAAACTGAGACGGATTCATTTGTCAAAGCAACATGACTTTAATTTGGCCCGTAGGAAGCGACTGCAGACGAGTTGCTGTCAAGTTATTTATCCATACCCTGTTTTTATTTAGGTATTTATATTCCAGGTAACTGGCAGAGGCATAGTTTGGGTTTCATTCATCCACCATTTGGTCCTCTGCCATGTTTGAAAAAAAAAAAAAAATCGCTCCCTGGTTTTGCTTTCGTCGTGGCCTCTCACTGTACTTTTGCATAAAGTCGTGCCACTGAATCCACTCTAAAGCTGAATAGAGGGCCTCACAACGCTGATGCTAACTCACAGCTAAACATTTGACCAGCACCACTAATGTATTTGACACCCAGCTCACAAAGCCCCCATTGTTGTTGTTTTTTTTTTTTTTCCGCCAAGCTTTTTTTTTTTTTTTTTTTTCTTTTTCCCATTTGCAGTGAAAAAGTAGTTGGAGTCACAGAACACGTCTAATGGACTATAGGTTAATTTAATGCATGACCTCATCATTGCATGCTGTGTGTGTGTGTGTGTGTGTGCGCGCGTGCGTGTGTGTTTGTGTTTGGTTGTGTGTGTGTGTGTGTGTGTGTTTTTGTTTTGTAGACTTGACACAGTTGAAGGAATGTAAGTGGTCATATTTTTTTCACTTATTTTTTCAGACCCTTGTTCAAGATGTTCGTTTCTCTATATCCTTCCTCTGTTCTTCCCTCGTTGGCTGCGTTTAGGTGTTTTCTCTCCTCCCTGTAGACTTGGGTCAGCCCCCCCCCCCCCCAGTAGATGTTTCCAGGAACAGCAGAGGGAAACTGAATTGCCTTATAAATCCAGTTTGACAGCTATGAATGTGATGCTTGATTTTTTTTTTTTTTTCTCTCTCCCAACAACAAATCCTTTAAGTCTTTCCACTGGTGTGTTCATTGCTGCTTCCACTCACCGCTTTTGTTAGCCCCACTTGGACTAACAACAGAGACCTGAACATGAGGTTTTTGGACCGGTTACCAGTTTATGACATGCAGGACAACAATGTTGAAATCCAAACCTGCAGTGTTGCCCCCTCTGAAAAAAAAAAAATTTGTGCTGCTGCTGCATTCCACATTCCTGCCATGGAAGTGTCACTCTTCCCAACATCAGCTCTGAAAAAGCATCTCGCCTGAGGCTTTCAAAAATTGTTAGCGTGTGCTTATCTGGCCGCTAAGCGCGTCTTAGTTGTCACAAAGTGGTGTGTTTTGGGCAAAACGTTTAAAGAATCACCATAAAGCCTGCCCTCAAGAGTTCAATTACCGGGTTTATAGAAATTAGGGATGGATCAATCCGACTTTTTCTTTCCTAATACGAGTTTATTCCCTCAGCTCATGTCTGTACCGATTACCCGTCTGAAACCAGTTATAAATCTGTATACATCACAATGTTTAACTCACTTGAATCACTTTTATTTAAGCCAGAAAAAAGGAGGTCAGAGATTGTTGTGAATCAACAGCCTGCTGCGACTGAATGAATGTGACTTGTAGTGGAAAAGCCTAGTATTCATAATTCAGTTAACCGAAAAAAAAATGTATTTAATGTTAATAATTTGTTTTAATACACCATTTAACTGGATTGATGCATCCCTATAAGAAATACCTTGAGAAGCACACTCACAGATATACACAGTGTGTGTTTGTATTTGTTCTCATTTACAAACAATGTATTACAGCTTGGAAATTTTGATTTCTATATGTTCCTCCCTCTGTTTTTACGACAACATGGATAACCTTTACAAAAGTTAGGCATCAGACCAGGATCAGGATGAGGCTCGACAAGCTTCGCTCCTGTCACCACTCCCCCAATTTAAACCCCTCATCATCCTGGGTAACCTCAACATACCTCATGACAGGTCTCTGTAAACTCATACTGCAACCAACTATCCCACTGAGCTTTACTAATGTTTAACCCACCACTCGCACTAACGGCGCGTGTCAACAGGTTCCTTGCATTAGCTTTTCGGTCCCTCCTCTGGTTCCCAGAAAATGTTCCGTGGTTGCTTTGGTTTCCTGTTTCTTTTTTACAGCCTTGTTGGATCCTGTCACTCCTAAAACTTCAAACCTCTCGGTCTGTTTTTTTCCTTCTGTACCCCAACAGTTTGTATTTCTTTTTTTGGGGGGGGGGGTAAATATCACAACCTAGTTAGAGATATTTACAAATCTACGGCAATCTACTGCAGAAATTTTAAAATCAGTTTCTTGTCTTTCTGGCTGCTCTGGAAGAGGGAGAAAAAATGTTAATTTTACTTTCACCAGTTTAGTCATCCAGTTCAAATGATTTGGGATCCAGCTGGCACGATTTCAGGTGTCTGACCCCCGCTGCCATGTTCCACCGTTAAAAGCCAGAGTCCAGCCATTTCTTCTCCAAGTATTACAATCTGCACAAAAAACACCTTAAAGAGGAGTTTTCATTTTGCAGAACAGAGTGAAAATAATTTCAATCATTTTTTTTTTTTTTTTTTTTACAGACCTAAGGTCTGGAATTCTAACTATGATGAAAATTCTAACAATGGAGGGAAATTACTGTTCAAAATGTGTCAGAATAACAATGAGTGGACCAGTGCTAGTGATGCAGTTTAGCGTTCATCTAAATCTGCACGTGTTTGTGCATTTGTGTTTGTGTGTGTGTGTGCGCGCGCGTGTGTGTGCGTATGTGTGTGTGTGTACATTCTCCCCCCTGCAGGAGCCCTCTGGCCCAGATGGAGGAGGAGAGGCGAGAGCATGTGGCTAAGATGAAGAAGATGGAGATGGAGATGGAGCAAGTATTTGAGATGAAAGTCAAGGAAAAAGTGCAGAAGCTCAAGGACTCTGAAGCTGAGGTAAAACCCAAACGCACGCACGCGCGCACACAAACACACATCTGTGTTCATGAATACTGCAGTTAATGCCCTTGTGAGGTTACTCATCCGTCTGCTCGTCTTCCTTCCTCTTGAGCTGACGTTCAGCAGACAGACGATGAAATAGTTGTTCTTTATTTTGTGTAAATGGACGTTTGCTGGTTTTTCCCCCTAAAACCACATTTTAGTTGAGGCCTGTTTGCATGTAAGAGTGCGTGCAGACTGCAGCGCTGTCTCAGTGAACATGTCTGTATAAATATCTGCTGCACACATGGAGCGATTAACCCTCTTATTATTCCCATATGCTTAGTTTTTAGTTTCGTTTTTTTTTTTTTAAATAATGAGCTTTTATAACTTCACAAAAATTACAAAGGGTTTCTACATCAGGAAAACATTGAAGTAAAATATGAACATACTTTTTACAACAAATTGGTGTGCACCAAGAACATGGCTCTTAATGTGTTGACACCAAGCTAGCTGATACATAATTATTGAATATTGGTTTGTTGTCTTCTACTGCAGTTATGTGAGAGGTTCCTCTTTTAACAATGCTACATGAAGACTGTATAAAAGTAATGCAGGCTCTGCTGGTTCTCTGGATTGCAGACCAGTTAAAGATGTATCTGTTTTTTGTGCACAGATAAAAAAAAGAAAACATTCAACCTTGTAATCAGACACAGTAAATTAAGTCGCAGGTAAATTCAAAGCCAGAAATAAACTTCAAAACTAATAAAAGAAACATGAACTTCATCTCTTGATGATTTATTGCATTATTTTTCCTTTTTCCTAAAGTTTGTTGATGCAGTTTTCCACTTCTCTTTCAGTTAAATAATTTCTCTCCAGGGGTATTCAACTGACACAATCCAGTTTAATTTGTTGTAAAGCTTGGAAGTATTCTTATCTGTTTAAAGACTTGTCTCTATATAACTGCCCCGGGTACTGTATTATGAAAAAAGCTCTGTAGTTCACATGTTTTTGCAGTATATGTGCAGTGTGTTTTTTACCACTTGTGTGACTGTTTGAGTATAAAGTACTCACCCCCCTGTGTGTCATGCCTGTGTCTCCGTAGCTTCAGCGGCGTCATGAGCAGATGAAGAAGAACTTGGAGGCTCAGCACAAGGAGCTGGAGGAGAAGAGACGTGTGTTCGAGGAGGAGAGGGCGAACTGGGAGACCCAGCAGCGCCTGGAGCAGCAGAAATTAGAGGCCTCCAGGTACAGCTGACTCACTGTCACACTCTAGATGTTAGCAAACACGTTTAAGTGTGTGCATACGCATCTGTATCGTGCACAAGTCTGCAAACTGGGTTGGTGTAGCGTGAGTTTCAGTCATGGGTAAATTGATTAGTACTATTTAAAGGATATGTTAAAGTTTCTCATGCAAAGATGGGCATGCTTGCGTTGCTGTTCTTAAAGAGGTGTGCAAAAATTTTACGAACTAAAAGAAAATTGATGATTCTTTAAAAATAATAGATAAATAAATAAATAAAGCCAGGAATAGTTTTTCATGTCACACAAAGACCAGATAACAGAAAAAAACCTCAATCAATTTGGTATGTTCTTTGACGCTGCTTTGCCTTTAAATCAGCACCAGTTCTCCTTTTGTAGTTTTTCAAGCTACTTGAAAGTTCCAACCTACGTAGCCTCACTTCTTCTGTGGATTTAATCTGTCTCCGTGTCTCCTGTCTCCTCATGCGATCCCCGAATTACTCCATGATGATGAGACCAGGAATCTGTGTGGTCTAGACCATCTCTTTTGCAGGACTCAATCTAAACATCTAAAGTGCCTAAAACTTTTGCACATTTCTGTATATCAAGCTACTGGCCTTCTAGATTCTTAATTAAACATGACCTTTAAATCAAATAAGTAAAAGTGGATGAACGCTTTCACAGGAATGAATCACGTAACAAAGTAATGCAATCATATACAAAACATTGCAACAAATACAACCTTCATAAAGATCATCTGAGCATGTGGCTGTACTGAAAAATAATTTTTTCATTCACACATTCACTGCTTCCTATTCAACAGCCACTCAGGACTCTTCATTCGTGGCAGTAAAAAGATTTTTTATTGCTAATGATTCACAAGTGTCCCAAAATATAGATGTTTTGGACACTGACAGCTGACACACAATGGTTACACAACCTCCGTGTTTGTATCTGTAAAAAGTGATATAGTGTTTTGCAGGATTTTAAGTCTGTGCCATAGACTCTACTGTTTTTGTTCCATTATGCATATTTTAGAAGGCTCCATGCAGTGGAGACATGTACCCACTCAGAGGTGAAGGATATAGTAAACAGTGAGTCATTTCAGACACAGCCTGCGGCACAGAAGTCTATTCAGTGTTACAGTGACAGCACTTCACCCACACAGTGTTTACATTTTCCATTGAAAATACAATATGCAGGCAACTAGTGCAGCTGCTCCAAACCAAGGTGTAAAAGGCAGCAACATAACTGAGGGGGTCATGATCTCAGGTCCGTAAACATCATCTTTTCCTGATCCCGGTCGGAGCTCAGACATGTTCACCTGGTGACCGTAGACCATAGGTAGACGTCGTCTTGTTCCAGAACCACCGCTCAGGATGATTTACACATTGATAAACAGCACATAAATACATTGTTCAATCCCGTGTGGGCCCTTTACCATCTTGTTCACTATAGATATAGCTTTATTGGCAAAAGAGCTGAACTATTATTTTTTAAATATGTGATTACTGATGATTACATGCGTCTTTCCTCTTCCGCAGGACTCTGGAGAAAAACAAAAAGAAAGGCAAGATCTTTTAAAGACAGTCGACAGGACCACCCCCAACTCGAGTTGTTTTTGTTTGCCAACGTTGCCGGTCAGGACACCAGTGTGTGGCACTGACATCAACCTCCTGCTCCTCCTTCTCCTTCTCCTCCTCCTCCACCACCTGTTCCTCCTCCTCCTCCTCCTCCTCCTCCAGCCCTGCCCTTTCAGCCAGCACAGCTCCTGTGCTCCTTCTCCCACACCTAGAAGGGGGGGTCCTGGTGGTATTAATGGGTATGTGAAGTGGGGGGGGGCGGAGAGGCTCTGCATGTATGGTCAGAACCGCCGCCACAGAGCCCCCCTCGCTGCCTCGGGACTCATCATCATCAAAGAATGTCTTTTACATTAACAGCAGAAAGAAAATAACCCTGTTTTAGAAAAACCAAACCCACATTATTATTTTAATTAATATTATTATTGATGTTATTATTATTGCCGTTGTTATAACTGAAAACTGTCCCTTCTCCCTCCCACCTGCTGCCCCCCCAAGGTTGCTTTTAAATGACTGATGTGTACAGTTTTATGGGGAGCAAAAAAAAAACAAAGAAACCATGAGTCATGTCTGACTGTTGTACAATCAAGTTCTGGTGAATTATATTTGTTTACAGGGGAAAAAAAAATGTCAGTAACAGTATATGAACATTAACCTGATCTTCTATCATATATTAAAGTAAGAAGAGGACAAGGCACTATCTAATCCCTTTTTGTTTTTCGAATGAACCCGACAAGCCGTTAACCCTCCTCCCACGAGTGTGACAGCTTAAAAATGAAATGCTGTCAAGAGGGGAAAAAACCTGAACCAATAAAACAAAACGAAACAAAAAAAAAACCAATAAAAATGCACCTTGGGCCTTTTTTTATAGATTTTTTTTTTCTTTTAAATGGCTAAAGCTTTTTTTTTTTTTTTTTTTTTTTCCTGAAATGTAACGCTTCCTTTTTCCTCTGTGTTCCGCTTATCTCCACTATCCTCAGACCACCATTTATAATGTCATAAGTGTTATATTTCACTTTAGTTTATTTTTATATATATACCGAGCCAGCTGAAGTAATAACTTCTTTTGTATGTTTAGAGAATTTCTCAGAGACTTGACGGCAGCGTCCACTGTTTGAAAGAAAGTTAAAGAAAAACATCCACCCTTTCACATATAACAGTGATCATGGACGTGTTGGAAAGAAAAAAAAAAAAAAGAAAACAATATTTCAGTCACTCTGCTGAGATGCTCAGTGGGAAATGAAGAGTCAACACCGCAGTTTTGCTTTGGCTATGTACTCCATCTCTGATTTTTAATTTTATTTTTCATTTGTATTGTACAAAGTCACTTAATAAACCTGTGATGATATTGAGACGTGAGATGGTTTTATTATGTGGACGCCAATGGGGAAGTGAGGCTAGTTTTACATGGCACTTGTTGAGATATTAAATTAGTTTCAGTGATCATTTAATATCTTCAGTGTTTTTTTTTTTTGTTTATTTTCCGCCACTCTTATGTCTTCCACTAGATGTCACCGGTTGCATTCAGTACCAAACTCCATTGAGAAATATGACATTTTTACGGAAACGATGCCGAAATACCATGAAACTTTTTTGGTGGTTGGTCTAAGATGAAACAAAGGCAAGAAAACTATTTTCCCCCTCTGTGATCTTCCCTCCTCGGTGCAGCTCACAGAATTCCTGCGGGGAAGAAACCAGCTGTCACCAGGCAGATTCCCAACTGAAACAAGACTCACGGTTGGATAAAAATTAAACCATACCTTGATCCTCAAAGCTCCTTTTACCCATCAGACCCACGAAGGTTTGGAATTTGTGCCCTGGGAATTAAAATAAAATAGAATATTAAATAGTAAGTATATTTTAAAAAATGTAAAAATTATAATAATACTTACGTTTATGTGCTGTCTGCGTTTTGGCTGTGTGGAAAAGAAATAAATCATTGATCTCTCTCTTATGAGACCTGGACATAAATACAGCTTATTAAAGTGATACACTGGCTTTAAAGAGCCATACCAGAGCCTTTCTTCCCGGGGACTCCCAGATACAGGCGCGGTCCTGGTTTTCTGATCATTCTCACTATAACATCCTTAATCACGTGGGAGTTTGGCCACTTGTTCTGGTATGAGAGAAAAAAAAACCCCGCAAAGATTGAGACTGAATATTGCAGGTGCCGCCACGTGTTCAAATTTCCAGCATCAACTGAGTCCAACAAATCTTTTTCAAAGATCTTCTAATCCGAAAATAAAACGAATTATTATTATTATTTGTTATTTTCTGTTTCAAGGAATATTTAATTAAAACCTCCGGGAAAACGGTGGTAGCCTGGAAATATTTTTTTCTTTTTCATTAGTGGTAAATTCTAATACATTCACAATTCCAATCAAGTTAAACGGGTCTTACCTCTTCGCTGCCTTCTGTCCAGTTTTCAACGTCCAAGTCTTGACAGAAAACATTCGTCAGAAGCAGCGCAAGCACCAGAACAAGTTTAACTATCTCCATCGCTGCAAACCGTGCGTGATATTCACTCAAATGCCTCCGCATAAAAAAAGAAAAATGTATAGGAACCGAATCGCTTCAGTGCGGGTTGCGGCTCATAAGAAAGACTTGTGTGCAGGTGGTCCGCACCTCTGTGATGGATGGATTTTAAATCCCGGGAAGAGAGAGATGGAGAGAGGGAGAGGGAGAGGGAGAGGGAGAGAGAGCGCAGCGCCCACCGCTCCGGTGCTGCGCCACTGCGCCATGGGGGTCCACTGACGCTCACTTTGGCGCGACACGGGGCTTTTACGCACAACTTGAGTGGATGATGTGGACCGGCTCCGGTTTAGTCTGTGCGTAACAGGACTCCATTTTCAAGGTTATGTCTTGAAGTCCTGGGTGGAATTTACTGGCACCCTTGAGTTTTAAGTAAAGCATTTAGAATATCTTCTGAAATTAATGCAAGTTGACCGATATTTGTACAAAGAAAATACTTTAATCAAAAAACTGGCACAACAGTAAAATAATACAAAATGTACCCCAGACAAAATTATTGGCTCCCTTCACTAATATTTGCTTTTCAGAACCTTTGACAACACAGACATTGAATGTTTCTTGTTTCCATCCATAGGCTTTTTGCAGTTGTCTGCTGGTAGTTTCTTTGACTCCTCCATTGCTTTGGGTTCAAGCTCTTTTTTTTTTTAAGTTTCAGGATTCCTTTTGGCAAAGGCAGATTTCAGCTCTGTCTGAAGGTTTTCAATGGGATTCTGGTCCGGACTAATTACTGGCCAGTTTCTGAAACATTTGGATGGGCTCTGTGCCGTCCTGCAGAGCGCAACCCCAGCTCCAAAGAAAGTTCACGCTGACGTTTGTTCCAAAACAGCCTGAACCTGAGGCCTCTTCAATCCAAAGTCAATCTCAAGACATCTGTGTAGAATCCAGATGTGGCGGAAGTATTCAGATCCTCCAGTGAAAGCAGTAATAGGCTCCTATGGTGTACTTTGTTAGAAGTGAAGGTCCTGCTTTCAAGTTTCAACTATTAAAAGTAATAAAAATCAATATACTGAATGACCCCCTTCAGAGATTTGTATTATTAAATGGCCAATTGTATATTATACCACTGGATTATTATCATTAGGCTTAACGATGCACTTTACATTGTCAGCAACTGACTGAAAGGAGACAACAGGGTATTTAAATCTGTAAGAAAGGATCATATTTTATAACTGATCCTACACTTTCATTTATACTAGCCTGTTTATTGTGTACTGTACAGAACCACTACTGTTATATTTTTGTGCTTTGTTGTATATAGTGGATGCTGTAGACATGATGATCTACAGTGTTCTTGTTATATTTGGTTTTTGATTCATCATTTTGCAACTGTGCCACTTTCACTTCCCTGCGGCGAGACATTATTCTGTGAAATAACAACCAGCCTCTGTGAACCCGGCAAAAGAATGCAGTTAAATGTAAGGTAACATCCAGTGAAAGTGCATACAGACCAAGTGACAGATTCGGCCAAAAGTAGCCGTTTTATCAATGAGTTTGAATTTTTTTTTTTTTTTAAAGAAAAAAGCTCTGAAGTCTCGCAAGAAATGGCAGTTTCGTTCTGCTAAGTACACTCCTGCCACTTCTTAACAGCGTATTTACTGGCGCAAGGCTGGATTCCAACCTGGGCAAGGTGGGCCCCGAAAGCCTCAGGTCTACAAGGTGTACTTGTTTGTGTTTACATAATTTAATGAATCATTGATTTCTTTGGAAATTTGCACCAGTAAAGCAGAATATCAGCTATAAAAGTTCCTCATCCCGTAGGGAGGGGTCTGTTATTCCATCATAGGAAACGTGTAAGGCTATTGTCATTAAATCTGACAATTGTTTTCTTTAATAGGCTAAATAATTGATTGGTAAGCGTGTGTCATATTTCCCCAAAGCCTGAGTTGACATGTTCAAATGTCTTTTTTGGGTCTGATTCACAAAACACAAAAGGTTTTAAGTTTACTAGGAAATATTCACATTTGATCAGCTGTTGCCAGGTAAATCTTTGGCATTTTGGTTTTAGAAAACGACCCCTTCCCCCCTTCGTCAGTCCATAATTCAACCAAACACTCCATCTCCAGAGAATTATGGGGGAATAGTGACATTTTACGTTGGGGTCAAAGGTCGGCATCCAAATGGAAAACCCCGCTCTTGATCAATAAACCGCCTGTTGCGCGGTTGTAGCTTCTTGGAGCGCCTTTTTGTCCCGCTACGGCCGCCGTACACAGAAGCACCGCCCGCCGGGGACGCAGATGTCCGGAGGTGAATTGAGGAAACTGTGAAAGTCTTTTGTAGAGAGGAGAGAAGAGAAGAGCAGCGGAGCGACCTTTTGAATCGAGCTGACAGAAATGAGCGGAGTCAACTTTCTGTGTTGAGTTCACCGTCCGTCGCTGTCGACGCCATCATGGCCGCGTTGCGTTCAAAGTCCTCGCTGCTGCTGCTGCTGCTGCTGCTGCGGCTCCTCGTCGCTGTGACAGCTCATGTGACCGGAGCCGCGGGGGGGCCGAGGCGGCGGACGAACCTGGACGAAGACGTGGACCGGGTCTCCGGGTCCCGAGGCAACACGGTCTCCCTGAGATCCAGCAAAACCTCCGGTCCGCAGGTCGCCGCCGAGCCCGAGCCGGGAGATCCCGCCGGCGCCTTCACGGTCCCAACCCTGGACGGGGAGTTCTCCTACCGGCCCGGGGCTCTGCGGGGGTCCGTGGTCATCCACGCCTTCACCAACAAGTCCGGGTTCCTGGAGTGCCTGTGGAGCTCGGAGTCGTCCCTGGTCAGCCTGGTCCAGGACCTGCCGGACAGCACCCAGGTGCTCTTCCTGTCCCTGGACGACTCGGCGGTCAGCGATGCCCTGTGGATGAGGGAGCAGCTGCAGCGGGCCGCCATGCACAGGTGACCGGGGGGAAACAACTGGGTCTGAAACCACAGTTCTGCTCTGGCACTAAGCTCAGTTTTATTCATTGTCTCACAAGGGAAAATTCAGCTCTCAGTCTGAAAGAAAGTAAAAAAGTAAAGTAAAAAAAGAAGGAATGAAAAAAGGCAGTGAAATCAAAGTGTTGATAACCGATATTAAAAGAAACAACAAAACTAAAAGAGGTGAACCCAATGCTTGAAGAAAAAGAGGATAGAAATGTAACTACGGAGGT
>CM029126.1:4260000-4450000 GCA_016859345.1 Istiophorus platypterus | reverse complement strand
AAATACAGGGCTCAATAATTAGGTTGGTAGACGAAGAAGTGTAGACAAAGATCCACATGAAGTTAGAAACAGTACGAACCACAATTAGGAAAACGTTTTCAGGACCAGCACTAATTTTACTTTTCATTTCTCAAATCTCTCTAATAATCTTTACATTATTTTATTCTTCCTAATCCTATATTTAATTTTCATGCAGTTTATCACAATTAGAAAAAAAAACTATTTTGATGATTTGAAGTTGATGCATTCCCAACCTCTCCACAGAATCCTTGTAACATATTACATTTGTGAAAAGTTTTTCAATTAATTAATTAATTAATTGATTCATATATTTATTTGTTTTTGCATTTATCGTTGGTGTCGGTTCCGTCCTCCAGGTTCGAGTTCTACGCCAACCTGCAGGACAAACTTCAAGGTTCCGCCAAGGTCGTTTCCGTCTTCGACAAAGTCCAAATGCAGGGGGAGAGAGGAGCTGTGGCCACGGTCGACGTGCCCCTAGGTAACCTCATCAGCAACGTCAGTGAGATATGGGGCTTTGAATGTAAAATATTTTGTGCTGTCATTCCGTGTCAAATAATCTAGAGTTTTCATTATTATCGTTTTGATGTGGTCATGGCTTTAAACCGTCACCTGGCACTAAAACTCTCCGCCGACACACAGGCTATTTGAGTCATTTTAAATTAAAGTTGTCCTGTGGTTTTCAGTGGCAAGCAAACTTTAAATGTGCAGAGAAAGTTTATTGCGGGTTTCAGGGTTTTCCCTTTAGCTGTGGGAGGAGGGGGCTGACAAACAGATCCCGGCCCTGACCTCAATAACATAATCCATTTAATTGGACACTTCTGTCCAAAGCGTCCATTAGAGACCAGCCAACACGGCTCAGCCTGTCCTGAAAAACGGCATCAGCGCGGAGAGGTCAGGGACCTTTGCATTAGAGCGACGGTGCAAACGCCTGCCGCAGCAGGAGGGAGACCAGAAGCCGCGGTAGGCGTTTTAATGGCAATAACTTTTTTTTTTTTAATGCTGTGTCCGTCTGCAGGTTCGTTGGACTTTGACACGCTGGAGCTGGATGCGTCCCTGTCGTGTCCTGGCCGGAGGGACTTTTCGTGCGCCCCGTGGGACCACACGGTGCAGCTCTTTGTCTGCTGCGACCAGCAGGGCCCATACTGCAACGCGGAGCTGGGCCGCTGGATCACGGCCTTCCGCAGGTATGAAGCCGATGTAAAGCGCTGCGGTGCCACGCGGTGCCACAGCTGCATCCTGTTATTTTACCCGATATTGTACCATACGTTTGTGTGTATTATTTTTGGCAGAGGCATCGGCCGCTGGTTGACTGATGTGTCGCCCCTCATCCCCCTGCTGGACAGCAACAAATGCACCTTCACCATGAAGACAGTGCCCTGGGCGAAGCCGTGGATCGTCTCCCTCAACCTGAGATTCGGCGTCAGCAATCAGACCGGTAACAACCGCGAAACCTGTCGTGATGTTTGTGGGTATAATAAGAATTAAATCTAAAAGCAGAAATATTAGAAACATAATTATAGATTCAGGGTGTTTCTCAAGTTAATTAACAAAAAAATTACTGGATATCAAGATCTAAAATTAAAAATACCATGATAGAAATATTTATCCATATAACCAATCCTCAGCAAGAAGTATCATTGCTCTGGTTAGAGGTGTATCGATTCACACAATCCACGGCTAAATTCGCCATATTACAGAAGTGTCACAAATATTTCAAAATTGGATTAAGACCTTTGCACTGAATTTCACCCATTATTCAGCCTCTGAACTAGCTGAAAGGTGCGAAGAAGAGCAGCAGCTTTGCAGCTACACTGTGGAGCTAAAACTGGGTGCGTCAGAGTACCGTAGTTTTTTACTCAGAGAAAATTTGATGCTCCGGTCTAAATCCCCCCCCCCAGTGAGAATGGAGGGCTGCGACCGAAATGGCGTCTTCCCGGAACATTTACTGTCCGTCTCCTCTCATGTGGGTGGGGGGGGTGTCTTTCATAAAGCAGAGAGCAGGAATCTCTCTGCAGGAAGGAACAGTGCGTCTGAGAGGAGTTACTGGAAGATATCTGGAGCAACGGTGACGCCTGCAGCAGCAGCAACGATTTCGGCCTCAGGAAATATTTTGATTCCTTAGTCTTCCTTATTAAAAAATGAAAAAAAAAAAGCTGCAGTTTGTTTGATCATGACGCTGAGGATGATTAGGGAATAATCAGGAGCCTGCTGTGCATGATTAGAGCCTGGATATGAGTTGGTTTTTCTTTTTCTTTTTTGAGGCATGCCGTCATGTGCTTTAGATTTTATAATGTGACAACTTGGCTGATTATTGTAATGAAATTTGGCCATGTGCACCTTTTTTTTTAATATTAAAGTGCTTGACTTGTTTTCACTGTTCACGCATGAAAAAACACAAGATACTTAAGAAAACTTGCATATGTAGTTCAGAATGTATTCTGAATAAAATTGCAACACGATAAAATCGAACATAAAATGAATATTTTAGAAGCGTTTTAGCATGTTTTTCGATGCCTGTTTTAATAACGCATTTTGCCGGAGGCTTTAAAAAAAAAAACATCTCTTATCATACAATGATTGTTGTACATTAAAATGCTTTTAAAATGTCACAAAATTAATCATCATAGTGAAAAAAATAATAATCAAAACAAATAAAACTGTGACAAAATATAAATTTGGGGATGAGCCCTTGTAGATGTCCCATGTTGTTTTCGCCTGAGCTTCCTCAGACACTAAAACACTGGCTTTATATTATTATAGTAATAATAACTATACAGAGTAATGGTCTAGATTTCGTCTAGAAGTGCCCTGAGATAACCTCTGTTAGGATATGGTGCCATATATATATATATATATATATATAATTTAATTAATTTGAATTGAATTAACAGACAACTTTAGATTAATGACAAGAAACATTTAGAAAATGAAAATAAAAGTATATTAAAAAAAGAAATAAAATGAAAAAAAATATCAATAAAAATTAAAGCAACAAAAAAACACGTAAGCAAAAAGTTTGACTACGTCTCTATCCCCATCATCATTTGCATGAAACTAACAAGAAACAAGATTAACTTACATCTGCCGGACCAAATAAAATCTTGTTAGTGGAACTGAAACCTGTGAACCATAAATATAAGTGAGAAAACTATAGTGATGAAAGATGAATATAGAATAATTAGTCAGAAACAGATCAGGTACTTTCAAAAACAACAAGCAGAGACATCTTGAAAGTGAAAAGAAGTAGAAGATTGTTTTTGGTTTGATGATGCTTAAAATTTATAAGCTTGTCTCCCGATTTATGAATTATACAGACAGACAAAAGAAAAGGTTTTGATTATGTTTACATGAGTATGATGATCTAAAGGCATCTTTATATGTAACGGATGGTTCAAGTATGTACATTTCTAAGTTAAAGAATCGACTAATAATGTAAGAATATACACATTTAATAACTGGGAAAGAAATGTTTATTTAAAAGATATTTTTTTAATTTTTCTTTTTGTGTCTGAAACTGTATTATTACCTCGTAGAGCTGCAGCTAATGATGGTTTTCATTATTGATTAAAATGTTGATTCACCTTCTGATAAATAATTTTAATTAGTTTGGTTCATAAAATGTCAGAAAATTGTGGAAAAAATGCCAAAAAGCCTGAGCTCATGTCCTTGTTCTGTCAGAGACACAATCCACAACCCAATCAATCAATCAATCGATCGATTAGTCAACTAGCCGTTTCAGCTCCGTTTCCATGTTCGGTCACACTTACTGTATTTATAGTTTCTCCAGATGTGACACTGCTTTGTTTCATTTTGTCAAGTTACTACTGTGCAACACTCTCAGTTGCTACAAAACTTCTCGGTCACAGGTCGTCACGTGGAGAAGCTCCACCCCTTCAGAGCGATGCCGCTGTACGACGGGGGAACCTTCGACAAGAACTACAACAAGAGATACCAGCCCATCAAATTCCCCGTCCCGGCCTCGACCAAAAAGGTGACTGAGCCCGCCGACGATACCCAATGTCCACAGACCCCCCCGTCCGCCGGGGCATCTCGTGCGGCTATGCGTCTGTTTTATTTATCCATTTATTTAATTTTGCAGGTGGAGCTGTTCGCCGTCATCACGGGCCACGGCAGCGACGAGAACGGCTGCGGAGAATTCTGCGTCACGTCCCACCACTTCCTTATCAACACCGTGTACAACAACACCCGCATATTTGATTCTGCAGGTGAGGAAAAGCCCCTTGATACATCTTTCTCATGAATATATCGATCATAGCCACTTTGGAGCAGCAACTGTTACAAAGGTCACCAATGACCTTTGAAAGTCATCGGTTTCTTAAATCCTTTGTTGTTTGTCTTTTTTCAGGACTGTTGTTAAGAGCCTTAAAGTTGATTTAGAAAAGGCATAAAAATCTCATGTTGATCACTAACTTAAATGTCCACCATCTTAGAATACATTTATAGTAAATATACTTGGCTGTAAAATATCTTCCTCCTCAGCCAGCTTGTGTGCATTTCACCTCTCGTCCTTTATTTTAATCCATCCCTATTTTGTTTTTAAAATGACTTAATGAATCTTTTAGTCAGTCAGGAAACAGTGAAAAATATCTTATCTCATGCATCATCGAGTTGATGATGTTTTAATTCCTTGTTGTGTGCGGCCGACAGTGTAAAACTCAAAGATGTTCTGCTTACGAAGATATAAACTGGGGATTTTCAATAAATCTTCATGTTTGTGAAGCTGGAACCAATGGATGTTTAGAAATTTTACTTGATTGACGTTGATGGTTAAGTGTTTGTCTGAGGACTGGACACTGAACCACTGTTTAAAGGGTCAGTTCATGCACTGATTGTCATATCTTTTTTTTTTTTTTTTTTGATGGGGGGGCATGGAAACAGGAACAGCTCTGGGCTGCGCCATGCGGGTGAAAGAGGGGGCGGTGCCAAACGAACATGGCACGTGGCTGTACGGGCGAGGAGGCTGGTGCGACGGGCTGCAGGTCAACCCCTGGAGGACCGACATCACCAAACAGGTCCGTCCCCCCGGCCTCGGCCCCCCAAGAGGCCAAACAAAGGAATTTAATGCAGGTTTAAGACTTCACACTAAGAGGAATGGAAACCAATGGCTGCCTCAAAAGTAGGAAATTAGTCTGATATTATGTGGCTTTGGAGAAAGTTAGTTAAGAGCCTGAAACTTGCAAAACATCCATGTCGTTTGTATAGTGGTGATAAATTACATCAAGTGTTACTGAAGCATTAGATAAGGTTGTTTTTGTTTTGTTTTTTCAAGATTTTTGAAAATTCCTACACATTTAGGGAAATATCAGATTATTCTGAGAAACACGGAAAATTAAATCTTTAAAGTTAATTTCTATCCACTGCACACACATGTTCAAGGTTATTGAAGAAGTTTAAACCCCAGTGAGTCTCTGTTTCCCCCGGTGGAACTATAAGAACTTTGCGCTGAAATCAAGGTCAAACCGAAGTAAAGCGTTCGAGTGAAGAACGCCCATTAGAACTAAGGAGCGCTCCGTTATTCTGAAGTGAGTTATTGACCATGAAGACTCTTAATATTATCATGTAAGGTCCCGATAAGCGCTCTCATCCTCTCGTACCTGTAAATAACTACATTGTTTGTGTGTTAAATTGCCACTTTAAGAGAAGCTGCTACATCCAAGGTGCCACGGTCCAGTGAAATCAGTGTTTCAGAGTCTCCCTCCGATGCGTTATCTGTGCAGACTGAATGAGCAGGATCAAGGTCGAGTTATGCCCGATGCCGTTCCCGTGTCGTCGTTTATGGTTGTTCTGGATGGCTGCGCTCGGAGGTTGCGTTTCGGTGAGAAATGCAATGCGGGGCTGAAACGATAAGTTGATTATTCAAATAACTGATTGGCAGAATAACAATCAGCGACAATTCTGATAATAGATTGTTTGAAGGATTTTTCAAGCAAAAACAGTAAACACCCCTTGCTTTAATGTGATAATAAATCGAATACCTTTAGTTTTTGGACTGTTTCGTCATGAAAAACTAACATTTCAAACCTTCAAACCAAATCTGGTTTTGAAAAACTGCTTCTCTTGTTGGTGCAGTTCAGACATCCTGATGTAAAAGTCTTAAACATTATATCTCCAGCTTTTTTCCATCAAAATCTTTTGCATTTCATCGATACATGTTGAAAATCCCCTCTCTGCTCCTCTGCCCTTTCAGTTGGACATGAGTGGCTCCGAATCCAACACTGTCGTCTACTTTGGCCTTTTCGACGGAAAGGACCCGAACCCGTCCAAGGAGCCTGGGTACATCGTCATGTCCTCTTTCCTCGTCTTCTACAAGTGATGCCGCTCTGCAGAACTCAGAACTTTTTTTTTTTTTTTTTCAATGTTGATCTGAATGAGTGAGTGTGAATTTACTGAATGTACAATCGAGTCAAAAGATTAAATTTCTATTTTCCTACCACCCTCAGTGAGAGCTTCCATCATTCTTGCTCCTGTTTCGTTAAACTTGCACAGACAAAGAGGAAACCGTCTTGCACTGACACAAAAAATAAAACAAAAAAAGGAAAACCTCCCACGCTCGCCCAGGCACCACCGGCCATTTGCATTTTCCTCAAGATGTCACTCTAAAGTCAACGAGAAGAAGCCTTGCAGCTTAATGGGTGCTCTGTGTGCTTTTTCTGCCTGGGGCTGAGGACGCATTGTTCCGAGAGTGGAGCCTCTCCTCGCTAATTGCATGTAATCACGTCCAACTCGACGTTTTTGGGGGGAAGGAGGCGTTTCTCGGTGAGTCACCGTCCTGGTCGTGCCTCTTACGGTGGCGATTCCTCCCGACGCAAACGACACAAGCTCAGCCCCTTGCAGGCTTTTCGACATTTTGCTTTTAATCGACGTCGCCGAAATGATTTGTTTTTAGTGAGGATGAGACAGGTGCAGGTGTGGAAAATTATCAGGTTTAAATTTCTGCAACATGACTAAAGTACCAGCTGTTTCCACGGTCGAATCCCTTAAATTATGAAGTCAAAAAGCTTATCGCATGTTGAATTTTTAGGGAAAACCAGCACTATTTCTCCCAAATGTGGAAAAAAATTTGTGATACCTACATTAAATTTATTTAGCAGACTCAAAATAAGGGCTTTTAGCCCCCAGTCTATGTGATTAAAAAGTTTATTTGCTTCATTTTTTAAAAATTTTTTCTTCAATGACATTTCACAGTATTAAAAAACATGAACATAAAAAAAAAAACAACTTAAGACATCGAGTAAAAAAATACATCATTGAAATATACAAAAAAGGGGTTACTCCTCTGAATGAAAATGTTAGTGGTTAAGAAGCGTTTTGTTTTTACAGAACTGCTCAACAGTGTGTAAGTAAAGTCAACAGCATCATTTTTCTGCATTAGGTTGGTTTGGTTCACACAATTAATGTATAAATCGCTCTGACCAACAGAAAAAACCCCAAAACAAAACAAAACAAATACTGAACAATTTAAAACCTAAAACTCTATCTTTGACTAGTTCTGTTTTAATGATGCTTTTCTACCATTTTAATGTTTATTTCTTTCCTCTTGAAGCAGCTACGAGAAAAACACTAAAGCAAACTTTGTGGCACAGTCACGCCTGAAGTCTGAAGGTTTTTTTTTCGGAAACGCGTGTTGCCGTGACGACGGGGCGTGTGCGCACATCAGTCCTTGACGCAGGTTTCCTTGCAGCTCTTCTCGCTCTCGAACTGGTTCCCGTTTCCCAGGCAGCCTCCGAACCAGAACTGGGCGCAGGAGTTGGCCGTGGCGTCGTAGTACCACTTCACCACGTAGTCGCGGCAGGGGCCCGGGTCCAGGGTCAGGGTGCACCGCTCCCCTGGGGACAACGGGAGGCCAAAGAAAAAGTTAAATTAAAAAAAAAATTTAAAAAGGAAAACAGCAAGAATTGAGAATTCCTCCAGCCAACAAACTCTCAATAATTTACCCAATACGTGGGCGTCAGAGGGCAGCGGCGGTGGTGTTGGCGGAGGCGGCAGCGTCTTGGCTTCAGACGGGGCCCGCAGAGTGGGGACGGGCAGCCCGTTGGCACCGGTCTGCACCGGCTTCTTCACCTCGAACTGGGGGAGGAACTCCGTCACCGGCCTGAAGGGCTCCCAGTCGAAGAAGGGGAACCTCTGGGTCTCTGTGGCGGTTCTATCATCAGTGGGCTTGGTTCTCGGTGGGGAAACTGGTTCTCGGTCGAGTTTAGAGGCCGGAGGGCCGGGCTGAGGCAGAGGAGAGAGGGTTTCATCATCCGGGGGCTTAAAAGCCCCAGAAGGAAGAACTAATGTAAAAAATACCCTTATGGCTAATTAAATAATCTATATCTAATCAATATTATGGGATGATATTAAGCTGCCTGAGAAAAATATACATCAGTGTTAAATTTCTGTTTTTCAATCATCTAATTATGTAAAAGAGATGCTATAATCCAGCCTCAAGACCAGAAAAAGACCAAAGCACAGTCAGATAATATTTAGTGTTATTTAGCTACATTAAAAAGTCTATATCCTAGCTCTGCTGCTCACTGAGAAGAGAAAATGATGAGAAAATTCCTTTTTTTTTCAATTCTTTCTGATTTTTACTCAGTTGCTTTCAATAACGTCCAGCTACACGTCAAACCATTTCAACTCAGCCTAAGGGCTCATTCGTTCCCCTCACCACGATCTGGACCTTCCTGAAGTCCCCCGTGAAGGCTGGTGTGTCGGTGTCGGTCCTATACGGGGGTTCCCGGGCGTTGCTGGAGACCTCGGTGATCCCCGGGGGAAGCCTGGAGCTCGGGATGGAGCTGAACAAATGTCTCTCGCCGTCCTCGCAGATGCGACTCAGCAGTTTTCTTTCAAGAGCTGAAAAAAACCGGAGGACGGAGAGAGTTTATACAAGCTTCACTTAATGTCAGTAGCTTCCCAGATAAGCTACAGGTCAGTTATGAGTGTCTTGCTTAAGAAAAGCATGTAAGTATGAATTTGTATGAATTTCCTCAGACTAACGTCCAAGCTTTGCCCTCTTTCATATGCCCAGAATGTGTAGTTGACAGAGTCCTTTTGAAACACCAGTGGGAACCTTTGCTCTTTGGTGCCACCAAGTGCCAGCATTAGAAGATATTTAAAATGCTCTTTTTTCACTTGCACATGTAGAACCAGATTCTCCCGGAGCGTAAATCTTGTTTTCTTAGTGGTGGTTAGGGGAGAGAAGGTTTATATAAAAATAACGTTTTCCCTGGAGGTTTGCACATCAGCTCGGACCGATTTCTCGCTAAGTGCTTTTAAGGAAGTTTGAGGTTTCAGTTCAAATTTCAAATCCTCACTTTCTGTTCACATCCGCAAATTTCAGTTAGTGGGTTTTTATTTTTGCTCAAACAAAGAAGCTGATGGAGAAAATTATTTTTTTTAAGGCATCTAAAGAATAGACTTTTTTGAGAGACAGTGTTTTTGTGATTGTGGACAGTCCACAGAAATCTTTAGTTTTCATTTTCATTTGGTTTGTAATTTCGGTGAACAAGTCCTTTAATATGTAACGCATATGAACATGGCAACCGTCACCTGGGAGTGTTTTGAACTCATCGATCAGGTACACGTGGTCGGCGTCGGGGTCGGAGGCCATGAGGTTGAGCTCCTTCTTGAACTCCTCGTACAGCGGGTCGCTCTCGTTCACTACCCCGATCACGAACATTTCGATGTTGCTCCCCTGGGCCTGTGCCACCGCGCGCTCCAGGCTGACCGAGTCCCGCTTGTCGGCCTGCCCGTCCGTGATGACGATGGCCACCTTCCTCACGCCGGCCCGCGCCGCCTTGAACACCTGGCTGGCCTGCTGGATGGCGCTGCCCGTGAACGTGCCCTCGCCCAGGTAGGCCATGGAGCGCACCGCCGACTTGATCTCGTCGCGGGTGGCCTCCTGCCCGAGGCTGACCACCACCATGTTGATGTGGCTGTAGAGGACCACGCCGACCCGCGTGGTGTCCCGGCTGACCGAGGCCCGGTCGATCAGGGCGTTGACAAAGTCCTTGATCACGTTGAAGTTCTCGGGGCCGACGCTCTCCGAGCTGTCGATCACGAAGACGAGCTCCAGCGGGGTTTGGCGGCAGGTCAACCCGCAACCTGATGGCACAGAGCGGAGGCAGAGAGGGAGAGTTTACACTCACTACAGGGGAACTGAAAATCGAAGCAAATTCAAAAGTAAAACTCAAAGAAAATGTTTAAATTTGACATTAAGTGTCAGCGTCTCTGATCCTCCTCTGATTATTTACTTACTGCATATGGATCTCACGATCTTGATGATTTCATCCCTCTGTAATGACAACACTCACCAAATGAATCTACTAACTTTAGTTTAGTGATTTGTTTTTGGTTTAGCTGACAGTTCCCTGTACTTACTGTGAGTCCAGGTTCTCCCTTCTGTCCCACTCTACCCTGCGGTGTGAAGGAACCTGTTATTAGTTAGCGTCTTACATTTTGTGATACTTACTTAAGAACAAATAAAATCGCAATGTCATGTTGAGGAAGTTGTTTTGTCTCATGTCCCTGCTGAGATGCAAGTCAAGGTCTGGTCACTTTTATTTATTCATATACATACTTCTATAATTATATATATAAACATAAATAAAGGTGTCATATCTCATTCAGTCATTTAGTTCATGTTTTACCTTTAGTTTTTACCTTTTGAACCATTCCCTGTTTTGTTTTGATGTCACTGACTCTCCCTCCTGTTTCAGATTCACACTTCCTGCGTCCTCCGCCTTCATGATTGTCCCCCCCGCCCTACAGTGTCGCAACTGTGCCCTATTGTCTCCCCTTCCCTCAGTGTATTTAGTCCCTGTGTTCCCGTCCCTCTGTGCCAGTTCCTCTTTGTTCCTCCTGACAGGCGTTCCAGCGATCCAGCGATCCAGCGATCCAGGTTTTTGTTAGTTTTCCCCGGTCTTGACTGCGTCTTTTCCCCTCAGCCCTTTCATGAATTGTCTGTCTTCCTTTGTACCGACCCTGAACTTTGTCCTGAGTCGTGCTTTTTGAGCATAATTACTTTGGTGGAGTTAAAAAAAGAAATAGGTGGTGTGAGGATAAAATTAAAAAGAAACCGAACAAAACCAAAGGCAGATTAAGATGCAGGAAAAAGACTGAGATAAAAATAAATAAAGAGTGGACACTGACAAGAAAAGCAGCCTGAGACTGAACTTAAAAGCAAGATAAAAATGTTTGTTTCTAAGTTTGATTTTAAATCGTTAAAATCTAAAGGTGGAACATTATTCCCGAGCCTGGGGGCAGCAACGGAAAAAGCCCATTAACCGCTGATTTTGAGGCATGATTTCCATTTACAATATGGTAATGTGAACACGAAATAATGATTTGCCTGAAAACAACAGAATCCAGTACCAAAGGTCCGATGATTCCTGGCTCTCCGGTTTCTCCTTGGTCTCCCTTTTTGCCCTTATCGCCCCTGAAGCCTCGGTCCCCCTGCAAGAGCAAAGACAGAGGGGGTCTTTCAGCCTAAATCAAAATGGAGTCTGCGTAGATATGCACATATCTGTTACCTATCAGGTTTTTTTAAGCCACTAGTGTGCAAAGTTTTCAAGTGTTGCTTTGGGTTAAGACAATTCATTTATCAATCTTTACATTTCCATCATTACCTTGTCCCCCTGCAGACCTTGTCCGGGAGGACCCCTGGGGCCAGAGATCCCCTGAAATCCAGGCTCTCCCTGGAAGCATCGAGAACAGTCCATGTCAAGGAGAACTTACAGAACTGAAAAACTAACGGAAAGTATTTCTCGTTTTACTACATTAAACTGAATGGCAAAGTTTTCAGCATGATAAAACCAACAATTGTTTTAATGCCATTCATCAAAAACATGTTTGATGAGTTTTAGTCACTGGCAGACTCAGGCAACTTGTTGAAAATCAAAAAAAAAAAAAAATCATTGTAAAATGATCTTGGTAAAAAAAACCCCAAAAAGTACGAAATTTTACTTTGTTACAGAAAAAAACTTCCAGGAATATGTTTCTGAAAAGACCAATGAAAAGAGAATTTAAAAAAAGAGAGATAATACAAAAAATAGAGAGAGAAAATATAAATGAGGATGATCACATTTAACCATTTCAAATTCATTTGGGTCCCATTTGTCTTTAGGGCTGCTCTGCTAATTCAGAATCACATTGTATTGCAGAGTATAAAACTTTGCAAACCAAACCAACACTCAAATGGAAAAAGTGCATTTTGCTCATTTACAAAAAAGGCCAGTCGGGTCACAGCTGCCGTTCGTAAACAGCTGGCTCTCGACCCGATCACTGATCAAACTGAACGAAAAGCAGATGACAGGGGACGGCGGCACCTTTTGCCCTTGAATGCCCTCCCCGGGTAGCCCCTGTGGACCGGTTGGGCCCGTCTGGCCAGCTGAACCCTGCGGGAGAGGAAAACTACCATAGATTTTGCACGTACAGTTTTTTTTTGTTGTTGTTTGTTTTTTGGAGTGTTGCATGCATGTCATCGTTAGATTACCTTGGGACCAATCAGACCGATTCCTGGTGGCCCCGCAGGTCCAGGAGGTCCAGGCAAGCCCCTGTCTCCCTGAACAGAAAACGGTTCTAGTTATAAAACATCTATAGGATCTATAATGATAATGTCGACTCAGACAGAGAGGAAAAGAAACAATAACTAAAAAAAAACCAAAGTATCTGGTTGATGACACTGGATAAACTTTTACCTTTGGTCCAGGTAAACCAACACCTTCAGGTCCAGTCTCTCCCAACAACCCAGGAGGCCCCGGGATCCCCTGAGACACGGTTTTAATACAATCACACAGTGTTGGTTAGTGATAAGGATATATACGGTCATACAGGAGGAGGAGATTTTAATGTAGGTTGATACTCACTGGAGGGCCGGAGAAACCTTCACCTTTGAGTCCAGGTGGGCCAACGAGTCCCGGTGACCCTCTGTCCCCCTACAAACCGAAAACACACCACTCACTCACTGACTTCGCTTCGCTTCGGCGGATCGGTGAAGAGTAAGACCCGCGCTGGACTCACCTTGGGCCCAGTTAAACCCACCCCCGGCTCTCCCACGGCTCCAGCTGGGCCTCGGGGGCCGGGATCTCCCTGACAAAATACCAGAAGTAGATCAGTCAACTGAACCTGCTGCTGTTTGGCAGCTGATGCAGCCTAGTTCGGCACCTCTTGAGCTTACCTTGGCACCAGGTACACCCCTCCCTGGTGCTCCAGGGGCACCTGGTGGCCCGATATTTCCTTGTTCCCCCTGGAAATGAAAACATTTAAACATTTTGTTCACCACTCTACTGCTGAGATCTAGAGATGTGGCGGCATCTGAAGTTGTTTATAAAAAAAACTGCTTTTTCATATGAAGTGCGTCCACCATGCAAACACATACCTTTGAACCCATGGGTCCCACAGGACCAACGGCACCGGGAAGGCCCCTGGTCCCCCGGTCCCCTCTGTCACCCTGAGAAAAAAAAAAAAACATCAATACTGTTGCTCTTGTTCCTCCAAACAATCCACTGAATCATCAACTTTGAGTTAAACCTGTAAGATGATTGCTTCATACATCAAATGAAGATAATTCTATCTGGAAACTCATATATTGCAGTACATTTACACATATTTTTTAAATGTACATCAACTATGAAAAATGTCTTTTACCTTCACTCCGGGGACACCTTTACCCTGAGCCCCGTCAGGGCCCCTAGGACCCGGTAACCCGAGGTCCCCCTGCCATTGTTTCAAAAAGATGTCAGTGGAGCAGCAGACTGGTAAAAAACATAATCATTTTTTTTTCTCCAAATAGAGAGCGAGAACAGGTGTGTCATGATGTTACCTTCTGTCCCTGGGCTCCATCCTCTCCTGGCTGACCTGGTATACCTGGTAAGCCCTCGGCCCCTGGGTCGCCCTGACGGGGGAAAAAATAACACACGGCGGCACTGCTGGGGTGAAAACTGACGGAGGATGACATGAACCACGGATATGAAAGCACCCAATAGGCCCACAAAAGATCACACCGGACTGCCCTTACCATCTGCTTTTTGTAATGCTAGTGATATCAGGATTGAGGTTTGTTTTATTGTGAAGAGAGCGAATACAATTATTTCCCAGAATGTGGGCCTATTCCTTTAAAGGGACCTCTACTGCAGAGAGTGATACGTGAACAGTGCAGGGTGTTTTTACAGGGACTCACTTTGGGTCCTGGTTCTCCCACTCCTCTCTCACCCGGCAGTCCCGGCTCACCTGTGATGCCCTGGTTCCCCTGGAGACGACATTCACACAGACAGTGGTGTATTCAGAGTGAGTTTCTGCTGTGGAGCAGGGAAGCGGTGGAGTCCCAGCAGACATGATAATGAATTTAAGAAAAAAATTGAAATCTGGAAATGAGACCAAAAGCTAGGGATTTACACCATCCTCTGTTTTTCTTTATTTTCTCTTGTTAACAAATCCCATAAAAAAGACCAAACTCAGCCCCAAACCCATCTGTTCCTACTGAAGCAACCCTGTGTTCTAGAAAGGACGTTGGTTCACAACTAAACTGCAACAGCAAATAGGTTTAGCAGGAAATGTAATTTTAACCAGATTCCATTTTCTATTTATATACCGAGGATATGTTATTAATTTACGTATCTGGCAAGTCGCAAATATGTTGATACTGAATGTGTCAGGAAAACTCTATAGAGTTCTGAACAAACGTAATTTCTCTATTTTTTCTTGTCTAATTGTCCTTTTGGGTTAAATTTAGAGAACAGGACACAAAATGCTAAAATCGTGACTCTGAAATTATCCTCGCATGAACCAGACCTGAATGTGTCAGATTATAAATCAGGCCTCATAAATCAGGCCTCTATGACTGAGACTGATTCAAACTTGCAGGCATTTTATTGACAAGCCAGCTGCGCTTTAACCCACATACTCATGCGACTGAAATATGCACAACATTTAGACACGACCATCACAATGAGTAGCTCTGTTTCTGTTTCTGAGACAATAACAGCGTCAGTTAATGGACGTCCGCCTTCCTGTCTTACCTTAGGCCCTGTTATTCCAGTACCTGTAGGTCCTCTGGGTCCTGCAGGTCCAATCGTGCCCTGGTCACCCTGAGAGAAGGAGTTGGAAGGTGAAAACAGGTGGGAAACACAGCTTACTTTCTGTATATTGAATTTGTTTTATGTGGTTCTTTTCTAACCTGATCAGGCTGGCAGAAAGTGAAAGTAACATTAATACAATTTTCTTCCCTTGGGTTTCAGCTGTGGATTTCCACCATAAAAGAACAATCTGCACTGAACATTCAGACACGTGCTAATCCAGTTTTTACCTTTTCTCCTTGAAGTCCTATACCAGGAGCACCAATTGGACCTGGAACCCCAGGTGGTCCAAGGCTACCCTGAGAAAAGATTTGACTGTATCATCAAGGTATACAAAAAATACAGCAACCAATGCCCCAACAATCAATCAGAGTATGAAAAGGTGGAAAATGTTGCAGAATCAGAAGAAATTTCCCCATGTGGACTAAACATTTAAAATATATTCTTATCTCAGGTCCACCCCCACCAAGCACTTTAATTAGGCACACCATACTAATACAGGGTGGGGCCTCCCTTTGCTCTCAGATCAGCCAAAATTCTTTCTCACATTGATTCCACAAGATGTTGGGAACTTTCCTTCGAGATTCTGGTCCTTGTCGCCATGATGAGATCAAATTATTTCTGCAGATTTGTCAGCCGCACATTCATGCTGCCAATCTCCCTTTCTACCAAATCCCAGGGGTGTTCTACTGGATTCAGATCTAGTGACTGGGTGCATCTCTTGATGCAATTAGCCATTTGAAGACCGTACACTGTGGACATTAAGGAATGCAAATGGTCAGTAACAATACTCAATCATTCAAACCATGATTGAATGGTATTAAGGAGCCAAGAAAACATTCCTCCACGCACTGTGGACATTAAGGAATGCAAATGGTCAGTAACAATACTCAATCATTCAAACCATGATTGAATGGTATTAAGGAGCCAAGAAAACATTCCTCCACGCCGTTACACCACCACCACAAGCCTGGACTGTTGACACAAGGCAGGTTGGGTCAATGGACTCATCCTGTTGCCAGATGCCAGATTCTGACCCGACCATCTGCTGCCTCAGCAGAAATACAGATTCATCAGACCGGGCCACATTTTTCCAGTCTTCAACTGTCAAGTTTTGGTGAGCCTGGGTCCACTGCAGCCTCAGGTTTCTGTTCTTGGCTGAGGGGGGTGGAACCCGACGTGGTCGCCCGCCAATCCGCCTCAAGGCTGGAAGTGTTGTTCATTCTCAGATTCTTTTTCTGCTCACCACAGCTGTAGCCACAGTGGCTATCTGAGTTACCGTGACCTTTCTGTCAGCTGGAGCTAGTCTGGCCCTTTTATTCTGACCTCTCTCCTGAGCAAGGTCTTTCCATCCAATGAACTGCTGTTCAGTGGATGCATTTGGAGATAATTAGTTTCAAAAATACTCAAACAAAACCCTGTCTGGCACCAACAATCATGCTCCAGTCAAAGTCACTGAAATTAAACTTATTCTCCATTCTAATGTTTTATGTGAACCTTAACTGAAGCTCCTGACCTGTATCTGCATGATCGTAGGTGTTGCACTGCTACCACATGATTGGCTGATTGGATAACTTCATGAATAGGCAGGTGCAAAGATGTTCCTAATAAAGTGCCCAGTGAGTGTGTTTACCTTGTCACCTTTGACCCCAACACCTTGAAGCCCACGAGTGCCCCTTGGACCTTGGTATCCTCGATCACCCTAAAACAAAGACAGTAAATCTGATGTGTGTATCACTGTTCTCAGAGTAGTTTTCTGAAAACTTCATAATTTTCATAAAGTCCAGTATTTTCCAAATTTCATATTAAGGCCAGTGATGTGAATTTCTACTTAAACGTACAATGTTTGTAACCGATTTTCATGGTTTAATTTCTATGAATATAACACTTGGGATGGGTGTAAAGGGGTGACGATGAGGATAACAGGGATTGAGTTAGACTTATCAGAGGTGTGAATCTTCCTGGCTACCGAACCAGGTAGTTGACAAAAAGTCGAATCACAGAATCAGTTCTACACTGGTCCAGACACATGATCAAAGACTCGACTCACCTTCGGTCCTGGAAACCCCTCTCCAGGTGGTCCGGAGTTTCCTTGTACCCCAGGTGGTCCTATGGGGCCCTTGAACGAATAAATGTCTGTTTTAAATCAGCATTTACTGAAGCCTTCACAAACATATGTGAAGGCTTCATTAAGTGCCAACATGAAAAACTTTGTAGCTCTACATTGGACAGATAAACCTTCACTGGGCAACACTGCATGTGGGTAGTAGGTGTTTTAAAATTGCTCAGAACATTTTAACGTCCCAGAAATCATTGAATTAGTTTTTAGTGAATTGCACAGAATCTGTTGATGTTTGACAGCTTGGCCAGTCTGTAATGTGTAATAGCAAAGGGAACCAGGGGGAAGTAAAGGAAAAATGATCTAGCCTTGGTAATCCAGCTTTCTCTAGCTGGAGCACTCTCACTGCTTTTTAGGAAAACCTTTGTATTCAGATCTTTAATATTTAACCACTACTTTTGTAAATGTACTTACCTAACCATCACTTGTCCATTGAAACTAATTATAGGACACTGTTATGCATAGAAAGTAATCAAATGTGAACAAGATATTGATGTAATTCCACCAGTACACCATGAAAACAAGAACAGTCATACTCACTGGTAGTCCTGGTTCTCCTATCCCGACAGGACCCGTGGGACCTGGTTTTCCCTGAATTCCTTTTTCACCCTGTAAGCATCACACATCACCAGTCAACTACTTGAAGCACTTGACGGTAATTTGGTAATAATTGATAATATTTATTCTATCTCTGGCACTTGTTAGCATTTTTAAAACCTTTCTTTGAAATGTTCTTTGACGCTTCAATTGAGCCAATAAGAGGGACACAAGAGAATAAACTACAAGTATTTATGAGTTATTTGATCATGTCACAGTTATGTTTCACTTAAACTTTTAGAAATTATATAAAATCATAGGAAGATTGAAAAGTTCCCTCCACAACCCTAAGGGTACATTTAGGCATGATTTTTTTTTTTTTTTTCTAACTTGAATGTATATGAGTCACCTTAGTTCCTGGAAATCCAATACCAATTTCCCCTGGTGGACCAGGAACACCTATGGGTCCTCTGTCTCCCTGTGACACATAAACAAATTTGCACGTCATATGATCACAGTTCAACGGAGCAAACAGATTAAGAAAATATAAAATAAACGGACAAATACCGACCAAGTGCATTTGATCATCTTCCTTCTGTGATACTTGAAGGATGTAATCCCATCCCAGGTGATTATATAGGGGTTTTTTTTGTTTCAAATTAATAAAGATAAGTCCTCTTTCCAGCAGGTCGCTATGTGTAGACTCCTAATTGGTTAAACTTGCATTATCTTGTAGAGGAACTATTCAAAAGGAGTTGCATTTACACCTTCCTGCCAACTCTACACGTTTACTCTGTCCTTATTTTGTCACCTCCAGATGCACAAGCACAAATTGTATATAACCAACAGAGATTTAATACCCGATCAAGACCAGGAAACTACACATAAACACTACCATCCAAGTCCAACCTCTTCACATCATTGGTTGAGACCAATATATAAACATTGACAGCTCATTATAGAAGCTTTTTAAACTGTCATTTGCATCCTGAGATGTTCTACATGAACCTGAAATTTTCAAGAGAATATTGAATCCTTACACCAACCTTTTAAAAATACTAATAAAATATATATAACTAAATACTGTGAGATTTCATTAAGTTATGTTTTTTGCGATTTACACATGTATTTTAGTGATATCTAATGGAAAAGACTAGAGACATGATTTTCATGTTTTACCCTTTAATGTAATTTAAGAAACAAAGAGCAATGCTTTGTTCCTTCTGTGAAACATGTTCTTGATTAATGTCTGGCCTTTTTTTTCCTGATAGTTATAAAAATCCCTTTGCATTTCATCTGTATAAGGACATCTTTGTTAAAAAGCTGTGGGACATCTCCATAGTGATGTAGACATCAGCATCTTATTAGCCCTGGGCACGTTTTTATGTTGCCTCCATTTTTTTTCACCAGAATATCTATCTGACAATACAGATGTTGTGTGGGAAAGTTTCTGGGAAACAGCTGCATGGGAATGATGACATTTGACAAATGAAATAAACTATTCCACTATTCTGAGAAAAAAAAATAAATAAACGTCAAAAAATTCCAAATAATCTTAAATCTGCTGTGTTAACAAATTGATCATGCTTTTACTGACAGTCTAGCCTGTGGGTATTCATAAATTTCAGATCACAGAATGGAAATTTTATACTTCATAAAAAGCGCTTTAAAAGTCAAAGGAAGTACATCTAAAACCACAGACTGGAATTTTTTAATTTCTAGCCGATGGGTGTATTTCTTAAAATGTCCAACCATTTCTTTTAATATCTATCTCTCACACAGACAGACTGATGAATTTCTTTACTCTTATGTCATTTTTCCTTCATACATGATTGATGATTAACTCCTGTTTATTGTTATTTCAGTATTTTTTCTTTTTAATTTCGTTTGTTTTTTCTGTAATTAAGGGGGGGGGGGTCTGTTGTATGAGCCTATGGCGTCCTGACCTCTTTTGTCATATCTGTTTTATTTCTTTCATCTGGTTGTATATCTGTGCAAATAAAAAAATACTATAACTATACTCTTGGGAAATAAAAAATAAATTTTTGAGAATTCTTGAAATTGTAGTATTTTAAGAATAACAGAATATTTTAAGGAAATTTTAAGGCTTGTTATATTTTAAGGCTTGTTATATCTTAAGAATAAAATCCAAATATTATTAAAAAAAAAAAATCAAAAATATCATTGGAAAAAAATCTAAATCTTTTGAGAAAAGCCAAATACTTATGAACCTTTATAATAAAAATACAAACATATTCTTGTGATATCCTATTTTATAAAACTTAATAAGATTTGCTCTCAAAATGATACTGATACTCAAATAGGGCTTATTTTAAATGGGATGGAGGCTGCATAAACTCACTCGCTGGTGGTTAGGTTCTATATTTGCATAGTTTGTGGTTTGGCGGACATTTCTGTCTGCCACTGGCAAATCCTCATACGTTTGGTGACTTTATTTAAGTGTCATGAGATTTTCTAGCACATGCAACTGATCCAGCCAGTCAAACTGTTGCTGCTGGAAACTAAAGGAGCACAAATGACGGAACACTGCGCTGAAAATCCCCCCAAAATTTAATGCCTCTTTAGGTCTTGGGGAAACTTACTTTAGGTCCTGCTGGGCCCTCAGAACCCATGTCTCCCGGTGGTCCTACTGAACCCTGCAAAATAAATGTAAAAGCTCTGTTTTAATCACAGAAATAAGATTACAGTATCTGTTACATCTTCCCCAACCATCTAGGACTTTTTTGTTCAATGACAATTAATTCAAATCCAGCAGCACAAAATAACCATGTATGAATTAAAAAACGAAGCCCCATGTTGTATGACCGGCCTGCTGGTCGAAAACCAACCCCCCGCAACTGAATGAACAATACAACAGGCTTAGCACCAACAGTCACTGCTTTCATGTCCTTCAATTCTCAGGCCGAGCTCACATAACAACAAGGTTGCACTGACACTGTGCCAGTGGCAGAGAGGAGGAAGAGTTCTGCTCGGCTTCCAGGTCCCTGCACTAATCCCACCATACAAAGTCTGTTCCTGCAAAAGAATAATATCCTGCAAGCCTGGATTCACTGCTTTGGAGAGCCACATTAGTATCTGGATTACTGATAATCCAATATTCACATTCCATTAGTGCAGAGCTGAATAAGAGTCAAATTCCACTTCCATTTTTCATATTGGGGATTGAACAGGCTGTATAATGTCGACATTTGGCAAAATCTGAGGATCAATCTGAGCAGCAGGCGGTGAGCTATATGTTCAGAGGTGTGATGGATGAGGGGCGGAGGTGGCAGAAATTCACTTCTCGCTTTTCGGACATTCCATTTCACTCAGAACCACAAGTGCGAACCTCGTGGTGGTGATAGACGAACAAGTCAAAGGATTGCCAAAGTCATTAGGACTCATCCTCTGGGGACCATGTATGTCTGTAGAAAATTTAAGGGCAATCCACTTAATAGTTTTTGAGATATTTCAGTCTGGACCAAAGCGGTGAGGCGACAAACCAACTGCCCCCCCAGAGCCATGCATCACTAAAAACTGCCACTCACTTTTCAAATTAACAGGATTTATTTTTCTGTCAGTTTGTATCCTCTTATTTTAGTTCCCTCTCTCGTTCAACTCTTTCATGAAGAAGCAAGCTGGAGGAAATGTAGCATTGAGAGGCAAAATTAAATTTTTTTAAAATTATCCTGTATATATTCTGTTTGTGGGGCTCAAAATGATCACAATTCAAATTAATGATCATAATTGTTACTCCTCAGTTAAAAAAAAAAGAAGAAATGACACACAGCCACTCTACCCGTTCTCCTTGTGAGCCTTGTGAGCCTGGAGGTCCCTCAGGCCCCTGCAAGACAATTCTTAATTCATTATGAGGACAGAGTTTGCGGTATTTATCGAAATATTTTAGTAAATAATGGCCGTACAGTTTCACCCTTTTCCCCTGGAGTGCCACAGTCTCCTCGCTCCCCCTATAAAACACATTGAATTAGACCCTTGCGTTATTTTCTACAGCCAAACAAATTTACTTGATGAAAATAAAACTCTTAAGTTTGTTCCTGGAGCCAACTGGGAAAACGCATACCCACCTTGTTGCCCTTGTAACCTGAACGACCCTGTGGGGGATGAAACAGTTTTAAAATCTGCTTTAACGCTGCTTCAAATTGGTGCAAAAAAAAAAAAAAATTTTTTAAATTACCTCTGGACCATAACTTCCAGGTCGTCCATTCAAGCCAGGCTCCCCCTTACGAAAAGAGACCAAGTAACCATTAGACTGAATTAAATCCAACACTAATAATTAAATTAGTGTCTTTGTGTTGTGTCTTACCCTCGCTCCTTTTGGACCAGGTGGCCCTCTGAAGCCTGAGTCTCCTTTTCTACCCTGGAATCAGTAACAATTAACCCTTCATTCCCTTGATAGCCGCTAAAAGACGAGATGATGCTGCGTATGTTTGTGGCGAGGAAATGCAAAGCAAACCCAGACAGAATAGGTATCGTATATTTTGTTAATTTTTTTGCACAGAACCCCTCCATCGTGATGACAATAATGTTCTGTCGGTTTCTAAACGTCAACTCACGGGACTTCCTGGAGGGCCTCTCTCTCCTCTTTCACACAAACAGACTTGGGCTTGTGGACACTAACAGAGAGATAGAGATACAAAGTCAGTGCAACCGTTTACACTCATTAACTACATTTCTGGCAGATGCTGAATTGCACAGAGAGACTTACCCCTTCAGATGCAACTGCAGCCTGGAAGCAAAGCATCATACAGAAAAATATGTCAAAGGCAGTTATAGATTCAGTGTAATGTTGTTCATTTCCAAGAAAGATTAATTTATTAGCTTTTAAAAATCTTGTACCTACACATTAGATATTATCTGGTGTCTTTCTCATGACCTTAATGAATATGAATGAAAATCATCACACATTTCTGGAAAGCAGAACAAGCCATGCCAGTCCCCACAGACCGGCCCCTGACCTACTGCAGATATTTGACATTTCTGAGATGGTGGAAAATGCAAAGCAGGCGACAGCCCCCTGATGCAGACGCAACACTTTGACTGAGGTTTGAACCCAGCGTGAGGACATAAAGTGGTGAAAAAAGGGGGAGGGGGCCAATAAAATCTCTGGAAGGGAAGCTGTCACTGCTGCTGTCACTGGGATGAGGTAGATGATTAGTGCTTCTCAGCCATATGGAGGGGCAAGAGCTTACTGGGTTTCGGTCTCAGGATTTTTTGCACCTTCATGGAAAGTGAAACCACTGAATTCAGATGGTGTGATAATGGAAATCAGAAGCAATTAAAGGCTGTAGACCCCCAGGTCATCAATGGCACACGGTCGAGAATCACCGTGGGCTAATCTCCTGACCCTTTTTGACTGGGGACCCCTTCAAATGAACCAGTGTCTACCTGTGGCCTTTTGGTGGCTACGGCCTGCTAAAAAAAAATTGTCCTAAACAATGAAAAAAAAAAAAAGGAAAAACATACATTCTGTCACTTTAGTCAACTTAGGACCCTTCTGATTTATCTTAGGTCCCCATGGATGGTCACTATCCCCAGATCAGGAACCACTGGTCTACCAGGTGTAGGTCAAACAGTATTTGCAGACCCTACGGATTTCTTGGGTAAAACTCTGGGGGACTTTTGGGTGATTATCATGTCCTAAATTCAGTTTACATATCTGTTTCTCTGCTGGGTGAGGCATAATCTGCAACCCTCGGGAACATCTAAGTCTTTGAAATGCCTTTAAGTCCAATAAGACAGATGGCAGTTAAAGTAAATCAAAGCAAAGCTTTTTGTCATTGTGCCTGGAAAAAAAAGACAATTGGAAGATACAGCCTATTCATAATAGATCAACTTACTTTGATATTGTTTGAACCTTCCGGCTCTAAGAATTTCGTCAAAAGTGGCCGAAACCAATCTGGTGGTACGAGACTTAAAGGTTTGAGCATAACCCAAGTGTCCCAACAAATCCTGAGCACTACCAACCAGCAGTACTGCAACACCAAACTTAAGTTGCTGTCTGATCACAATGAAGCCCCCATTTGTCCCCTTTTTGTGATTATAGTATTTGAAATTGTTTTGATGGCACATGGTTTGTTTGTATACTATTCTGGGGAAATTCGGTGCAGCCTATGTACCGTTTTTAATCCCTCATTCTCAATTGCCCAAAGTCAGAACTGTGTCTGCCACAGTGTCTGTCTTGATAAAACTGCTTGGACATGCCAAAGTCCTAAAGTTTCAAATACTTTGCATGGATATTTACAGGTATACCACATTAGATTTGTTTCCCCACAGCAGAAAATGAATTAGCGGACCCTATTCATAGGCAATAGATGCTCCCTGGTGTAAGCAACAGCTGCCATCTTAACTCACCATCTCTTTGAGCAGCTTCTCTTCCAGCTGAGGATCGAGGAGGCTTTGGACAAACTGCTGAGCGGGCGTGCTGGCAATGGCCCGCAGCTTGGCGTTATTCTGACTCTGCTGGGCGATGTCCGACAAGCCCACAGCGAAGAACTGTATGCCGTGACCTTTGGCCTCCGCCGTAGCCGCGATCACATCGGGGCTGCGGGGATGGTCCACCCCATCCGTCATCAGCACCACCACCCTGACGCTGTCCGCCGCTGTCTCCTGCACCAGCAGCTGAGAGGCGTTGGTGATGGCGTAGGTGGTGTAGGTGCCGTGGCCGATATAGTTCATGCTGCTGACATGGCTGTGGAACGAGTCCAGGTCTCTCCAGGCAGAGAACCGGTGCTCTATGGACACGGAGCTGCTGTACTGCAGCGCGGCCATTCGCACCTTCAGCGTCCAGCCGGCTACCTGCAGCATGGCGAGCCGCGTGCTGAAGCTCAGGACGAAGGCCTTCTGCCTCTCAAACAGGAATATTTTTGCGCTTTCTGAGCTGTCCAGGATGAAGGCCACCTCCAGGGAACATGGTGAAGCTGTGGGAGAAGGAAACCACAGATACTCCAGGCGGACTTTCAGTTTCACAATTCTGTGAATGGTAGAGGTGATTTTTTTCATTTGTCCGTAAACTCGTACGTCTTCTAATGATTTTCTATCACCTCTTTACCAAGAGAGTACCTGTGAATTAAAGTCACTAATATTTCATGTGAATGTTCAATATTTAAAAGTTTTGTTTTTTTAGCAAGATGAAGCACAATTGAAACGCTATTATTCCATTAATTGATCTGCTGATGAAGAGAAAGTCAAGCAGCAATGATTTTGGTTATTAAATAATGAATATCTTTTGGTTTTGGACTGTTGTTTCCTTGGACTCTCAGGGCATTTGATGGATATTTTTCTCAAATTTAATTAAGTAATTAATTAGGCAAATATCAGTTGACAAATAGACCTTGAAAATAAACACTTATTGCAGCCCAAGCATCTGTTGCTGTCTGCCACAGTAATTCTTTCTGCCTTTTTTTTGTCAATACCACTGGGAGTCGCCAAAGCCAAAAATCCCATGCACAGGAGCTTTTAAAACAACTTCACCTACAATTTCATTTAACTCCTTCACCTCGCCTTGACGCCCACACAACCGCAAGACAGTGGAATTTGTTTTCGGTACATCACGGAAAAAATAACGTGCAAGTATCAGCAGCACATCATACAGGCAGACACAGCATATTACACAATAGATAACAGCTCTCATCATTCCAGAAGATCACAGAAGATTGGACTGAAACATACTTTTAGAGGCTTGAACTTAGAAAACCCAAAACCTGGGACTTAAAGTTTGGTGACTTGAATACTTCACTTACATGGGTCTGGCCTGAATATTGCGGGTCTATCTGGACCGGATGATCAAACAGATCGGCCTCCCCAAAGAGGACCAAAATAGACACAAGGCCAGGAAGGACTTGGCTGTGTGGTAAAGGTCTGATCCTCCTACCTGGAATCTCTTCCACACACACACACACACACAACACTTATAAAGAGTTTACCATTTCCTCCATCGTCATGCAGCCTGTAGTTGTTTCTGCGCCCCGTCTTTCTCCTCTGGCCTGCGGCCTCGTTTGCGAGGGCCAGCAGCAGAAGGCAAAACCCCACTCCTCTCCTCAGGTTTCCCCTCAGCAACATTTCCATTCTAGCAGGGGAAGAAAGAAAGAAAGAAAGAAAGAGTGAAAGAAAGAAAGAAAGAAAGCAGTCACTATCACTGGACAAACCAACCAAAGTGTACACACATGCAACACATGCAAAGCAAATAAATATTCAGTCATTATAATAGGATTCACCTGCTTTACAGCATGTGTTACTATCACACATCCTACTAACCACACCCAGAAAGAGTCTTGGGAGCTGAACAGCTGCAGTTTCACATTAAAGACAAGACTTTAATTGGCTCAGATGATGATATCCCTGAAGATCCTGTGATATTGTTCTTGGTAAAATACCTGCAATATTCAAAATGCCAAAATATGTAAATATATCTAAAGCCAGAGGGATCTGTGCAAATGCTGATTAGTCTAAATAAGTTTCAAAAAACTGCAGCCTTTAAATAACATGTGATGAGTTTTTTTAAGTAAAATATAATGAAACTCAGTTTTTGGAAAGTAAATGAGCATCCGTAAATGCAAAAGAACACTCTGCCTTATTTGACTACATGAACATGAACTACTTGTCCACGCTGCTGTGCGCAAATTAAAGTTGTTGTTCAAAACCGAAACATGACAACACAAACAAATAAACGATGAATGCATGCAAAAGAGTTGTTAATTTCTTTCCCCTCCTTTTCTTTCCTTTTCTTTTTTTACCTAGAGTCTCATTTAGCTGCGGTCACTGCTTGTGGTCCGGCCAGCTGGGGCTCTTTGTGGGAGGCATCTCGCCGCGGACTCAGGTCTCTGTGAACCGGGGCTCCGGGAGATAAAGTGAGGACCATCGGACTGAGCTGATGAGCTGTATGTGTAGCCGGAGGCTCTGGGGCCGCTCCAAAAATTTTTCTGCGCTGGTCCAGTTCAGTGCTTGATGACTGGACTGGCCAAGGGGGGACTTTATTGTCCCGACTCCCCTGCTCATTGACACATTAAGTCCATGTGGGAATATTATTGGGATATTATGGAAGTGATTAACCACATCAGGCGAAAGCAGCAAAGGGAGGAAATCTCTATATTGAAACCTGCATAGTTACTTATCAAAAGCACCCTAACACTGCAGTGTCAGAATATTAAAGCAGCATTACGGTGATTTCCCGTGAAGGGGGTAGCTCATTTCTTCTTATTCTCATAATCAGACAACCTTTGCCCCCCTTTTTTTTGCATAAATTGGGAGGGTTACTACACTTTAAAAAAAAATAAATCCTGCCTCTCCGTAGGTCTTTTGAGCTGTTGGAGCTTGGGGACCGTTTGGATGTCGTGCGTAAAAGTCCCAAATGAGATTATTTTACGTTTCCACTCCTCGCCCACTTATGTGAAAACCAGATGAGTTGTACTGTGATTCCCACGGAGAAAGAATTGACCTGGTTTTGAATAGTAGTAGTATCCTTCTTCTAATGTGCCATTTTATTACTCTCCGGGGAAAAATTGGATTTCAAAATAATCTGCCAAAGTGTATTCAATTAGATAAAATAATAGGACCTGTGAGTCACTGCGAGTGGATTAAATCAAAATCATTGCTCTCCTCCTCATGCATATTTACATATATTTATTTATTTATTTTTAATTATTATATATTTTTTTAATGTTGGTTCCGGCGCCCTCTGCTGTTAAACCACAGACCGAGCGCAAGCGGAACCCCGAGGAGCCGACGTTCGCTTTTTCGCACGGGTGTGTTTTGGTGAAACACACAACAAATCTGACGGGCTCGAAGTTGAGTCCCTGCCCGACATGTGTATGTCAAGTCGATCCTCGGTCGCTCCCTCAGACCCTCTGCACGCCTGTGAGTAAAACACCGTCGTTAGTACTGTTGTGCTGTGAATGTTCTCGTCCGTTTGCTTAATCTGCTCCAGCTAAACGGTCGCGTTTTATCCCGCCCTTCATTTTTTAGCATTAGCTTAGTCGAGCTAGCATGTCAACAAAGTTCTAAATTTAGTCTCGACCGCCGTAACCGACGTAAAACTCCGGAAAACGCACGTATTTTCATTAACGGTTCAACTAGTTTACACAAGAATGCAACTTTAACGTATTTATAAGGTTTCTGAATGTCGTGCGTTGTCCAGCCTGCGTCCATAGCTGTGAGGTGACCATGCAGTTAAACGCTGTAACATACTGATAAGCACTACAGCAGACGAAATGTATACAGGGAGTCTAGCTGAAGCTATTTTGCAGCCCGCGTCCTAAGTTAAGTTTTTAAATCTAAGTTAAACAGATAAGTTCATACTGACTTGTTTCACGTGTTTTAAATGACTGTAAACATTGGCATCTAGGTAATAGTGTGTATAACTTCAAATGAATCCAAAAATCATATCGAAAGTTGTTTTCAGTGTTCAGATCTTTGTTTTTGTTTAAGCCATTGTTTCCACTTTAAGTCCAGCTATGCACTTAAATGTGGTTTCTATGAAAGCTTAAACATAGTAAATGTTTGTATGTGGTGTAATTTATATTTATCAGTGTGTCAATCCCTCATGTTTCCAGGCTGTAGACGTCAGATTACTGTGAGAACCTTCTAGCTGCTCCTGAATCATGAGTGGCTCAAAGCCAGACATCCTGTGGTCTCCCCACCACCCGGACCGCTATGTCATCTGCGACTCCGAGCTGGGACTGTACCGAATTGGGCCTGTGGGAAGCGCCGAAACCAAGGCGGGCATGCTTCCGCTCTCTGAGGAAACGGCTGCTACATTACTGGCCATTAACTCCGATACACCTTACATGAAATGCGTCGCCTGGTACCCGAAGCACGAGCCTGAGTGTTTGCTTGCCGTGGGTCAAGCCAACGGCAGAGTGGTGCTCACCAGCCTGGGCCAGAGCCACAACTCCACGTGTAAAGAGCTGGTGGGTAAAGAGTTTGTGCCCAAGCATGCTCGCCAATGTAACACTTTAGCCTGGAACCCCGTGGACAGCAACCTGCTGGCAGCTGGACTGGACAAACACCGAGCAGACTTCTCCGTTCTCATATGGGACATCAGCAGTAAGTTTTCCCCGGAGGCCAGCGTGGCAGCCGAGAAGATTCGTCTCTCATCTGTGGATCTGGATTCTAGCACCGTAGTGACTAAACCGCTCTATGAGCTTGGCCAGAACGACGCCTGCCTGTCTCTCTGCTGGCTGCTTCGGGACCCGAAGCTGCTGTTGGCTGGCATGCACCGGAACCTCGCGATATTTGACCTCAGAAACACGAGCCAGAAGACATTCGTCAATACCAAGGCCATCCAGGGCGTAACAGTCGATCCACACTTCCACGATCGTGTGGCGTCCTTCTTCGAAGGCCAAGTGGCCATCTGGGATCTGAGGAAGTTTGAGAAGCCTGTGCTCACACTCACTGAGCAGCCGAAACCACTCACCAAGGTATAACGAGATTTGGAGTAGATGAGCTACATGTAGCATAAGAATTGTTTTGTTAGAGCTTCTTTGGATAGAGGTGATGAAGTTAAATGGTGAAATAATAGAACATTAGATTTTGTAGGCAAAAAGCTGTTGGTTAATTAAGTGAAATCATTTACAGGTGGCTTGGTGTCCAACTCGCACGGGATTACTGGCGACTCTGACGCGCGACAGTAACATCATTCGCCTCTATGACATGCAACACACTCCTACACCCATCGGCGATGAGACAGAGCCCACCATCATCGAGCGGAGCGTGCAGCCTTGCGAGAGCCAGATCGGCAGCTTCGCCTGGCACCCGTCATCCCAGAACCGCATGGTGGTGGTGTCCGCGGCCAACCGTGTCATGACGGACTTCACCGTGTTCGAACGCATCTCGCTGGCCTGGAGCTCCACCACCTCGCTCATGTGGGCGTGCGGCAGGCACCTGTACGACTGTGTCGAGGATGGGGCCGATGGTGCTGAGAGTGCAGTCGAGAAGGATATCGCCACAAAAATGAGGCAGAGGGCTCAGTCCAGGTATGGGCATGACACCGTCCAGGTGTGGAGGAACCACCTGCTGGCCGGAGGGAACGATCCCCAGCTCAAGTCTTTGTGGTATGACCTGTACTATATCCTTTATGGTCATGAAAAGGTGAAAAAAATCTGCTTAGTGGAGTAGTAGCTCTTTTCTCATTTTATCAATGTAATGATAATCCTTAAAAAGATGCAATGCAAAGATCCTTTTCTTCTTAAGTCGTGCTTTACTAGTCCTTTTTATCCAGAGTTTTATGTCTCTTTTTTTATGTCTCAACCAACTGATCAGGTGTTGAGAACACACATTTAACTGATATATATATATATATATATATATATATATCAATCTATCAATCAGTATCAATCAATCAATGTATATATGTATATATATTATATGTATATGTTATATTATATTTTAAAATAACTAAGTTATTTAAGAGCAAAAACCTGCATATATCTCAGACGAGAAATGTAGAAATCTCCACACTAAGAACATTGAGTCATTTTGCCTCTATTTCTTTGCCATCTCGGTTTTTCAGAATTGATCAGGTGTACAAGATAATTAGTTTCCTGTAGAACTGTCTCTCAGAGCAAAGTTTTCTTTCAGAGCCAATGTAGAGCCTAGAGAAAAAAATATTAGAAGCACATTTTAATTTGGAGCTTTTTTCTTGTATGTGTGAATGTGAATGTTTATTTGGAATCACAAGACAAGACTAAGTCGGCATTAATTATTGTTTGAAGGCTAAAATGTAAAAAGACGAAATGTTTGGATTTCATTAGTTCTTCTTCCTTGGTGCAGTTTGAAATTGATATGTTACATTGTAGCTCTCATCCTTGATCTGCCATTTTTTTCCTGCCCTCGTTATGTGGCCATGTCAGTTACGTTTCCTATGTAAGCATCACTTATGAAGCAGTGTGCGGAGGATATGGAGCTGAAACTGCAGGGGAACAAACAGTCTGTTGTCTACTCTGGCATCAAGAACATTGTCAAGACAAGCTCAGGTAGGAAACCAAAAAACCGACAGTCTGACCACCTGAAAGTTTAATACAAAAGAACCAGATGCTGGTTAAATAGTATTTGCAAACATCTTAGATTTCTGTTACCTTGCATTGATAACGCTTTTCAAATTCTGACATTCTCTGTACGTCTTTCTTGACGACCAAGGCACGACAGAGAGCCGCAGGTGCTGGAGCGGCTCAGACCGCCAGACGGATGTGACGCGGTACCACAGCGAGGAGCGCTGCCTCGCCCTGCGGCTCTGCGGCTGGATTAGCCGGGGTCCTGACATCGACGTGGAGAACTTCCTGCGGTCGCTTGAGCAGGAGCGTGAATGGGAGCGGGCGGCTGCCGTCGCCCTCTTCAACCTGGACATCCGCCGGGCCATCCAGATCCTCAACAAGGGGGCCACTGCTGAGAAGGGTGAGCGCCAGGGGCCCCGCGGAAGGTGGGAGGGAGAAGGGAGGATCAGAGGGACAGGAAGCAGGATTGTCTTTAAAGCCGAGTGTTGACAACAGAGAGAAATGCTTTGGATCAACCACATGATTGCATTTTTAATGCTGTTGTTTTTAAATTGACATCAATTAATATAATTAATTTATGTGCATTAGGATTTTGACTAATGATTATATTCTTGATTAATTCTTTGGGCTTGAAAAATTGAAAACCAGTGAAAAATAATCATTACATTGCCTGAGAACACGAGATCCCCAGCATTCTTTCTTTTCTGACTAACAGTCCAAAACCTCAAAAATACCGAAAGACTTAATACTCAATGCTTAAAATACTTAACTAATATGAAGACCACGAAAAGCAACAAATTCTTACATTTGGTAATGTGGAACCATCAAACTTTTGGCATTTTTGCTTGAAAAATTACCCCCCCCCAAAAAAAAAAAGTTTAAAATAGTTTCAGTTTAATCAAATAATCAAATAATACACTGGGTGTAATGTGTTTTCTTACTTTTCTTAAATTGAATCATGTTGTGGCTGAAAATGAAGCTGTAAAAATTCCAACCAATTAAATAATCAAAAACTTTTAAATAGCATTTTTTTCGCTCTCTGACACACTTTTGTTTTACACTTCACAGTGATCTGCCTTTTGCTCTATTGTGGCTTGTAATGTCATGCTGCTCCCAACAGGAAATTATTCAGGCAATATTTACCGTAGCTTTTGTCTAGAGCGTATAGCAATGCAGTCCTGTCATTAAGGGACAAAAACATCTCAGAAATGAGGAAATGAGGAAAACACATTATTTTACAACGTAAAATGATTTTTATTTTTTCCTTGAGAGCCTTTCATAATGTTTTAATACTTGCTGCTGTGAATGAAAGTCTTGGTCGAGTGACAAGACTGAATTGGCATGAAGCACGTTAAACACCAACCAAAATCTACAAATCAGATTACATCACGGTCTTGGGGAATTTAGAAAATGCGGCCACAGCAGAAGAACCCTGTTTCTCCGCAGAACACTCGTCCCCAATCAGCTGCCGTGTTTTTTTTCACACCGAGGTTTAATGGGAAATCAGGGTAGAGAAGGTTCTTGTTTACACACGTCTTGACCAAGAAAAATTCCACCAATGTAGGTCAAACGTTTCTCTGCTGTGTGTTCTAATGAGGGTTTCCTGAGCATGACTGATGGGGTGATTCATTAGATAAGGCATGTCAACAGAACCCTCTCAGCAGTTACCTTTTTTTTTTTTTTTTCCTCCTTCTTCTCAAACAGCAGCTCTGACCTAATGTACTGGTCGTCAGCTGCAAACTTAAACAAACATATGAACGTTTTTGATAGTGGTTCAGTTTGACATGTTCTAAGCTGGTTTCTTTTCTCAAATCTAGTAGGCTAAACCAAGAAGTAATAATCTTCAATGAATATACCATATAAAGAGGTTTACATTAGGATTTCTTCTAAACGGCGTTTGTTTCTTTTGCCGAAAAAGCCATTAGAAGTATTTAATTTAATTTTGCTAAGTTTAGACTAACTGTTTAATACTTAAGGAATAGTTTGACCTAATGTCTTGTCTTTTTGAGAGTTAGATGAGAAGCTTAATATCACTCCTGTCCCTTTGCTAAATAAGAAGCTAGAGCCAGTCCTTTATGCTAAGCTCAGTGTAGCATAAAGACTCGGAAAAGATGGAAACAGCTAGCCTGTGCACCTCAAATGCTCTCTGATTAAAACGCGCTATTTTGTTTGTTAAATCTGTACAAAAAAACATGCATAAGAAAGTGATATTTTGGTTTTAATGTTTTAATTATTGAGCACAGTAGTGCTAGTAGTTTTTGTCTTTCTTTCTTTCTTTCTTTTTTTTTTTACCTTTGACAGAACCATGCCAGGTGTTTCCACTGGGTGTCTCCTGGCTGCAGCTTCAAATATTATCGTGCAGACATGACAGTGGTATTAATGTTCTCAAGTAGTTCTCAACAAGAAAGCAAATAAGTGTATTTAGCCAAAATGTCATACTACTCCTTTAAGTTGTTGACACTGAGCCAGTGATTGAAAGAGTTTTGCTTTCGATTTATCGCTTTGGCCTTTGTATTCCATCATAAACACATTTTATGATGTTAAACAATACACAGCCATCAAAGAGGACCCACATGTATCTCTTTCTTCCAAAGAAATTGCCTGTACCTCTGAATAGAGAAAGGAATTTAAGGCACTCTCCAGTTTTTAAAGGGTGTTTTATATCTTCTTCCTCAGTCTTATCGTGAATGCTTCTCCCTGATGGAGGCTGTAGCATGGCCGAGCAGAGATGGAGTTGTTTTCAAAGGGAGCCAATGTTTAAACAAAGGTTATTTTAAAGTAATTCCTGTGTCTCGGAACTTGAACTGTTGTTGAACTGCATTGCGTTTGTATGAGAAGGTGTGTCTATTGTTCAGCCTACCCTTTTTATTTGGAACGGGCCGGACAAAATAATAGGAACGCTTGTCAACATGATGCAATGCAGTTCAACAACACTATAAACTTTACCCTCCGAAATGATCTCTCAGTTGATTCAGCACATCTTTAACACAGTTTCGACAAAAAACAAACATTAGAACCCTCATGGAGGGAGGTGTTTTTTTTTTTTTTTTTTTTTTTTGCAGGCCTGTTATATTAGACCACATTCATTTTAGCTGGGTGTTCCTAATAAACTGACATCTGTGCATGTTTTTTTTTTTTTTTTTTTTAAATTAAAAACCAAAACTGGATCTTGGAAGCTCTATTCTCTTGGTGAATGAAAACCTTCTGTTTAGACGTGGCGTGAAAAATCCGCTCCTCCGACTTTCCGTGTGATCCACAGGTGACCTGAACCTGAACGTGGTTGCCATGGCGCTGTCGGGCTACACCGACGAGAAGTCCTCCCTGTGGAGGGAGATGTGCAGCTCCCTCAGGCTGCAGCTGAAGAACCCCTACCTCTGCGTCATGTTTGCCTTTCTCACCAGTGAGCCAGGAGCCTATGACGGCGTGCTGGTACTGAATCCTCTAAATATCACAGGCTTTTGAGAGCTACTTTGTGAACAGAAGAGAGAAAAAAAAAAGAAAATCTGACATTTTCATTGGCACTTTTTTCCCTAACCAAACAGCAGCCATTTTGTCCTCACTTCATAAAAACCTTTGAATATTCTTAACACGGTGATGAAAAGGTAGGTTGTACTCCAGTGGCCTTTTTAGTGAAAAAACCCAGAGTTGCACAGGAAGATTGCGTTTTACATTTCCATCATCAACACTGCAAGCCATAAAACACTTCATTGAAAATGAACCATTGCCCAGAACAATGCGTGTTTCTGCTTTTTTCCTCCCTCTGTTGAATTAGAATCTGGCCACCAGCTGCTGTCACATTTATTTCTCCCTTTAGACCTTTCCCGGCCCAAAGAGATGGCTCGACGATAAGAGCATTGAGTCATTTTGCCTGCGTTTCTTTGCCATCTTGGATTTTCAGAATTGATCAGGTGTTAAAAAAATGAGTGGTTTCCTGTTGAACTGTGTCACACAGCAGAGACACTTGGAGCAATTTTTTTTTTTGTACAAGTAAAACTTCTTTTCCTAAAACATTATCCAGAAATGTTTATAATAAATGGCAAGAATAAATTCTTTGTCTTTGTTTTAGTATGAGAGCAGCGTCGCTGTGCGGGACCGAGTTGCCTTTGCCTGTATGTTCCTCAGCGACGTACAGGTAACACACAACAAAGTCAGGCTTTTAACAGCAGTTCATGTGCTGATGATACCCTATTGTAGTTCCGACTAGGCCCTACCCTTTCACATAATTTTCCCAATGAAATTTTGTAACGAGTGTATGATATGTTTGACGGACTGGATCTCTCTGGGGTGTTTGCAGCTGCCTCGATACATCGACAAGCTGACCAGCGAGATGAAGGAGGCGGGCAACCTCGAGGGCATTCTACTTACGGGGCTGAGTAAAGACGGTGTGGACCTTATGGAGAGCTATGTGGACCACACGGGAGACGTCCAGACTGCCAGCTTCTGCATGCTGAAGGTACAGTTATTTAATTTTTTTTGCACCTCAAACACTTCCACACAAACTATGATTGGAAAGGAGAGGGTATGTAGCGGCCTGTGGCCAAATTGGTTGACACAAAAGCTTTTTACCAATAAATATGAGTTTGTGTCATCTCATAATAATCAGTGCTCCCCACCACATTGAGAGAGAAACACAAAGTGAGGCTGTTTTACCTCATTCTGTGCTTCACTGTTTCGGGCATTCAGGTGTTAGAATCATGGTGTTAGAATCAGATGTATTAAACCTAGCACACACAATATAATCCACTTAATTTAAATTAAAAAAGAATCCGGTGAATTCAAGACACAGTTTTTACTTTCACGGCTTTAGCCTATTTGGCCATTTCAGATTTTGGTCTTCACAAACAAAAATAGGAGATTATTTTTTACATTATTTTTTTCTAAGGCACCACTAACAACTACAATAGTATTTTTTCATTCTCCTGTAAGAGGAACAGGCTACTGTTTATCCTCTATGAATAACCTATAAGTAAACCTGTGTCATAGTGCAACACATAACATACGTTTGTGTATTTGAGTGATATATTTTTTGGCAAAGTGAGTTTTACAATAACATTAGCTGCTGTAATTTGGTTGGCACCAACAAATTAATGTGAAAAAATGACATATCTAATTTCAGATTCAAAACTAAAACAGTTTTATAAACCAATTTTTATAATAAGCTAATCAAAATAATACTCAAACAAAAAAAATTTTGAGTGCAGACATTCCTGCTTCCCCACCACACCTATAGAAATTCCCCAGACTGAGCAATGCAAGAACAACTGCCCCATGTTGAACCTAACTGCTGACCCTCAGACCATTTAAATGGGTCCATTAGGGAAGGTGAGAAGAGTGCTTTTTAATTTTTCTCAAATTGCTGAGGGAGTTCTCATGATTAAAATGTACTGACAGCAGTCCCAGTTAACTACAGGACGTGATCCAAAAATTCAAGGTTTAATGAGTAACCTAAATGAGCTAAATACAAGTCTGAAAGAAAGAAAGAAAGAAAGAGAGTGTGTCTGATGGCAGACTTGGAGAACCACATTCTAAAACATGCCTCTTCATTTCTGAAACCTCACAGCTGTTATTCTTAACATATTTGCCTCCTCCTATAATAATACAAAGCGAACTTCATTGGAACATTTGTTTTTATATAAAGGAATGATAATGAAATTAAAGTGGTGGAACCGGTCTGTAAATTTTCGTTGTGCTGTTAGAACGGCTTTCTTGTTCCCCTTGTTCTAACATGTTCCCTGAATAAAGCACAATAAATGCATACACTTTACATATATATACACAAACACATACACATTCCACCAGAGGGATTGGTCGCAGGACGGGTGAGCCTCACGGAGCCAAGTTGCGAGTTCGCTGTTTTGTACGAGTGCACCGTGACTGATTTGTTTCCGTGGCTTTGTCCAATAGGGATCCCCAGGAGAAGTGCTGAAGGACCCCCGAGTCCAATGCTGGATCGAAAACTACCGCAACCTACTCGACGCCTGGAGGTTCTGGCACAAACGGGCTGAGTTTGACATCCACAGGGGCAAACTGGACCCCAGTTCCAAACCGATGGCCCAGGTAACAAATGTCAGGGGAGGATTTGTTTAACGACTGCAATGCTGAAACAATAAAATTATTAGTTGATGGACAAAATAATGACAACAGCTTTTGGAAATAGTTTAATAGTTTGAGTCATTTATAAATGGAAAATGGCCTTTTTTTTTTTTAAACTGGCTTCCCAAATGTTAGTGTTTGTCTCTGTTTAATATCATTTTAATGTGAATATTACTTGATTCTGGTCTATTGACCAAACAAAAGCGGGAACTTGATGTAATCTTCTTTCGTTTGTGAAACTGTGATTAACTTTTTTTTTTTTTTTTTTTTACTATTTTCTGACATTTTTCAACGAGAATAAACTACTCATTAAGATAATAAACTGATTTATTATAAAAGAAAGTGAGTTGCAGAGGTTGCTACCATAAATAGTTGCCTCTGATAATATCAGTCATCATAGGTTACGGGTTAGGTCCGATAAACTTTCCAGAAATGCGTGTTTGTTATCCCAGTAAAGCAGCGTTACAGTATCTTGACATAAACTTCACATTCTCCGTGGCTCTGATGTGATGCGGCCCTGGCAAATGTAGAGTGGTCTCGTCTGCTTTCTGTCTGAGACAATACTACCCCTCACAACAAAGTAGGACGCTTTTACTGTCCATTACAGCATCCATAACATCCACAGCTCTGCTCTCCAGTACTTGACATAATGCCTGTGTGCTTAGTTTTCTCCTTTTACGTTGGAGAAATCTGATCCAGACATGACATTTACTCTCCTTTAATAAATTTTTTATTAAAGCCTATAACAAAATTTATTATTTATTTTTTTTAAATTTGTGATTATGAGTCTCCAGGTGCTGCAAACAAAACTTGGCTTTACCTAAGTTCCTAATAATCACAGTTGAGCATACTGGATTTATTGCTGTATTATCTAATACTTTACCCCCCCCCAAAAGGAAAAGAAATAAAAAAAGATGTTCAGACAGCTGGCGAGCATGTGCTTGTTGGTTTTTACCTTCGTATTGGTTTTTTTACCACCGGCCCTTATCAGCCGACCTTTGCATTTGCTCCCCTGCGGCAGGTGTTTGTGAGCTGCAACTTCTGCGGGAAGTCCATATCCTACAGCTGCTCAGCAATACCACACCAGGGCCGTGGCTTCAGCCAGTACGGTGTCAGCGGTTCGCCCACCAAGTCAAAAGTCACCAGCTGCCCTGGCTGCAGGAAACCACTGCCACGCTGTGCCCTCTGCCTCATGAACATGGGCACACCGGTTTCCAATTGCCCAGGTAAATGGCCCTGTGTTGGGTTGCGTTACGAGATGCTCAGCTGATGTTTCCAAACTCAGGAACACACCTTGGGTCACCTTGAGTGGCTTTAAAACTTAACTGAGCTTTTGCAGGGGAGAATGGACTTTGATCAGCATCAAGGGGCCGTTGCACCTGGGAGTGCAGCAGAAAATCCGGTTTCTCCATTGCTGTGGTGTCACCAATACCAACGTTGATGTTATTAATTACTAATATTGACATTGGGATTACTATATTCCTTTTTTTTTCCTTTTTCACAGGAACTGGGAAGTCAGACGAGAAGGTTGACCTGACGCGGGAGAACAAACTTGCTCAGTTCAACAACTGGTTCACCTGGTGTCACAACTGCCGGCATGGAGGCCACGCTGGCCACATGCTCAGCTGGTTCAGGTGGGACTCTCACCGGGTGCTGCACATGTGTAGATAACTGTTAGACACATCTGCTTCCCGCTGCGGTTCATGTTCCCTCTGTTCAATTGATTTTCCGACTCTGAAACATAAACTGAACACTGATAAATGAGGCCTGTCATTAAATTTTATCAATGAGGTAGAGTTTTGTGGCTCTCATTACAAATTGAGACTTTTTTCAACGATATAAAGGGATGTCTAGAGGTTATAGTATGTGGGTTCATTAGAGATCCTGTTCTGAAACCAAAGTGGAAACATCCTGTCCCCAAAACTATTCCTTTTCTCTCTGACATAGTTGTCAAGGGCAAAGGAATTCTGATAATCTGTATAAACTCATTACAGCTCTGTTACCTTTCACTTAAATGTAAAGGTAAATGTAATATAATAAGATTTGTCCACGTAGAGATCCTGGTGAATGACTCCGTATTCCAGTATAATCTGGTTGGTTAAGAGGTGATTATTGCATCCTCTAAAGCTAATCCTCTTGTTTTCCTTTAACAGTAGCCTTTATTTAACTATTACAGACAGACAAAGGCGATGTTGGGTAGAAATAACTTCCTGGGGGCAAAATTCCCCTTGCTTGACTTTTGTTCTGTGCTTTGTTTTATTTCTGGGCTACTAGAAAAAAGTACAGAAATTAGAGCCATATTCCTACAAACCATTTAATTGATAATAAACTACTTTAATCTTTATTCTTCTAGGAAGGCAATTTTTAAAAAACAAGTTCCAGAATTTGTGTTTTATTTACATTTTTGATCGACAGACTAATGAACAGAGGGTACACTGACCTGCTCTGCCTTTCTGTATTCTTGTGGCCAAACATTACAAACTCCTGTATTATCTTTATTTACACATTTCCTCTTGTCTACAGGTAGTTTCTTTTTAAATTGACCCTCATGTGTCTGTTGCAGAGACCACACAGAGTGCCCAGTGTCGGCTTGTACATGCAAATGCATGCAGCTGGACACCACGGGGAACCTGGTGCCTTCAGACAGCAGCTAAACGGGAGGAGCCTGTCGTACTCTGAAGCCAAGCGCCGAGCCCAAAGCCCAACCAGCACCAGGTTCACGGCTGCACCCCCGCCGCGCCAACAACAGGGGGCAAGGGGACAAAGGGTGACGGCGGCATCCTCCTCTTAAGTGGCTGCTTGAATAGAACGAAATACTGTTGAGTATAGTCTAGTGAATGTAACGTTGTAACAGAGCCCTATGCGACGAAGGGAGGAAGAGTGTGTTACTGATCTGACTAACTGACGCAATGGCGGAATGGGAGCGAATGCAAAAACTCACTGCTCTGCTAATGGAAAAAAAAAATCTCACTCAGGAGAAATACAAGAGGCTCCGCTGTAATCAGCCTCTTCCGATCTAACCTGAATCAGGCTCATGGTTTTATTGTGATCTATTAGGAAAAAAAAAATTATATGTCCACTCACTCATCAGGTTTGCAAAGATCTGAACACAGGTGCCAATATGTCTGTGCTATATTTTGTGGCTTGTGTTTTAATACGCTATTTAACGATTCGTGTTTGTCTAATGAAAGGATCTTCATATACCTCATGAAAGAACTGTTTGGGATGAGGGATGGTACCCCCCCCCCCCGAGGGGTGGGTGACGAAGTACAGGGTAGTGCTCTTGCTCTCTTCATGCTCCCCTGTGCCACTGTTCATCTGGCATTGTGTGGGGAAGGGGCTTCCAGTGTGAGGGTTTTTTGGGGGGAGGCGCAAGGTGTCGGAGAAGGTCATGGTGGTTGGGTGAGGAGGAGGAGGGTGGTGGTGGGAGGGTGCATCTGTATTCACCAGCCCACTCAGGCCTGTGGCCCATGAAAGAAGCTCCCTAGAAAACAGCAGCTGCTCGGCACTCTGACAAGACCCTCCAGATTGTTCAGCTCATAAAAAACCTCAGCTGCTGGAACACCATTGACTCAAAGAGAGGGCGAGAGAACAGACAGCCTGAGCCCCATACCCCCCCCCTTCACACACCCACCCTCAGACATACACAGATTTGCCCTCTCTTTCTTTCTCCCTCTCGCCAGTGCCCAAATTGCACCCAAAAAACTATGCATACCACACATCAATCTGAGGATGGGCGCCGTCTGTGGAGGGGAGGGGGGTCTGCCGTGTGTAAGCCGCATTGTAAATGGGTTTTCTCTCTTTCTCTGCCACCCTCCCCACTCTGTCACTAACCCAGGGAGGCATTGTAAGTGAGAGGCGGCCTGCACCAGAGCTGGCTAAATCACTTAGTCATGGAGTAGGGAGGAGGAGGAGGAGGAGTCGGGGGGGCACAGGAGCTACTGTACACTGCTTTCATCAGGATCTCTTCCCGGTGTGGGAGGTTTTATAGGCCTGCATGCCCTTTTGTGAACTATCTTGGAGAGGAGCTGACAAATTGGTGAGCCGTGTAGCGTCCTGAAAAACAGAGTGGCTGGAATTTCATCCTTTCAGTGTTTCTTGTGTTTTCCTTTTAAATAAATTCCGACTGACAAATTGGAGTGCCGCCGAAAGGGGAGTGTGTTTTTTTTTTTTTCCCCCCATACGTTTACATGGTTTATTTTTACATCATTACGTTTCATAGACACAGATGGCGTGGGGTTTTTTTTTTTTCCCTGTCATGTGCGTACTCGATCTTTGCATAAATGCATTGAGTCACACATTGTTCTCCCATGGGAACTCCCACAGAATCACGGACTGTCGATGCAGGCTGGAAGATGGACACCAGCAATAACAATGAAACGTGGGCCTCCGTTATCGAAAAGAAACAAAACTCCATATCAGACTAATTTTTGATCTTGGAAACAGCAGTTGATGCGTCAGTCTCACCACGAAGTCCATTAGTAGCTGCCCTGGAACTTTCGATTATATCACACGACTTTAAACATTGTATGTATAATCTAATGATTAACTTTATGAGGTCCATTAGTAGTGGTCAATGAAAAAAAAATCCATTACAACGGTGTAAACTTCTCTGCTGAGAAAGGCCAGATTAACTTTCTATCAAGCCCTGTTCATCACAGTTTCATTATTTCCCAAGACACTGAATCCAGAAACGATTAGTTCATTAATCAAATAGATATTTGACAGTAAAAAATAGTTGGTGTCAACTTAGTTAATTGATTAACCAAATGAATGATTTATTAAGCATAATTGCCAAAAATTCACTGTGGCCATCCTGTCAAATGTGATTTAGCAGTTTCCCCTTTTTTAAAATGACTGTAAACTCAACATCTTGGGGGGTTTTGATTGTTCTTCAACCAAAACAAGCAGTTTTACAATATAAGTATGTTGTTTTTCACTATTTTCAGACATTTATACACTGAAAAATCTATTGATTCATAAAGAAAATAAATGACATATTGATAATGAAAATAGCTGATGGTTGCAGCCTCACAGTTCTCCTATAATGGAATCCTACTAACTTTCCCCAGGTTTTGTGTTTGGAAATTACTTTATACAGGAAAATATGGAAGCAATTTGAAGCAGTGTATATGTATATATACATATATATGTCTATATATGTCTATATATATCTATATAGATATATATATCTATATATATATATATATATATATCTATATATATATCTATATATCTATATAGATATATATATCTATATATATATCTATATATATATCTATATATATATATATATATATATATATATATATATATATATATATATATATATATCTATATATATATATATATCTATATATATATATATATATCTATATATATATATATATATATATATATGTACATATATATATATATATATACATATATATATATGTATATATATGTATATATATATATATATGTATACACACACACACACACTCTTGACACTAGATTTAGACACAGAGCCCTGCTACAAGACTTGGCCATAAGACGAAGGATAGAGGATTTAGGAAATAGTTGAAACTGTACCTCAGCGGCAAAAATTTCTGACATATGTGGACAAATGATATGGAAGAAAAACTAGGCCTTGTGGGGCCCTGGCTGCTGATCCAGCCATGTTGTAGAGAAACCAGTCTCCAGCTTCCAATGGACCTTGAGGGCAGATTGTGTCATGTCCTTATAAGGTGTAAACTCTGGTATTCATCCAGTACTGTAGTATACTACAATATCTATTAAATGCAGTATACAGGTAAAATTCATGGGCAACACAGTAAATGTTCACCAAAAACTTTAGCTGTACGGAGAACACATCGCCGACGCGATTGGCTGAAAGTACGGTCCATAGACAGACTCGCACCAATCAGCGGCGTTACTGTACAAGGCCGCCGTCCAATCACGACGTCGGATCTGAGCAGCGTGGCCCGCCCACAGGCATCAGCCAGTAGTCTGGCCGAAACAACTGTCACTTAGAGAGAGTGGACGTGATGGGGAAGACGGAGCTAGTGCTGGAAAACGCGAATTAAACGTCTCAAGAAGTGTCAAAAACAACTTTTAAAGTTACGAATGTGACGGTCACGGCTCACGGCGGCATGTGTTAGTGTCTCTCAGGTAAGTTTATCGCTGATTGACGCGTGTCGGGGCTTTTTTTCCCCCCCTCGGGCGCATGAGTTGAATTTTTTTAAAAAAGGAAGCTAACGTTTTTGTTTTTTTTGTTTTTTTGCTAACAAGCTAATGTTTATTTTACCGTTCCCCCCGTCGCCGCCACCACCACAACCACCACCACCACCACCGCCGCCGCCACCTCCTTCTCCTCCTTCTCCTCCTCCAACACCGACACTTACCACCACCAGAGAAGGAGCAACTTTGGCAGTACGTCTTTCTTACTGCTACAGGAATTACAGCCAGTTTCGGAGGATGTCAGCCCCCAGCAACTCGCTTCAGCAGCCGAGGGTGAGACGCAGCAATGCGGGCTCCCCCGGCTCGTTCAACAACAGCGGCTGCCGTTTGCACCCCATCCGTGCCACCGTGCCCTACCAGCTCCTGCGTGCGGGTCAGAGCAGCCCGACGCGGGCGCAGACCCTCTACGGAGGTGCCACGAACAGCCGAGGCTCCAGCCCCCCCTCCAGCCCGACACTCAGTTCAGGAAGTGCAAATGCAAGGCAAAGACTATCCCCCGAAAGTAGGGACTCCTCCTGCCCCCCAGACTCTCCAGTTTCCAGAGGTAAAAAAACAAAACAAAACGAAACACTGGTTTTCAATTGTCTTGCCATGCATAGGCCAAGAAATGCCATGTCACCACGTGCTGTTTGTCCACTGAGAACTTGCCATGGTAACTTTTTTTTGTGACACTGCTTATACAGTCGCATTTGAATATCGTAATTGTGCAAAAATGGGTCCACTATTATATTTGAGGTGGTAGCCTGTAGGCCCGGAACAACGTTGGCACTTGATGTGCACTAGGTTGATACATTAACTATTTAGCCTATTATCCACTTACACAATTAGGCACTCATAAAGAGAGTAGAGTGCACTATCAGGCTCTCTTCCTTCCTATGGACTTTTGACAGGAGAGAGGGGGAGGAGAAAATTGGCAGAAAGACACACTTTCAGTTGTAAAAGGGGCCACGTCAGTCCCAGCAGGAGCAGTGCTGAGCGAATGGTCAGGTGTTACCTATCCTGACCCATCAGTGCAGAGTAACTGGGCACGTTTAACACCATATGCCGGGTCTCATCATGTGGCCCCTCACATGGAAGAGAGTGCTCTGTCGTCGCATGTCATGCTCAGCTGCTCCTCCGGAGTGATATGGAGACAAACTGTAGGAGGACATGAGAGTCCAGGCAGCCCTAAAGCCACATTTCCCAGTGCTTCACTAAATCTTATTTATGTGGCAGCTTTTCCTGCCAAATATCGACACTGTGGCCGATTTTTTTTTCTTCTTTTTTTTTCAGACCGGTAGTTGTATCCTTTCATAGGCCAGAACTGCATTTTTTTGCTGGAAGAATACTGCTTTTTTTTCCCCCATTAAACCTTTTGTTTCCTGTATAGAACACAGACATAATCATGCACTATCTGAGACACAGACACAACCACACACTATCTGGCAAGTGTTTGAAGCACATTGCGATATGGAAGTGTGTGTGAATAGAGCTTGCTTTTCCAGTATCTGCAGACAAAAAGAGTCTCCTTCTAGTTCTGCTCTAACCCGGCGGAAGTTTCTGAATCTGAATAAGTTCCCATGAAAAGCACCAGGTGTTCTCGCTACCATTGTGTCCTGCACTTAACGAGACTGGATCACAAATTGCTGCACACTACACATCAACCACACACCTCCATTAGTCTTGTTTTAATAGCCTCTCTCTCTTACCTTCAACCAAAATGGCACCTCTGCTGTCTCGGTTCAGCATGTTGGTTATTGTTGAGTTGTGTGTGTGTGTGTGTGTGTATATGTGTGTAATTTTATGTTTGTGACGTACTTCGCATTCCTCAGTTCTTTGAATGAGATGACCTCCAACCTTGACCAGTGTACCATGCGAGGCAGGAAACGAAGTCTCCTCTACAACAACTGAGTAGGCAGACTTACCAGGCATGACAAATTTTACCCCGTGTTTGGCCAGCAGTCGGTGTTGATTTCCCAGCCCTGCAGCATGCCATGCATACCTCAGTCCCTCTGAGAGAGACGACCTCTAACCCAGGCCAGTGTCCCATGTCAGCTGTGCTGATGGAGACCTGACCCTCCTTTATGGCTGCGACCTTGCAGTCCAAACACGCATGAGGAGGCCTCTGATATCAATTAAGGGGTCGGTGGTGACTGACAGTCAGAGATGCAAGTTGTCCAGCATCTTTGAGGAAACAAACAAGTATAACAATGTGAGCATGAATTAGTCATCCCGATCTTTCATCGCGGCGCCCTAGCTTAATGTGACTGAAGCAGTGTGCTTTGCACTGTAATTTTAACATTCACTGTAGTACTTTAAACCCACTCACAGACATAATGCTTGCCATTTGGTGGGAAATTCAGTCCAGAGTGCCCTACAGTACCACAAGTGCCAATGCCAGACAGTGTGCAGGTGGTAATGGACTGCACTGGTGTTCATACAGTTCAGATCTTGGCCCGATGATCAAGGATGGGCTGAAGAGAATTATATTCCACGTTATGACCTTTTGGGTTCACCAGCATGACATCATTCTCTTACCATACTGTCCCAACAATGAAAGTCCCGCTCTCTGTCAAAGTGCCAGCTGTGCTGAAACAGCCCTGCTTCATTGTCACCCATTCAAAGTGCAGAGTAGGACCAAATGTGAAAATGAGTGTGTTGTCCAAATCAGTTGACTCTGTTGGAACTGTACTGTGCTTTCTGTAGTTCTATGAGTCTACCGGTCACAGCTTACCACAGTGAAGCATCTGGGAGTTGAAGGGTAACTCTAGTGTGATGTTAAGCTGTTTGGTTACAAAAGATAGCATTGCTAGCATACCATCTCGTCCATCTAGAAGCATTCAGACGAGTTCAAGATGGCTTGTTGTGGGACGTACCCCTTGGGCTCATTAAGAGATGCTAACAAAGCTAACAAGCCATATCCTGGCCATCTGAGGGACAGATGCTGAAACTCACAACATTGAAACATCATGGCCAAGATTAATGTCATCATTCATATTGTATTAAAGACAGTGCCGCCTCCACATTTCTGCTTGCAATTATCACACTTTAAACTATTTTTACTACTGAACTAGGGACCACAGGGTCGCTGAGTGGTTGATGAGATCCCGACATAACTGTTTGATCCCAAAACATCATGATGATATGCAATAGGCATTATTCATTGGGCAGAAAATATTATATTAGTATTAACAGAACAGTTCTACAAACTGAATCAGTATGTTATAATGCAGTGAGTAATATTACAAATAATAATCTCATTTGGGACTGAAATGAATGATTCTTTTTTTATTATCAGTTTATTTCTTGATTATTTTCTTGGTTTAATCCTTTATTATTTTCTCTATAAAATTTCAGAAAACTAGAATGTCACAGGGTCACAGAAATGCTTAAAAGGACATTTTTGTCCAACAAACGATCCAAAAACCAAATATATCCAGTTGACTGTCATATATGACCGAGTAAAGAACTAAATCTTCACATTTGAGAAGGTTCAACTACACAGTGTTATAAAATAACAATAACTGATTAATTATTATGGATGCCGATAGATTTTCTACTTATCAAGCAACTGATTCAGTGGTTGATACAGCACTAATATAATGTGCAATAAATACATAATACTAGTAAAGAATTATAAGAATGAAGTATCAACAGGTTGTAACAGTAAAAACAGATGCGAAATTCTGATACACTGAAAGTGCAGTGAATTTGTCCTGTGATCACGAGATCGAGCTTAAATTTTTGAGATTTTCCCTCTTAGCCAGTGTCATGCAGCCTTGTGAAAACCTACAGGAAACCGTTCTGCTATGGCTTACTGATTTGGACCACATGTTTGTTTTCACTTTTGCTTTTGCCCTACAGTTAATAAACCAGCCATTTATCCCTGGAAATGTGGAGATTTTTTTTTTTTTTTCACAGCCTGCTGAATGGCCAGTGAAGGAAAGTTCTTATTAATATTCAGCCTGAAAATATTCCTTTTTTTTTTCTTTTTAATATCACAGACACCACTAAGTTATCCCTGAAATCAGCAGATGGACTGCTTTGATGTCTTGGCTTCTTTCACACTGTTTCTTTTTTCTCATCAGGAGATTATTCTAGTCTGGCATGTGGGGAGACGATGGAAAATAACCACAATCCCGGTTCTGAGAGCACTGGCTTGGCCTATATCAATATTGATGGAAATTTAGCCTGCTTCCTTTGTCTACAATGCTTCAGGGAATTTTACTGTAGCCCAGTAAGCTTACTTAGGCAATACCTTTGGGTGGGTAGGCCTGCGTATTCTATGAACAAAGAACAACAATGAATGGCTGTGTAGTTCTGCTAGGAGAGGGGTGCCTCATGTAGATAGTTTAGTCTGTGTGTGTTAGTTGGCTGTGGTCGTGTCGGAAAAGGCCTCAGCCTGAGCCTTCTCAGGCAAGCAATACAGTAAATGGGCATATTTCCTGATCGTCATTCTGTTAATTTAGCCTCTCTTTGATACAGTAATAGAGAAGTTTCCATTCACTTAAGGTTATCGCACAAAGTGAAAAATGAGGCTAATAAATTGAATCCAGTTACTTACTGCAGCATCAAAATGTTCTCATGCTAATATCTTTGTGTTTACATATTTTGTTATTCTCTCTCTATTTTTTAATTAATTTATTTATTTATTTAACTGCATGTCACTGCAGGAATGTTGAGTGGATGCAGGCAGTATTGATGTGCATTGTAGTGTAGTTGTTTATGAGTTCTTATGTGGGTGGTGTGTGCTTAACTGCTATGGCTCACACCAGACTGCTCTCATAACATCAGATACTCTTGCTCAGCCATTTACATTTGCTTCAGGCCTCAGCTCTCCAGCCTGCTCTGCTCTGCACTGATACTCGGCAGATTAGAAATGTGTACTTTTGCAAGCAGGTTTTCCTCTTAATAAAACCCTGTTAATTGCAGAAGTCAACAGATATGAGGGGTAAAGTGTTATTACAGTTAATACATTTAGGAGATATTATCATAACTTTCCTCTGCCAGGGACCTGAGTACCAATTAATTATGTAATATACTGAAATATATATAAACTAACTTACTTTGATTATATATTTGCTTTTCAATTCAGGTATAAGGCTCTTTTTTACAAGATTATTTTTGCCAAAAATGTAAAACCATTTGAGTTAATGTGCCACTTAGAATATGGCTTCCAGTCCGTGGCTGCGCATGTGCACTGAGAGGTTATTACAGAGTGACATTTTAGTACTGTCTCTTGAATTTTTCTCTCATTCACACAATCTGAAAAGTTGGCACGTGTCACTGTCAAAGATGCCTCGGGGTTCCTGGGAACGTTTCTCACCAAGCACCGATGCCTGCGTGAGTGTGCGTACCTCATCCTTTTTATTTCCCTCGATTCACAGCAGAAAGGTCCAAGTTGCAGGTGCGGAGTTCCAGTGCCATCCGGCGGACATCTTCCCTGGACGCTATCACAGGGCCATACCTCACCGGCCAGTGGCCCCGAGACTCACATGGACCCTACCCTTCCTGTATGAAAGACAAAGCCACACAGGTACAATGCCATTCTAAGAATCCTATCTTGGCTACAGGCCAAGATGAATATTGCGAAGAAAATTTTCTTCAACATCTTTAATGTTGCTTAATATAGAAACATGGGCTCCCCTAGATAATGAAGAAGTCCTCATTGTTTAAGTTGAGACCACCACGATTAATTATTTCAGCATCATTTCTGTGGAATCATGTTTTGTCTGTTAGTGCGGCACGGTGTTTGGTTCTAAATATTACAATACCCATGATGCTCAGCCGCTGTTGCCATGGAGAAGTCAGTCAGAGGTGTGAATCAGAGCCGTAGTCAATTGTAAAATTGTGAACAAAAGTTGCTGAACTGATCCAGAATTAATTAGAATTCAAAGTAAATTTGTTTAAGCTGCCAACTTGTGTTGCCAGTTCCCTCAACACAGTAATCTTTGGCTTTTACCTGCTCAGTGATTGAATGTTTCTTGCTAAAACACACCTTGGGACTGGTAATACCCCCCCCCCCCCGCACATTCTTGTAACTTCCACTTTTATTTTTTATCAATGAGCCAGATGTTGTTTTTTTTTTTTTTTTTTTTAACATAGCTGTTTATCATTTTTACTGTTCATCTTTTTCTGTCTCAGAAAATTATAGTAGTGTTAGGTCCTCCAAAAATTTTGGTTTCTGTCATGCTGGCTGGAAATGCTCCATCTGTTACTCGTATTAAATTATCATTGGGAAAAATTAATGGGAAATCCACTTTTCCACTCAGTTTCCCAGTTAATCATTATGCTATGTTAACAGTACTGCAGCATGTTAACACATTTATATGTACATATAAATGCTAAAAAGCGAAATTGGTCGGTACCAAAAATGAAAAAACTTTGTCGGTACGCAGGTGGCCTGATAAGATTAACCCTCAGAGAAGTGGGGTGCCCTGATAGCAAAAGGTGCACACCACATGACCCCTCTCTCAGTCTGTCTGTCTGTCTCTTTCTCTCTTGCTTGTTTCCTGCGTCTCTATACGCTGTCAACTGTCACATAAAGGCAAAATATGCTCAAGACGAGATGTGGGAGGATAAGATTCGGCTCAGCAGGTGGCAGTGACTGATCATTTTGTCATACATTTGCATTGTGGTAACTAATCAGAAAGGCCCATTGCAAAATCAAGTGAAAAACTGAAGTCAGGAGAAGCAGAGTCAAACGACTCAGGAGGTCATATTCAGAAGGGGATGTGTAAGCTCACTGTACAAAGAACACCTGGCTAAAGATAGTCTAATAATCAGAGTTGGACAAATTTTACCCAATATGGTCTGCAAGGAGTAGAGGTTAGTTCCAAGTTTGACATAGAAATACCCCAAAATATTATGAAATTAGTAAATGCCCAAATTCACTGTTCACTTTGACCTCTCTCTCAGAAAATTATGGTGCTTAGGACTTCAAAATAAATGTTGGTTTCTATCACGGCGGCTGGTGAAGTAGACACACTAATAAACCATGGCCAAAGAATTTGTTATAGTAATTTGGTGGCTGGTGGTGGAGCTTGCTGCCAACAGGGGCCTAATAGATTTTGGGTAAAATGGTCTGAAAGTCCCTCACAGCACCACATTTTAATACATTATAACACTTCATAAGGCCCATGTATGAATTTCACATTGTGCCTGACCACAGTATTCCTGGATAGCAGCTGCACATGTGATCACCCACTGATCTTGCCATGTGATTGTTGGCTAAATGCAGTTATTCTCAAAGAGCTTAATTTTTTTTTTTTTATTGGAGGAGGGGTACTTTTGGGTGGGTTTGTGTTATGAAAGAATATTGAATATGTATGATCATGACAAGGGCTGCTCCCTCTTTGCTTTGGAGAATCCTTTCATGTGTCTGAATGAGGACCGCCAAGCCTCATTTACATGGGCTTCACTTCTTTGTGTGTAGGCTGAGGAAGTACTGAGAGGGCCTTGCAAGATCTCTTGAAGTGGCTGTATGCAGAGTAAACACCTCTAATTACAGGGTTCCTGTTCAGCTCTGGAGAGAGACTGGACACATATGGAAAATCAATTTGATAATTATTGTGTCCTGAAAATGTTAATGCACAAAAACGTCTGGGCACAAATACACAGCAATCTCGCATATCTACCCACATATTGTGATATTACCCTGTGCTATATATAATGACCTGGCCTTGACTATATTCCTCAGCCATTATCAGTAAAGATCTGATTAAAGGCTGACTGAAATGAAAATTCAGTGAAGAGATTTATGTCCGTCAAAGCCATGGAAATATTTAGATGGAAAACATTTGGCTGTGTTGTAATTATGTGGGAGAGTGTGACACACATGACAGTCCTCGAGCGATTAAATGCACAAACTCCCTCAAGGACAGTCAGAGACCGTTTCCTGTTAACAAGCTATGCCTGGGCCCAGCTCTTTTTATGAGACAACAACAGCAGAGAACAGCACACAAAAGGTCCCTGGCTTCTTTTGTTGTGCATTGCACAAGTTCAAGACAGCCTCTCCTTTGAGCTGTAATGTAGCCCTGCATGGAGGTGAAGTTGTTTGCACCTGTCCCCCCGGCTATGGCTGAGGCGAGGAGAAATCCCACTGCTTACCACCTGGCCCTCGTGGCTGCGAGGCCCGCCTGCCTTTTGTGTGGGAGTTGAGGAGCAGAGGGCCCATACATATGCTAATCACTGTTCCGGGATGGGTCTATGTGCCCTAGGCCCCGTGGTTGCAGAACACAGAACGCCTGTATGAAGATTAGGGCCCTGACACACCAAGCTGACCTTAGAGAACTAGCACCGACAAAGGCAGACTGATCAAACAGTGTGCGTCGCCTCACGTCTTCTGTTTAAAAGTTGCACTTGAACACAACACAAAGGCCGCAGCCGACAGCCAGCTGACCACCGACATGCGCGCATACATTCTGTTCTTGCGTGAGAGGAAATGGCTAATCAGTCGTCTGTGTTTGTAATCTGAAAAAACATAATGGAAAGACAAACAAAATAAAGTAGCCGGCTCCTTTTCGAGCCACCGTGCATCTGCTTAAACCGTTTTCGTTACTGACCTAGAATATGAATTGAGTATATGCCCGGTAAAGTTCTGTCTTGCTTTGCTGACAGCTGCGGAACCAGTGGTGCCAAACACAAGTTGCCCACAGATGCTTAACGGTGGCGTGCCACCGCCAGACATCCAACTTTTGGAATGTGACAAGCAATTAATCCCACTTTAGTGCTGTATTATATGTATGCTGCTGCTGGTGATCCAGTGTAACTGCCCCATATTTGCCTCAAATGATCCCAATGTAAATTTAAGTGCGTAGTTTATTGGTTAATCTGAATATAGATTAATGTAGATTGAAACAAGAACAAACAACAAAAATGCCCTTTGAGAGAGAGATCTCCATTTTCTGTGCCGCTTAGTGAGTTTCAGACATGCACAAGATAACATATACTCAAAGTCAACTCACCAAATCAAAATGCATGTTCTCAACCTCACCGAATGATAGCAGCGGCACTCTGCTCACATGTCTCAACATGCAATCTAAACAAACCAGCACAAATTCCACTGCAACTCTATTGAAGCCCAGTCATTATTTCCTGCTTTGGAACAGAGCTGGATTCTTGAGGATGTTGCCTGCTTGTAACCCTTTGGGTGGGAATCATAATGGGAAGTAAGCTGCAGGCCCGTGGTAGCAGGGTTTTATCTGTACAGCAGTGCATTATCAGACACAACACCTGGCATACAAGTCCACAAAGCACACAGCTCAGGCCGGAAGTTCAAGAGCAAGCATGATAAATAAATGTGGGTGTTCTTATAATCTGACAATTTGTTTTTGGCAAACAGAGTTTGAGTAAAGAAGAATGACCTGCAGTGTTTTTAAACATGATTTTTGAGTTTTATGCTGTGATGAAACATTGACATTGACATTTCTTTCGAAAGTTATAAAAATCTGCATTTAATGGGAAGAAAAACTGCTCAACACATTGCCTCTCATGTTTTAAATCATCTTGAACCTTGCAGGGCCAAAGCCAGCTAAGAGTCAACCGTTTGAGACTTCTTTATGTCATGAAATTTATGCATTAAAAAAATAATGTTATCCCCCCAATCAGTGGTGGGCGCATAGGAACCTCCCCTAGCGCCCGTCCACTTTCAAATACATACTGTTTGAGAGTCATCATTACCATGAATTTAAGTTATTTAAGCTAACCCTCTGCTTAGTTTTTCTCAGTCTTACCGCAGTGGTTCGGACTTGTGCTTTTGACAGCTGTAGAAGTGCCACCGGGCTGCATTCCTGTCCCTCAGACCCTCATATGGCTCAGCAGTGTTTGCGGATGGCAGCATGCAGCTATGTACATTTGCAATTGGCATTTTTCATGAGAGTGCTATTCTAGCTACATGCTCGGCTCTGAAAGCTCCTACTTTGGGCATTGCTGGAGCTGGAGCCGGAGCCGGAGCTGGAGCCAGTATCGAATTGATATGGGTAGGGATGATCATCGACCACACTGCTGACATCTGCTTCAGAGGATTCGAGATGGGCAAAGACTTCCAACTCCATAGAACTTTTGCCTGACACATCGCCCCCTGTGCCCTTTTCTCAGCCCCTGTTCACTGTTTAGCCTTTTTCAAAATGATGGAGTTGGTTGGAGTTAGGCCAAGAGCTGGGAGATTTAAAACTAAAGCATGGACCAATGTGGAGACTTAACTTTGGTGTCTGAATTTTTTGGAATGACCTTCACAATCCACAAGCTGATATTTGTTTAAATGTTGCTAAAATGCAAACTAGGGACTTCTCACCTCAGGTGTCATCCTAAAATATTTACAATGTAACTAATTTTTTTTCTGTATATTGGAAGCTGCTGTCATCACTTTAAACAAAGGGAAAATCATTGCCAGTTATTTCAATTTAAAAAAAAATGATTAGTTTAATCTAATGTTCATGAAAATGAAGGACTTCCTGGAGATGGACAAAAAAATATCACTTGTGAATAACTGACCTGAATGGTATTGAACTGAAATATGTCCAATTACACCACCTTTTCCTGTGAAAGTATCAACGGACCCCTGCCTTGAGCCCCTCCATCTGTTCTTTTGATTCCTCGAGCAAGCCACAGCAGCTCTATGAAAACCTATGCATATCACTCACTGCCATATAAAAGAATTTCACATTAAGGCACAAGTAACGAGTAGCATGCCTACTTGACTTCATAGAACATCTGTGAGAACTTAGTTTTCCCTCAATAGCTAAGTTCACGGCTCCATAAAGCCTGTCCGACCTTTTACAGCAGCCTGTGTTCTGTATGAACGGATTAGGCCGCAGCATCAAGTCTCTCAGTGTTTGGCAGGGGCATCAAACAGTGCAGGCCATTCCATAGGCCATGCACAAAATGTTAATGCTAAGGGCTAGCTACACATCTGCCATCCAGCGTGGCCGAGCACAGTGGCTGCTTTTATGAGAGCACAAGCACCCATTTAATTCGCTGTCCTTTTGGGGGGGGGGGCAGTGCCAGCAAGCCAGGGCAAATGGCTTCACGGGTGTTCCTCATTATTCAGGGTGATATTCCATATCATAGGGCAAGGCTTGTGCGTTAGTTGGAGGGCCATAGAGGTTTTTCTGTTTGTGCGGGTCAGACATAAGCCGGTGCGAAGACAGTGACATTTAAGACATTTCATACTACTGCGCTGACCAAAAAAAAAAAAAGAGAGTCTGATGTTTAAGGATTTGTTTGAGCACCAGGGGCACTGTTGATATGCATAATCAGGGGGAAGTGTGCGGTTTCAGACAACCCTATGAAACATCCTCGGTCTGTTTCTGTTTTTGCATATATTTACATAACTTAACCGTTTCCCTGCTTATGCAGTGGAGGTCTAAAAGACATGGTCATCGAGACAGAACTGCCTCTGTGTTCCCTGGTCACAAATGTTTTGTATATCAGATGTTTTATTGCTGGTGTACTAACAACGTGGAATTCCACTGTAGACTCATTGACCTGGTAAAAGCCTGGCGTTGTGCTGCACGTGTTCCTGCAAATCAGAGTACTGTCTATAGGCTAAATAATTATTCTAATTTGTAGACCTACATGACATATTGTGAAAGGTGGAAACTCTAAGGTGGGGGAGTAACACCAGCTGCTAGTTAAGTCCTTGTAAATGTCACCTGTGGCGGACAAAGATTTCTTCCTGGCAGCCTAAACGTATATTATTTGGTGCCTCTATAATTATTTTCTTCTTCTTTATTTGGTTTGTTAAATGATGATAATGTCTAGTGGAATGTACCAGGCAGTGTTGTCTCTCTCTCACTCTCTCTCACTCTCTCTCACTCTCTCTCTCTCTCTCTCTCTCTCTCTCTCTCTCTCTCTCTCTCTCTCTCTCTCTCTCTCTCTTTTATTTTTAATTAATTTTTTGGGAATATTGGGTATATTTATTTATTTTTAAATTTTATATTTTAATTTTTTTTTTTTTTTTTTTGCCCTGCCGCAGATGTATTTATCTCAACCTGGCTCGCTAATAGAAACAATCAAACATGCTACGGCTTTTGTTTTTCCTGTTTGAATGTAGTTCTCTCCTCGGGGATGGTATCTCATGACTGTTTTCTTCATTTTCATTGATTCCAGATTTTCAGCTTTACTGTTGAACACACGGCACCCATTACCGCTTTAGCCGATATCTTTCTTGACTGCTTATCCAAACATTTTACATTTTAGTTATTAGGTTGATGCCCACATTTTGAGTGACTTCACAATGAAAGAATCACACTAGCAATTCAGATTTTTAATCACGGACTTTTCATGAATTTGTAGGAGATTATAGCTTCCTACCTTTCCTGCACGAATATTTGAGTATATGTAGGTAAAAGTATATTTTTATATATGTGGATTTCTTTGTGTACATATCATGGCATTTATAATTACTGTATTTTAAATGTGCAAACAGATAAATACATAGAAAGCACATTTCATAAAATTTGTGACTCTTAATGGTCATATATTCAACATGTACTACATCTGTGATCTTTTAGTTGTCTGATGTCTGTAAAAATAGGCCACAACCTCAGAACCTGCAGGTTGATTAATCTCAGGTTTTTGTGGTGATGTAATGGATTCTTTTTAAATATCTTTGCATCTATACACAGTGGAAACTTGTGTTTCTGCTCTTGTGCAGGAGTACATGATACTTTTCTATGTGTGCCTATCCAACATTAGATGTGTAGTTTGATGGCCACAGTGTATTACAGCACATATGGAGCATTTATTAATAGCATAAGGTGTGTGTGTGTGTGTGTGTGTGTGTGTGTTTGTGTGTGTGTTTGTTTGTGTGTTTGTGAGTTTTAGAGGAAATCATTTAAGTGGTCGTGTGTCAGCGTTTGTGTTTCTGTGCTTCAGACTCCAGGTCTCTGGATCGACGAAGGAGCAGAACAGGGAAGCCCTCACCAGCGGTCGGCCTCCTGGGGCAGCGCAGACCACCTCAAAGAGGTAGACTCACCTGTGCTAACACCCGGGTAACCCAGGTCACGGCTGCCTCTGACAGCAGACACCACAGACAGCGATTAGCAATGTGCGGCAGTGTCAGCAATCCGTCGATTAGCCGCAAACATCCACACATGGCCCAGTCAAAAATCATGTTTTTGTCATTTTTGAGGTTCATTGCGTCTACTCAGAATGTGTTTTATTTGTAAGGGTCTGAGGTCAGCCTAAATAATATGCTCCTTAAGGTTGGTTTCCACTCCTGTCTATCTGCCGGGCTTGGTGGCCAACCAGCCGACCACATGGAGCTATTAGGTCTCCAGCGTTCCAGACCACAGTCTAAATATAAACTCCTTTTCCCCTCTGTTTCCCACTCAACTGCTCCCTCTCATCTCATTATGGCCTGTTGTTTTTGAGAGACAGCGCAGGAGCTCCTCTCAAGGGTGAAACAGCCATATTTTTCCCTGCTCAGGCTGCACTTAGGGAACTGACTCAGGGGAACTCGTGTCACAACATAAAATATTACTGACACACACCAGGAAGAATATCATTTAAAACTTGAAACCTCCACTTTCAGAAATCTACCTTTTAGCTTGCAGAGCAACATTCCATAAATTTGATATCCAAAATGCCCATCATTGTATAATGCAAGTTTGTATTTACTTTATAACAAACAGGTGTGGTAAGTCAACACTGACATGTTCATTGGAACAAACAGGCCTTGACTTTACTTTGTTTACCATGTGGTTACAATTGTCTGATCATGCTACGTACATTCAGTGAAACATCTGGATGCCCAAGAATCTCATTGTATTCACATTGCTTTTAAATTGTTAAGACATTGAAGTGTGTATTGTAACATTGACCATGAATACTGTGGTCAGGCTCATTGACCATTTAAACTATCTTTGGTCACATTGTAGTTCAGCGGAGTCAAGAGTCATAAATGGGAGACAGGAAGTTGCTTATTTTAATAAACATAACCACATGAGATGCATAAAATGTATTTCCTCGCTATGGAGCCACAGCAGTGTGATCTGATAAAACCAGATTGTTAGAATCAGATTTCTAAATAACATTCTAGTTCAAATGTAGCCATACGAAAAAAAAAAAGAACAGTAGGGTTCAGCTTTCTAAGGAAAAACACAGGCCCTTCGCCTGCACAATCAATAGCCCAGCACAGCTAGGTAAACCTTTCTTTCTCATTCCCTGAGATTATATCGGGATTGCCTGGACATGTCATTATCAACTACCGCGGTCACTCAATGAATGTAGTGAGCTGCACTCGAGCTCCCCAACCGCTGTGATTACGCGTGGGAGGAAATCTATGAAAAGAGCAAGTCTCTTTGTTGACGGTGTTGCCAAGATTACAGGATCAGCACTGAGGACCACACCTTTGTCTGCTTAGTACAAGTGCGTCTATAAGGCTTACAAAGGGTATCCTGTTTTTGGGTTGATCCTGGGCCAGATATAGAAACACCCAGTGACCTAACTTGTTTAATCATCACATGTACATGGCTGATTATATGCACTGTACCCATGCAACAACATTCAAGCCAGGTCAATCTTTATGGCTGCACTCATCATTACATAGTGCTTTGGTGAAAAAAGACCAATAGAACTATATTATAGCTGTCAGCGACATAAAGGAAAAAAATCCTCCCAGTCATTCTGAATATGATTGATAAATACAGAACAAATATTAATTTTGCAAATAGCACAATATTCTTATCGTGCATTGTTCTGCCATCTGTTGCAAAAAGGTGGAAGAGACTGACAACTCAATGTTTCAGATCTGTTAAATCAATTTCATATCAGTTTATTTTAAGGCAGGTAATCAGCCACTATTTAGATAATCATATGATAAATGTTTAAGTCTTTTTTTTTTTTTAAGAAAAAATGCTGCAGCTGTGTTTTTCTGTGCAAGGAAATTGTGATGGGCATTTTTAACTTTTTTTTTTTTTTTTTTTTTTTTTAAATACACTAATCAACAATGTGATCGCCAGATTAATTGAATATGAAAATAATTGTTTGTTGCAGCCCTACATGGAAGCATTTATGCTTATCAAATGCTATTTCCATTAATTTCACTGATGGGACAAGCTAAAATTCATATGTTGACAGAAATATTTCCCCCATTACTTTAAAAGTGAGCTGTCTTACTGAAGTGATGCTACTTTTTAATTTTTTTTCTTCCAGCAGATTGCTAAACTGAGGCTGCAGCTGCAGCGCAGCAAGCAGGTCAGCAGGCAGAGCAAAGACAGGGAGCAGAGCTCGCTGCAGCTGCCACCACAGGCGCAGCACGGCGCCACATTTCAACCTCAGGTGAGCTATTCCTTGTCAACATACATGCCCTGAAAAACCGAGCGGACCGACGAAAGGCTCTTTTCAGGTGAAAACATTAACCAACTCTGACTATGGTGATGCAAGATTTCACCCTAACAGTGGTGATGTGATATGATAAGGTAGCTTAGCAGCGAAGCAAAACACATACAAATGAAACAGATGGTGACCAAACAGCTGTGGAAGATAAGTGAACTGAATATGACTATAACTGGGGTGTGCAAGGTGGCTGCTCTACATTGCTTGTGCATTAACAGTTTCCAATGATAAGTTCATTTGAATGAGGCAATAATTATAAAACATGGTTAGATTAAAACATAGCCACTATCTGAGGAGTAGGTTTAGAGTGAAAGTTCTTGTGTATTTTTATAGTGCAGTATATGTACTATAGTATGTTTTATTGTGTGTATGCCTAATTTGATCATAAGTTTCTGACGTCTGTTGCACAGCATTCGCCTGAGGAGGCCTAGTTAATGAGTCCCCATTCGGACCGGTTGTGTCAAAAGAAGTCTTTTGGGGGGGGGCTGGACATGTCTGGGCATGCCCCGTCCTCCCCCTCTTTGAGTTCATTCATTAACAGATGCCCAGCAACAGGAAACGTCAGCCACTGTGGGGCAATTTACATAAACAGTGATATGCTGTGCCCTGTACACGTGTGGTAGATCACAATCACGGCTCTGTATTTTTTGTTTGTTTGTTTGGGGTTTTCTTTGTTTTTGTTTTTTTTCTCCCCCGTGACAAGATGCTTTCAAGCCCTCTAAAGCAACATGTACAGTCTTTAAACCAAACACCTCCAACCACTAAGCATCTCATGAAACTGGATCTGTGACAATTCAATACTGCCAATAGATCTTGGTGTCACCGAGTCCAACACACATGCAGTAATATGGATTTGAGAGCAAACTGAGGGGACGGTGGGGGGGTTATTGGATTATTTATTCTTGATTTATCCATAAGTTTTCAATTATATTTTATAATTTATTTTCGTACGCCTGTCCTTTCAGTACAAGGGAACTACATCAGCCTTGTCGACAATCCCTGTGCCAAAGTCCCTCATATGCAGAGTTCCGAGCAGCGTGGAGGGCATCAACCACGAGCTAGAAAACGTGTTCATCAGAGAGGACTGGGAGCAGGGGATACAGGTAAGGGGGGCAGGGGTGAGCACACGCACCACCGTCAGGTCAGGCGGTGCTGAAGAATGATTATAAACGCTTGTTGAACTACAGAGCGGCACAATAAATGTCATGAACTCGCCTGATCTGTCCTTTTGCAGTAAAGGCTTCTCCTCTTTTGTCAGGTTGGGTTAAATGTCAAGTTCATGTGATATGCTACAGACTGTAAATACAAGCCGCTAGCTAGTTGTGTTCTTGATGTTATTACGAGTAGGAAATGTAAGGAACTTCTGATGGCTATAAAATCTCTGTCTTGGCGAATAGATCTGTAGATTTGGTGCCGGAATGGCTGTAAAGCTGCAGGTTAAATGTATCAATGTAAATACAATAAGTGCAGCTACTTGTTGTAGAAAGAAATTATGAATGTAGCCCACACAGTCTGTTTATACCTGGTAAGCTTCAAAAGATATTACCAAGCTTACCAACTTAGTTAAAGCTTACCTGAACTAATTACAGACTTATATCTATTATTCTGGAGCAGATACAGGGCGGGCATCAGGGTAACCATCAACCAACAACAACCACCACTGCAATATTGTATTTAACCTCCTAAGTCATAACAATGGGACGTTTTCCTATTCTTCCATTCTGCTGACATGTGGTGACGACAGCAAAGCTACAACCTGTGATCCACATGTAAACAAAAATGCATCACCATCAAAACCAAAAGCAGGACTGGAACTTGCCATCACTGTAAACTTTGCTTAACAATTTCTAATACACAGACTAAAGGGTAATATACAAATACACACTGCCAGTGTATGGGCTTACATTGAAAAACTGGGTCAAACATTGCTGGGGTTAACTCATTAGGATACATCACTGTGCTATTTCCCAGAGTTGATTATGCATCAACTCCCAAGAAAAGCAGCACGTTTATCAAGGCTTCTTCCTGGATCTGCACATCCCAGCTACCACCAACTTAACTGCTGTATAGAGCGTCCAGTGTCCTCTTGGTGTTGTTTGATGCAGTGCAATGTGATGCAAATGTGTGTTTTACGTATCCATGGACAACGGTCATAAATACTATACTGTGAATAATTTGTTTACATCAGTAATGTTTGTTGATGAATGAGCGAACAGGCCGGCATGTTCATTTTGGATCAGTTAAGACAAAACACAAAAATTTTATTGCTTTATGTTTTTTTCCCCTCAACATCAGTCAAACATTAAGGTTATATACATCTATTTACCTGTGGTCAAAAATAGCTTCTTGGGATATGCTTGAAATTTATTATATGCATGCAAACACACTCTTGTAAAGTCACCTACAACATTGTGCAGCATACAGTCAGACAGCAGGACACATATATTCTCACTCGCACTGAATTAAATCTCTCAGAGGCGAGTAGACTCATAAATCTCACCTGATGTGGGGTAGTAAACCTTGGCAGGTCTGTAAAGCTCTCCCCTCTTAGAAAGTCACAAGCACACACACGTATAAGTGTGCGCGCGCAAACACACACAAAAACACACACAGTTTAAACACATATACAAACATCACACCACTACAGATTTACAGTCTTCCTTTGCACCCAACCTTTTTTTTTTTCCATCCTGCTCTCCCGGTTTGAATCTGCTGTGCCAAAGCAGAACATGTTGCATATCACACAGTTCATCTACTGTCAAGTATTAGCATCTGGTGTGGTGTGTGCTTCTCCAATTGTCCTTTTTTAACAGCCAGACAAACACACCCAGAGGCCTTTTTTAGTTCCAGTCATTCTTGTAATTTTTTCAGCTGACGCCCTTAACCCAGACTGACGTTGTCCAGCGGGTGGGCAGGTAGCTGCTCAGTGTTTCCCACAGGATCACTCTGACAGTCCATGTGGGTTTTTCAAGGACACATTGGGAAGGATTGAATGTGACCACTGAGTTATGGTGCTCTCTAAAAGGCAAAGTGTCGCCACTCTGCCATTTCAGGATCCGTGTACATTAATGCATTACCTCTTTGCCGCCTCCTCCCCACTCTGACCCTAACAGGCCATGGATGCGGTGGACGGCCGTCGGCCCCCCTTCCCCCCGCATCGCTACAGCAACAGTGGGGACACACGGGACACCGACACACAGGCCCCTTCAAGCGGCGACTCCAGCCCATCGCCCCGCCCCTACAGCTCAGAACATCTCCACTCGCCCGAAGGAAGCCCTTGTTCTGCAGAGGAAATCGACAAAGGTGTGCCTCAACCATTTGACAGTTGCAACCTTAGTTTTCAGGGAAATAAAGGGGAACTCCACCAATTTTACAGAAAGTGCATTGACAGGTCTTGGTGAGTACAACTGCATATGGGGGAAAAAGTTGTACAAAGACACACACAAGAGTTTTATCAATTTAACTGCTATGCAGAGCTCTGACTTCTGCTTATTATATTGGTCATTTGCTGCCTGCATGCATCTCAAAAAGAGCAAGACAGACATACGGACAACATGATGGTCATTAAGAGCTAGTCCAAGGGACTGAACACTGATTCAACACTTTTAGGTTCCAACTGAAAGCTATTGGTTAGGTGCTGAAAGCTAGCATCAAATTCATGCTTAGATTTGTACTTTTGTTTATTATTAATAATAATGTAGCCAGTTGCAGATTTATTTACATAAAGTCCTTATAGAGCTTTTTGTGTTTGAAGAGTTGGCTTGGTTTAATGAAAAAGGGTTTTATAGATAAAAATGTTTTGTCCCACAAAGCAAGAAAAAAGTTTAGATTTAGTATCGCATTACAAACTTATCAGTACAGTCTTAAAAATTGTTAAATGATACACAACCCTACTTCCAGCACATAACAGCTCTTTAGAATCAAGAACCAAAGTTTCTTGTATTTTTCCTGTGTGTTGTACTTATCATAACTAAAAAGAATCAAAGTAAATGTGCTATATTCTTTACTCTATTTTCAGATGGTGTTTGCAGTTCTCCTCTGCCTAAGTTTGCCACTTCTCCAAAACCCAATAACAGCTACATGTTTAAACGGGAACCTCCAGAGGGCTGCGAGAAGGTCAAAGTGTTTGAAGAGTTGGTGTAAGTATTTTTTTCTTGTCTTTCATCTCAAGATCTGTGTACGTTTTCAAATACACCCTCATATCTGACCCTTCCATCATGTGCTGTGGTTTACTGTCAGAGCACTGAGCAAACTAATCACTATAAGAAACAATAGATACAGTTTGCTGTGCTGTTTCACAGACACTGAGACCCTATTAGGTGGTATTACAACAAGGCAAACAAGCTTATTTGCATTGTGGGTGGCAGGGATGAAGGAAAATGTCTGTTTAGGATAAACAACTTTCATTTAATTTGAACAGTCATATAAACAGAAAATAACAAGCAAAAATACTGAGTTCAACCTCCGTTGTTTTCAGGTCTGGCAAATCAAAAGGCTTCCCCCTCTTCTCATGCCCGGACAAAAACAAGGTGAACTTCATTCCCAGGGGCTCTGCCTTCTGCCCCGTCAAACTCCTCTGCTCCTCCCTCTTCTCCCCCGTCTCCCCCTTGTCCTGCTCCTCGGCCAGCCCCGGTCTCCATGGCAGCGAGAGCCCCGGGCCTCAGGTGACCCCAACTCTGCCCACTACACCACTACCTACCTTTCCAGCCTCTGCTGACTGGAGCACCGACAAAAGCATAGGCGCCAACACAGACAGCAGCACAGACAGCCAGAGCCCCGACGTGGAAGCGGGGAAGGAAGGCTCAGCACAAGTTCTCCTCACCAGCTAGTCCTCAGGTATTCATGACCAAACCACCTGCAGCTACAACAGTTCAACTTAGTCAGGTGGCATGGTTTGAGAAAAAAAACAAACAAACAAAAAAAACAACTAAAGCTAAAAATGTAAAAAAACAAAAATAAAAGGAAAAAAAGCAGGAAAAAAAATCATTGCACTCCGTTAATCTTAACATTAGCCAGCAGGGAGTGCCCAAGGTCTAGAAATGACAAACACTTAGGAGGATAATGGTATGGGCATCCTGCTGGACGAGCAGTTCTGCTCGGTCCCAGGGTTTGTCCCGCTCTCTGTGTTGCCCCCCCCAAGAAAAACTTTATGGTTTGGTCTTTTTCGCCCAGATTTCAGAATGTGCTGACCTTGGGCAAAGTCTCCCTTTACCCATCACTAACCTATCCTTCTCCTCTGTACCGTGACATCACCCATAACAAAACAAATAGCTTTGCTTTTCTTTTGCAAAAAAATAAAAAATAAACAAAAAATAATAAATAGAGACTGCTCAAATTATTGTGTTACGTAGTGCTGGCAGTTTTATCAAGTTGAAATTAAAAAGGAACAATCCAAACCTTTGACAAGAGACAACTATGGGATTTCAGAAATACATTCTACTCAAGCTATCTAACCAGCTTACTAGCTGTTAAGTGTTCAGCAAGCTAAAATCTGAAGTACATATAATGGTAAGCTCTTTTTTTTTTTTTTTTTTTGACAGGATGGGAAATGCTTGTTTCATATTTTTAACCTATTGGGATGTCTTACAGTCAGAATACCTTTCCCTACATTAACCACAATGTTTGCACTTGTTAAGACCTGGCTCCGGGCCATGGCCTAGTTTTTATTTGTTTATTTTAAAGTATTTTGCGGCACAGTATCTGTGTGAAACCCAGCAGTTGCTGGAGGGCAGGCTCCACCCAACAGGCCGACAGGCCGAGACTTGGATCCGCATTTCTAGTCTGATCGCCATGAAAACCTCTTGAGCTCAAACCACACAAAAATGCTAATATCAGCTGTTTATTCAGAGACCAAATAACCAATCGCAAAGCACACCCCCCCCCACTCCCCATTGCCTTGTTTTATTGCCCCACACTACCCAGAACAATAACTCAGGTCATGTGGAATGTACTTGCTTGGACTATGTTCCCTTTACCCAGTGTCTATGACTTTCCTCTATAGAAAGACATTCCAGTCTTTCACAGAATTTTTTTTTTTTTTTGTCTTTTTTTTTTTCCCCCTGGAGAGGGAGGTTATTACAGACTGAATCAGCTGATTGGTGTCACAGTTTGTGACAGATGGCTTTTGCATTAACCTGTTCAGGTTAGAGTTTCAGGTGCTACGACACATTCCAGAGATCGCCGTTGCATCAGTCAACCGTGAGTACTCGTGTAAATGGAACTAGCTAAATAAGCTACACCCTCCCAGAATTAAGAAGTTGACAATTATGTTGTTTGTTTCGCCCCCTTTTGTTAAATATATACCAAAGCAAATTTCAGAACAATGAAAAGCCTGTCATATATTTGAGACACAAAGAAGCACCATTTTTGTGCCCGAAACAGAATGTCTAAGTGCAGTTTTGTTTATAAACAGTTCAGCAACATTTAAGCACTGGTTCATGGTGTTTCAAACACAGGCGCTAATTGTTATATCGAGCCTAAGCACTTACTTGGAAGTAAGAATGATAATCACTATTTGTACTTTGGACCAATTTGTAGGTTAAAACAATCAGAAGTTGAGTTGATTTGATTTCGTTTTGAAGTAAATCTACACTAACATTTTTTTTTTAATTTAATTTTTTTTTTTGTGTGTGTGTAACACAGTTTCGCTCAAACTACAGATCCTAGAAGATGTGCCCTGACGTTACCTGCACAAGAACACACACACACACACATACATATACGTGTGTGTGTGTGTGTGTGTGTGTGTGTGTGTAACTGATTTAGAGAAGGGTAATTTTGAATGGGAGGATTAAACTAGTAAATGTTCCATTCTAAAATGTTGGTCTATTTCGCCACTTGCAGACAGAAACAAATATAAACAACATATGCAATACATTCCTCACAGGTTACGTTGGAAATCTTCGTTCTGCTTGCAGCTCCAAGAGTTTCAATCATTCTGATTCTATTTTATTCACAAGCTCATTGTGCAGTGCAGTTAAGAAATGGTTGCCATGTTTAGGCAATGATGATTCAGTTTTCCTGTGTATTACGCATTTTTATGTAGATCTTGTGTGTGTTTTTCAATAAAAAAAAAAAAAAACAAAACTCTTGATTTGGTATGCAATCCTTTTGATGGGCTGCAGACAGACAAACTGACCAATGATATCAGTGTTTAGAAGCACAGAAATTAGAGATAGAGGTCAAGGTAAGGCAGTCATTGTATTTGGTTATTATTAAATATTAACAAATGTCTCATAGCTTGAACGTGAAAATGACACAACGCTAAGTTACAACAAAATAATTCCACACTCAGTTGTAATACAATACGAGGAATCCAGTAATAACTCCAATAAGATTTGATATTGTAGACTTAAGGCATTTACTCTGATTTATATCAATTAATGCAGCATTGTAGTCAAAATCAGTATAACATGATTGTATTCTCATGATTATCAAACCTTCCAGTTGGATAGAAAACTACACTGAAAAACGCATATTTTGCCCATGAAAGCCAATAACTGAGAACGATATATACATACACATCCAAATGATAAAATATATATTGATGAATTATATCACATTAACACAGAATATTGTTCATTCAATCCAACTGCTACTGGATAACAAAAAACAAGGCATGCAACATGCAATGATAAATGAGTGATGTGTGTGTATTTTTTACATGATGATAAACACTACTGTCACATCTGATGGAATATATTCAAAAGAGGGTCACAAATACAGCATGTAGCCAAAAAAAATTTAAGAGTATTATACTCTGAGAAGCAAACCACTGAACAACCAAACCACATCCCAATGTATTTAGTTCAATACCTCAAGTGTGAGTTTCAGATAATTTTAAGTATCAGTTGATGGCAGAAAACTATACTTTTTGAATATTTCCCTGTGAAACTATACTTTTGAATAATTCCCTGTGACTTTCCTTCACTTAGCATGTTACACTATTTTTGTAAACACAAGAACTATTGCACTGGTATCTTCGCTCACTTTTCCTTTTTTTTTTTTTTTTTTTTTTAAATCCCACTGTTGCTTCTCACAAAGTGGTTTTACCTGTTTTGCAATCTTCAGTAATGAGAATACGAAATAAAGCACCCAGCGGGAGATAGACTTTCCAAGGCAGCTAATGTCAAAGGCTCATTGTTCCTACTCATACTGAGGTATACATACTAAACATTAAATGCCGAACCCAGTGCAACAGCCAGCAGGCTCAATAAGATCATCTTGTAAATGTTTCCTCTCTTTCATGATGGAAAGGACGCAAGAGCTGTTAAGTTATTAGTGATGACTCCTACAGCAGCGTATTGCTTCCACCATTAGAGAACAAGAAATTTATCAATATTCTCATTATTATACATTTTATTATTAGAGAATGCAAGCTTTGTTTTGTTTAAAAAAACCTTTTTTTGTTACAACATCATCGTATCTTTTTATAATAAGAAACAAGTCTTATCATAGTTATTGTTCCAATAACAGATATTGATATATTGTAATAATAAGAAAAGGTACCATTTAGGGTAGCAGCTAATGAATATTTTCATTTCACTGATTTAACTTTCTGATTATTTTCCCAATTAATGGTTTTGTCTACAAGATAAAGGAAAATGCAGATAGACTGTTTTATGCGACCACCAGGTCAAAAGCCAAAGATATTAAGTTTACTATCGTATATGATAAAAAAGCAGCAATTCCTTACATTTGAACAGCTGGAACCATTAAGGTTTGTTTTTTTTTTTTTTTTTGGGTTAAAAAAATATCTGAAATAACTAATCTGTCATTACAGTAGTTGCTTATTAAGGACTAATCGATGAATCAGCTAATTGTTTCAGCTCTGGAGGAGATTTTTTCTGGTCATGGTGGTAGCAATATGCTGCCGCTCCCACTGAAATGGGTACCCATGTGCGAAAGAGATCACTGTGACACCCCGAGGAAGAATTATGCGGTGTGGAGTTGATGTGCTGTGTCAGTTTTGCCGACCGCATCAGGATTGGAGAGAGGATCCAGGTCGGCGAACAGGTTGAACCACGCCGATAGGTCCTTGGACATCTCTGGGGTCCCTGTAAAATGAGTTAAACAGGGTGAATGTCACTGAAACCAACCAATGGTGGAAACATAGAACACCTCCCTCTTTCCCATAAATGAGTGCATCTGCCTGAGATCCAAAAATTGTGCATTGGAAACAAACCACAAGTTCTTAGAAAGTAACCACAGATGCTGGTTTTACTTGAACTAGTCTTTTTCTTAAAAAAAAAAACATATGGTTTACTCATTTGGCTCGGCCCTACCTTTCACTGCTGGTTTAGAAGGGTTCTGATTGGCCCCAGATGACGGCTCGGTCGTCTGGGCAACAGGCTGCGGAGCGACGCTGGCCCAATCTGAAATGGAGACGTGGAGTTGGACTAATCAGCAGGAGACACTTAATGTGCCAAAGCACGATCCAACAAATAAATCATCTCACTCTCCTAATACTGAAGATGAGCAGATTTACACAAACAACAATAATCAAAACATCCATCACAGCAAAACCAAATCAGACATTTTTTGTGTTTTTATTACATACAAACAAATGTTTTGATTAAAATCATTGAGATCTCCTTTCAGGCGAGTTTATTTAGATTTTATCCTTTGTGTATCCTTCTAATACGGCATGTAGCATCACTGAATATCATCCTTGGAGGACAGTGGAATGATCTGCCTATACTCCAAACACAAACAAATGAGTCCAACAGGCTTAAATGACCAAAAAGACCTTTGAAACCATTTGATAAATTTTGTGTATTAGTTTATTATGGTATTTCACCTCTGGTGACCTCTAGCAAGAGTGTTACCTTTATTTTAACCACCTTGTTTTCATGTAATTCTGTTTGGAAGCAGAAGCATTGAATGAACAATTTTTTTTTTTTTTCTGAGATAAGTGTCCCATGATGAAAAGGTCAAAATCTTGTGAAAATGTAGTGAATTGTTTAGGTTTGGCTTGGGGTACGACTGCGGCTTTGAGTCTTACTGGACACATATGAATGTGCTTGGCTCGTGAGAATCTCCGGATTTTTTTTTTCCTTGAAGATTTGTTTATAGCTTTGTTTCACATTCTTGGCCTCTTGCCTTTTTCCTTTTTTTTTTAATTTTGCTTTTTAGGCTCTTATAATCAGGTTCATTGGTTATTTGACTCTTTCCAGTGTTTGCCTGATTTAGTCTCCAATCCTTTGGTCCCTAATGTCATCGGTTGCTTCCTGCAGGGGTGACCTCTTTTGGCCTCTCTGCAGTATCTGGAAAGTGCTACACCTACGCTGTCCTTCCTGCAAGGATCTTTGCTGACAGTAAAATCCCCTGGTCCTGAAGTTCTCATGATCAACCTCCTTAACATTTTTCTTTCCCAGTCACCTGGATTACTTCCATGGCCAGCTCTTGAAAGTCCGTAGCACTCTGTTTGTTTGTTTTTTTTCCTCCATCTAATATGTGGCAGTTTTCTTGCAGCATAATGAATTTCAGTGTCAATAAGTGAGGGCAAGACAAGTTCTGAGAGCACAGAGGCAGAATGGTGAGTGTTATATACGTTTTTGAGTGTGAACCTGATGTATGGCATGCTGTAAAATGTATTTTAAACTTTGTAGTCAGCATCTGCACACTCTCCTACCTGCGCTTGCAGACCAAGTACTTCTTGGATTGGCTTTTTGCTCATTCATCACTTTAAAATTGTTTTATACTTTTACCAAGTTTTGCACGTTCACCTGGTTTCAGTCTGGATTCTGTCGACAGCTAATCATATTACATAGTGTAGGTTTTTCTTCTTTGTGATCTCTTTTAATTTGGAATTCAAGCTGTAATTTTCCAATTGGATTTTGGAAAATGTCCTGCAGTTTGAATATGCTGTGACAGCTTTCTTAAAAGGAAGAGATTGATCAGGCCCAAGTGTGCTGTGCTGACCAGCTGGACTCTCAGCCTCCCTTTCAAAACTAATCGCCATCTTGCCTGCCTCTGAGCCCATGGACCATATGCTTCTCCTGGACCTGTTCAGACATGCTTTGTTCAGTTGGTTGGAAAAAAAAAACAAAAAACAAAAAACCCTCCAGACTTACTTCTCTTTCTAACACTTTCCTTTTCCTTTTTAATAAGTTTGTGATTACAGGAATTTTGTGAACTTACTTTGCCATGACTCTGAGCCACAAGGAGATTATAGTTTATTATCACACTCTTTCTAAATAACTAGCTAATTAGGTAAAATCCCATTTTTTATGATTTTATGATTCATCCAGGATATACATACACACTGTAGGTTTATTTTTCTTTATGACTTTATAATAGTGTGGCTGCTCATAACCCTCCAAGCTCGAAATAGACAAAAACCAAATCAGGAAAACCAGACAAGGTGCTAGCAGCCAGTATCCAGACTGGATGAAATGGAAAGTAGTTGGCAATTACCTATGGGTAGGCAAATCTAATTGCCATGTGCTGTGTGGAAATAGTTACAAAAAAAGGGGGGACAGCAGCAGCTGATTTTAGCTGTGTTTTTGCATTCTTAATGCACTAATTCATGGAAAAACAATGTAACTCCGTTATTAGTTATCAGGCTTATTTATTTCACATAAGCGCTTAATTAAATTAGGATAATGGCAGCTAATTTTGATGTTTTCGCATGGTTTTGTCTGAGAGAGCCGTTCTCCCTAATGGTAGAAACCTCAAGCGATCTCGTTTTAATAGGAAAAAAATATAAAAATATATCCTAACAAGCTTTCTGGAACAATTTACCCATTCTCTGGTTCACTGTCGTCTGGTTCACACAAGCACAAATCCACAGAACACACACAGGCTAAAATGTCCTGACCTGAGAGGGAAGACTGCAGATTATTCAAGCTCTGGTCAAGCAGCTGAGATGGTAGAAAGAAGGAGTTTTCCTTTTGCTGGGCCTCTGCTAGTCTACCGGATGCTGCGCTCGTTCCCTCCTCGGCGTCTCCGAACACTTCCGTCCACTCCCGAGAGAAGTCGCCCACATCCACAGACATACCGCCCAGGATCTCATTGAGTAAGGCCATGCTGTCCTTCTCCCCTCCCTCTAACTCTGGATATGCTGAGTGAGGATCTTCATTTCCTAGAATGATCAGCCAGAGCGGTCAGAGGACCTCAGTAATAATGCATTAATGTGAAAATTCTAAAGTAATGTCGATCCCGATTTTCCTGTTATTTGGCCATTTATATTTGCCCAGGAACTGCTCACACGTGAAATGTTTTGAGGTTATTTTCCATTGCCAGAAAACTGATTTGATAATTGATTAGTCATTTGTCCTTTTTGTAAGCAAAAATGACAAAAAAAGTCCAATACACCCAGTTGTAAAAACCAAATGTTGTTGTCAACGTGGACTCTTTTTTTCACCATTTTGCTAATTTTATTGACTGGTCAATTAATCCAGAAAACAAATCAGGAGTTTATTAAGTAATGACAATTATCCATAGCATTTCCTTACTAAATAATAGAGTAAAACATATTGTAGTTTCATAAATTGTGCTTTACCTTCTCTGGTCTTGTTGCTGGTGTTTTCATTTACTAGTGAGATGAGTCTATAAATATGAGACACAGATTCGTTCATAACATTTTGCAAATACATATAAGGCAGCAGTTGTGCAGAGACTAATTCAGTGTTTTCTAAACATTCTCCTCATCTTCCCCGTTGGCATGCATGTGTTTGGTCTGCCTGCATGAGTAAAGATCAAGATGAGATGAGTATATTTGTTGTTTTTTTTTTACTCACTGGTCATCTGCAGCCTCAGTTTTCTTTCCATCTTCTCTCTCTGCTTTAACTTTCTTCTTCCCCTTCTTCTTAGCCAGCTTGTCCATGGGGTCTTGCAAGGTCTGCAGGAAGAACCAAGTCATTGCTTATAGTCATTGACCTTTTCTCCAGATTTTTAATCTACCTTGACAGCGTTAGAACTTGGATCTCGTCTGCACAGGTCAAGACGTTCTCTGACCTTAAGTGCGGAGAACTCGTAGTGCTGACAGCCCTTGAAGCTCTCATGAATCGCTGCCATAGTGTGAGATGTCTTCTCCCAGAAGTGCAATAGTGTTGTCTAAAACATTTGAACAAGCCAAGGTCACACAGTCAGCTGGTTATGACTAAAGCAGTTTGAAAGTGCTTGAATCTCTGGTGAGCAGTGACTCCTTGCCTGTTGTGATAGTTAAACATCCATACAGTGTCTTGTATTCCTTTGTTCCCTTGATGTTTGTCTGCTTTAACTGCCATTTAAAAAAAAAACAGGCCTATTGAAGATCAATGAAGTGCATGCAGACATCCAGGATCTGTGGTGTATATACCTGGTATGTTGTTAAAACGTGAGAGAGGAGGTTGCAGCGGCTGGCCCCCAGCATGTCCACTTTCTGGCAGACATCATTCTTCAGTTTGTCAAAGCTAGTTTTGGTAGTGCGCACCTGGGCCTGAACCTGAGACACAATAGATAAGAAAATATCCCGACTGAAGATCAGCTCCCAGTATGATGTGTCCTACAGGCTTGAACAAAGGAAACACAAACACTGGAGTTCATGTTTGTGCTTGTGCGAGGGTATGTATTAAAGTGTAAGCAGAAACAAGCATGATGGGTTCTTGTAGCATTATGGTTTTAACAATGCAGCACCTTTTAATGGTGTGTTGCACCCTCTAGTGGCATTATTTTGTCATTTCTTTTTTCCTGCTTTATGCTGGTGTGTGTGGCCTCACATTTTACAAGATATTAGGCCTGAATTGGTCTAGTGATGCAAGAAAATATATTGAAAACTATTTTGATGTTCAGATTATCTTCAATTATATTCAAATATATTCGAAAAGCAAGAGCAGGTGTTGCTAATAATTAACAATGGCTCAGTTCCATTGACAAATCCCAGTGAACTATCATGGTTATTGGAGCCCTGAAACGAGCAAAACTACATGAAATGCAGCAATTACTTTACATTAGTTGATAACTTAAATGAGTTATACCTATACCTTTCTGTGGTGACATGTCAAAAGGTCCGTGTCACTGACAAACCTTGCGGAATTTCTCCATCTGTTTATGTGTATCTGGATCCAGCTCCTGGGACACATCCTTCATCCAGAGCAGCGCACCGCGGTATTCAGTCCTCGACTGCTCCATTCGGTTCACCGTCAGCCACGTGTCCGAGATGGCGCGATAGCGGAAAATTTCCACCTCCTGGTACAAGCGGCACAGAGGGTTCCTCAGAGCCAACCTGTACGACATAGTGTTAAAGTCAGTATTAAGGTACTGCATGTGGAAAGTCCCACATAAATTATCAGTGGTACTGTTCATGAATTTTAGACATTACAGGTTTATTCTGACATTACAGCCTCTTTTAGCCCTCACACTTTACATGTAATTTGAAGGCACAAAAGAAACTGTTTTGACAAAACCACAAGTTTTCGCAGCTCTTCCAGCCATAAAAAGGTGTATTGCAAAAGCAAACAGTGGAATCAACCCAAAGTCAGAAGTTCAACTGACTTTTTTTTTTTTCCCTTTCAGTAATTAAACCCTAAAAGAATGAGCAGTGGTGAATGTCTTAGTCAATAACACAAACAAAATCACTAACATGACTTATTGGCTACCAATCATCCTAATGGTCACATTAGTGTACCATACCATTGTTTGCCATTATTTACCAGTATTCTAAGTGTACCGCAGTAACTATGATATAATGTTATAATAATGGACCATTTTTCTTGGGTATTATCAGTCACTATGTGTTGTTGTTTTGCCCCGTTTGTCCCGTTGGGTGATTGTGATACAGATTCAGATACAGGACAGGTCATCATTTATTAGAGAGAGCCTACCTCTGCTGTTCAAGAAACCTGTCCATGCCTAACCCTGGAACTGTTTCTTGGACAAACAAGACAGTTTTTCCTTTTCCCTTTTTAGGATCTGAGGTGAAAGAACTGCCTGACCGTTACATATTTCCAACTGCAACTTTCATGTGAGTTATCTGGTTGTGGCATACGTCTGTCATACATACACTGATGGTTTTGTGTATGATGCCTACCTCTGCTGCGAGGAGAAGCAAAGTGCTTTTCCCGTGGCCTGCATGATCTTTCCAGCCCTGGTTTTATTCTGTGCGCCCTGGGAGCGCAGGAAGCGACCCAGTTCATTCTCCTCCTGGGAAAGAACTGCACAGTAGAGAGTGTGAGTTTATTGCTATGATTCAATTTTGTACAAACTTGAAAAACACAATTTTCAGTTCTTTGAGTAATGCTGAGAGCTGTGTTGTGCCTAGTAAGGTTGCCCAAGGCAGAGATGAGGGGCCAGGCTAAAAGTAATCTCTTGGGTGGAGGGGTGGGGGCATCTTGGTATGTGGAAGGTCAAATCACTACTAAGGGAAGGACCAGGACCAGGAGCTGGACCAAGCACTGAAGCAATACCATTAATATAAAGATGGGTTAGCATCTACACAAAACTCCGGAACCAAACTCCAGGAGAGGAGCTGGAGTCTAGAGGTGTTCAGTACATCTATTAAGGAATCTTTATCGACAAATTTTTATGCTGAAGTGACAATACTCGAAAAACTGTCACTGACTGAATCATTAGCTCACCAGAAACAATCATAGTCTGATAACTCAGTCATAAATGATAGGCCCCTGGGCCTTGCATAGTGGTTGTATAAGCTCATTTTGTACTGAACCAAATGTAACAGCTTGGACTAGAAACACACTGAGTGTAACTGCTGAACAGAAAACAGGCTGAACATCGGGCTAGATGATCGGTGATGCATTCACCCACTGCTGTACATACAGAAGTGAATTTGAATGGTGATGTGAATGCTTAGCTTTAGAAATAAAAGCAAACAAATTACATACGCTCACAGAACACCATACTAATACTGGGTAGGGCCTCCAGTTGCTCTCAGAACAGCCTGAATTTTGTGGGGCATGGATTCCACAAGATGTTGGAAAAATCCCTCTGAAACTCTGGTCCATATTGACTTGATTTCATCTTAATCTCTGCATATTTGTCTGCTGCACATTCATTGCTGCCAATCACATCGCAAAGGCGTTCTACCAGGTTCAGATCTGGTGACTGAGGAGGCCAAAGAAGTCCACTGAGCTAACTGTCATGTTCTTGAAACCATCTTTGTTGGTGCTTTCCAGAGTTAGGTGTCGCATGTGGGATAGTTAAAATCCTATAGTTTGGGGCTGATGTGTTGGAACATTCTTAAAAACTCTCTCGTCCTCAAAGACAGACCAACTGACTGTTGGTTTTGGCTGCTGGCTATCATGCTCCAAAAGATTTCAGATTTTCCTTGTCCTCCTCGGTGTCCTCTGTGAAGCGCTTCAAGGATGCTATGTAAGGGACCACTCTCTATGACAAGAGAAGAGAAGAACCTGGAGGGGTTGTGACTGGGTTGGACTTGACTAAATATTCGGAAGTAGTAGTATTTTTTTTGTGGACTGATGATGTGCAGTGTCACACCGTGCTTAATGACCCCAAAGGTGATGCACGAGTGTGCATAAGCGTAGCCGGTGCCAGGACACCTGAGGCTAAAGACTGATGATCAACTTCATAGTTGTAATCTGGTAAATAGAGCAGCAGAAATGTCGGCTGAACACCACTTGGTAGAGCTGGATCAGGTGTAAAGTGAAGCTGCCAGAAAGACAGAGTCTGCCTGGTGCTCTCAGGTAAAACTGAGAACATTAAACTGAAATGGTGTGTTGGTTCATCCTAGAGGACAAAGTGCCGAGGTCAGACATCCGCACACAGCTCAGAACCGCAGCTCCTTTGAATTGATAATGGCCGCAAGTGTTCCAGAGTACTTCCTAGACTACTCCCCGTGGCGGTAATCGGGGCTTGTTCAACAGGGAGGAGACCCAGAAGATAATGAAGGGATTACTTGGCCTATCTGGCCTGGGTACGCCTCAAGATCCCCCTGGAGCAGCTGGAGTATGTACCTGGGGAGCCTGAAGTCTGGGCTATTGTGAGTAGACTGCTGCCAACATGAAACACATCCGGATAAAGGTTAAAAACTGACAGAGGGATGTATATTTGTCTTTTTAGTCATAGTAAATGAGATATAATACATATATGATACAGCTAGAGCATTTAATGCAGGATTGGTAATTTCAGGAATATGACCTTGCATGTAAACCCAGTCTGTCAACAGTTCATACGTGGATCAATAATTCATATTTTCTGTTTCCACCAAATACCTATGCTGTTTATTAGAACGTACAACAGATCCGCCTCTGGTACTGCACGATGACCTTCAGCAGCTCCATGCATGTTCTCTGGATTGAGTGGAAGACCTGCCGAGCAGAGGAAAATCAGCATGAACAGAAAATCCAGAGAAATGCCTGATCTTTGTGAAAGTTATTCTCAGTTGAGTAAGGCTTGTGTGTAGTAAACCAGCACACTGCGCTGCGAGTAACTGTTACTTTTGAGAGGTCACACCACAGAAATCTAGTTAAGTCTATGATATTTTATTGATTTCAAAAAGCAATATCCACACAGTGGATATGATGCAACACTAGAGCCTTTATGGGCCAAAAACCAGAGTGTTAAAATGTCACATCAAGGCTTTAAAAAATGATTTCTGATTCTGTATGTAGATATCCGGTTTCGAGTGTTTTATCACAGTTCTTCTCGAAGGCCCGGTCTAATTTAAAGCTCGATGTTTCAGGCTTTTATGAAATATCGATTTCGGCCATTAAGCTCACCTCGCCCCCGAAATGGATGTATGGATGATGGAGGTTTTAGAGGCAGCCTAATGTAGGTTTCAAGCCTCTGGCAAATACTGGCATTGTGTGTGAATCAAAAAAGCCATTTTAGTCGGTGCGGTATCTGCCCGAGGGAAAATATCTCCTGCGTTTCTTAATGTTCCTGTGATGCGACCGAGGGCCACGGGGAGCAAACATGGCAGCCGCCGAGCATGCTGTAAAACTACAGTCGCCACCACAGCCAGTTTCCTTATCTCTTTCTCACCTCCAGCTTGGCGTCCAGATCCGCGTCCGACGCCACCACATGTTCGTCCTCTTTCTTCCCGGTGGCCTTGATGAGCGTCTGTTTGGTCTTCCAGTACTTCTGCTGGAACTTGTTCACCACTGACGAGTCTTGGCTTTGGACGAGGCGGTCAAGATAGTCCCGGGAGTTGCCGCTGCGCCGACATGGTAGGGTTAGACCGATATCTGATATCTATACTATAATGTATAAATTCTGGGAAGAAGTTGATTGTTGTGAAACTTGAGTGTTAATACAGAGTTATACTCACAAATTTCCCCCCTCCATTTTCCACCTGTGGAGGAAACAGAGCAACTTGTTTTTTTTGTTGGATTCTAGAAGTAGCTTGAAATAAAGTAGGTAGCAGGGCTTTTTGACTTTTTTCCCAAATTTTCAGCAAACAAAAACAGCATGACATCTAGGTTTTTAAGTATAAGAAATCATCGTTTTCATCAAAACTATCTGAGCTGCTGAGGATTCAGCTGATCTTGTCATCCCCACACTGGCAACATGTTGTTTTAAAAAAACCGATAAGAAAATGTTAGATACCTTTCCCAATGTGCCTCCGTCAGAGTTTATATTTGTGACCTTTTCCAACCTTACGTTTTTTGTTTTTTTTTTTGTATTTGAGTCTATGCTATTAGCTGTTTATAATAATACAATCATTCTTACATCAGACAAAACTCTGCAGAAACTTAAACTGCTGGTTATGTTCATTTTCCTTCAACTTTCTCGGAGCCATTCATTCGAACTACAGTTCTGTGAAACGGTAACACCATGCAAGTCCACGATTACTCCGCAACTACACAGCTCCAGTAGAACACAGTGGATCCAGGCGTGTAAAGGCCTCAAGCATGAGTCATAATAAGCTTTGTCAGAGGTCTTGGCTTATTTGTATTTTTTACCATCCAGCCAAACTTGGTTTAAAAATTAACAAATACAAGTGGCAGCAATAAAACGAGCAATGTCCTAAAGTACGACTTTCAGCTAGTTGTTCTTGAACAGACTTTTTCCCCATTTCTGTTATATCACTTTATCTCCACTAAATTTATCCGTCAGCTGCAATTAACAGTTTCAGGTTAAGATTTTACATAAAAATGTAAACTTTTAAGAATATCAAAACACATTTTTAGAGATTGAAGCAGTAATTCCCTATTCCCTTTTTGGGCTGGTGACAGTAAAATAATTCCATGTTTCATTTAATGCACCTAAATGGGAGAAAATATATATCTTTTCTGCATATGGAGCACTTTTATTTTTGATAGTCTACTTTAGGTAGGCTACATTGTGCTGATAAGTTATGTATTTTCACTTTAACAGGATCCTGAACGGATTCTTCTTGTAGTGGAGTTATTTCACGTTAATGTATTAGTACGTAATACCAAGAGGATGCAGAATACCTCACCAACCATCTAACCAGAGCACATTTTAGCTTTAGAGCAGATCTAAAATACTAAGGAGAAGAAGACCACCACCATCACCACCACCACCATCACCACCACCACCTTCACCTGCTGCCCGTCAGCACCGAGGAGGAGATGAATAATTAATCACTGCAGTTTACATACGGCTCGCGCGTCACGACTCGTTTTAGTGCCACGGTTTCCGACGTGAACGCGCCTCGCAGCATCATAACAAAGGAGCAGAGGGACACTGCGACGATTAACACTTATAGTGAATCGTCCATCGCCGCGGACTCGTCTGACTGTGAGCATCCGTAAGGGAGACGCCGCCTGACTCACTGCGCGGTGCGGAAACCGAGCGGCGCTTCCCTCCCACAGCCTCCTGGCAACGCGCTGCCGTAAATCAGCGGATTTCTGGATAAAAACGAGGGTCATTTAGAAACATACCCGCCGTGTCGATACCATGCAGAGTGGAGAAAACAAACAAACAAACAAACAAACAAAGCCGGGCTCCTTATGTTCCCCTCATCGTTACGCGGACCGCGTCAGGCTGGATGACGGGGCCCGGCCGTGCGGTTACGCGTGTGCGCACACACACACAGACACACACAGGCACACACACACAGGCACACGAACCCACACACACACACACACACACACACACACACACGCACGCACACACGCAGCTGCTTGCTCGACCCGCCCGCAGGAAACACCGGCTACGTCACGCTCCCCGGGCCGCGATTGGACGGACGCGCCGCGCGCGTCGTGCGCCAGCGTGTTTGGTGTCACGCACGGCCCCCGTGCGGGCCGTCGCGTGCGTGGGCCTGGTGTTTGTCTGCCGCTGCGCGAGCCGGTTTGGCGGCTTCGGACCAGAGAACAACGGTGAAAGGCAATAAAGACACGGTAGGTTTATTTAAAGGTTGTAGATTAAACATAATGTTCAGGGCTTTCCAGCAGCTCATGATTTAAATACAAACTCATATAGTCAAGACTGGATTTACCTGCCTCATTGCCCCAGGGGCAAATATTGACTCTTTGGCCCCTTTTTTACCCTCAACTCTCCCCTTGTGTCACCTCTTTGCCTTGGGAATAAGTTTCCTGTCACATCCAGGTTCCCATTAAAGCAACTCAGAACAAAATCTTTTAAATAACAATGGATCAAACAAATATGTATATGAAAGGTGTCACGTGTATTGAAGAACATAGAGAATTATCACCGGACTCTGTGGTTCCCCTCGGCTACAAGTTAAGAGAGTTTTGGCGTCTTTCAGCTCATTGTTTTGGTTTTGTAGGCCTCAACTTGTTTTTTCATGATATATTCCAATGTTTCCATCACAATAAAAAAAACAACCCCCCCCCAAAAAAAAACCCCAAAACAATTAAACAAAACCAATGCACTCTTAAGCAAGTTAGGAGAAATAATGAAAGAGAAGCAAAAAAATAGCTATCGTCATTTAGGAGAAGAGAAAAAGTGGAGAACATACAAACAAAACACTTGTAACTGCAAAGGAGGAAGGTCAATATCCACCGTGCTATATGACCCACAATAAGACCTGGTCTTACTGGTTCTTTTCATTTTCACCGCTCCCATGTTCTTGTTCCCTCTGGCTCTAAAAATCCTTCGTATGCTTCCTGCTCAGCACAGTCCCTGGGGGACAAAGTTAGCGACTAGCTGGTGAAAAACACAGCGGAGAATGTGGCAGCTAAAGAGGCTAAAGAGATCTACATCCGTCAGGTGGATGCAAACACTTCATACAAGGGCCCACATAATGCAGCTAATGTGGTAATGTAGCTCCGTATCAGAGTGATGCCTCAACAGAGATCCGTTCACCTTCACTTTGCTTAGTTTAAAAAGATAATGTCAGTATTGTGTTTGCAGCCTCCTGCGCTGCCCCCACCTGGGTAAAAAAAAAAAAACAAGAAAACAAAACAAAACCCCAACTTATGCACATGTAACTACAGTGCACACAGCAAAGAGCATGCGGATTCATTATCTACTGAGACGTCCAGGGAGAAGCCAGTGTAGCAACCCCCGGTTTTTCTGCGCGTTACCTCAGGTCTCGAAACTAGATGTAGACACGCGGTTCCTGTCTATGAGACTGGTTCTCCAGGTTAATGTAATAATGGAGCCTAGTAGATGATATTGTGCTTTAGCGTTCTCAAATTCCTAAACAAAGTTAATTGAATTATGTACAACCAGCTGATAGAAATTGAACCTGGGGCTTTTGGGGACTCATTCTGGGGTAGTTTTACTACTTTGCCCCGTTGATAATCTAGCTCTGGGTATAATATTAATTCAAGATGCTTCAGCACATGATGCTGAAATCTTCGTCTCTGATGTGATGGGTACAGAATCAGGGAAAATGTTTTGTCTCCTTTTTTTTAACTGTAAAATTACAGGGCCATTCACATACATAATTATAAATAAGAACAAGAGAAAATAAGAGTTTGCAATAAAAAAAATTCATATATTCTTTTTGTTATTTTTTGGCAGGTTGTCTTTTATCCTCTGTGTTTACAAGAATGTTGGTTTAAACAAGCCTCAGGCAGCATCAGAAAACGCTCATCTCTAGTGTTTGGGTTTGTGCTTTCACTCAAATCTGGATCTGTGATTGCGCCATTGAAGCAGACTAACTGTTAGGTTCCATGTGGTTTCGACATTTTTCCGCTCTTCCTTCTTTTTTTCTTTTTTTTATAAGCAGTCTTGTCTTTTGCATGATTTTTGGCACATTACACCCTGTAATTTTCCGGTGCCCTTCACAGATGCCCCAGGTGTTCCATTATCTGTGTCATGTTACTGTGATTGTTGAATCTTTTGCAGCCGACACATGTTTCTTTTGACATTTAAGTCAGTACAAGTCACTTATTTGTTGTTGGTTAAATCCTTTTTCCATTATTTGTTTCCGATATTTTCTCTGGCGGTGGAAGACATATTCAAATTGTTTACTTAAGTAAAGGTTGATTAGTGTTAAGTAAAAATGAAAATGTCACAATGTAAAAAAACCTCAATTACAAGTAAAAATAATACTAAAGTGAAAGTAGAGTTATTTTTAGCAAAATATACTAAAAAATATGCATTTTAAAGTTTCAGATAATTGAGGTGGAACTGATTTCCACTATTTTCTATACTGATGTGTAGTTTAATCTATAAGAACATGTCATATATCATAACTATCTTATATTTTGTCATTAAATTGTAATGAAATACAAAATTTCCCTCTAAAAATGTAGTAGACGCATACAGTACAGGTACTGGTGCAAGTACCTCAAATTTTTACTAACGTACTATACCAAAGTAAATAATAAGTCCATTTATAGACCTTTTGAACAAGGTGCAGAGTTGGTAAAATAAGACAATAACAACACATAAGCAGGATTCAAGTCAGGAATCAATTGTACAACATAGGAAAAAGCAAAAAATGTCAGGAAATACCATACAAAGTAAATACAGAGAAAACTGTCAATGAAAGAAAGAAATAATTCACAGAACAAAATCAGAAATTTATCAGAGGAAAGGCCATTTTACAATAAAAAAAAAAAATTACTGTTTACTGTGACTCTTTTGCAAGACATCAAAACTGCTATTTCTTCCGAAAAGTGGTTAGAAAAATCTCCTATGCGAAAATAGAGCAAAATAGAGATATAGACGTCTTAGAAAATTACTTTAGAGTGAAACATTGTGTGACAAAAACTGTATTGGAAGCAAATTTAGTTAGGCGTGTTACAAAAAAATAAAAAAGAACTTAGCCATGAAGTATCTTAGATTTAACGGTGTTAAATGTGCACCTGCCTGCCTGGCCTCTCCCTACAGTCTTCACCGTCCATCACGCTGCACATGAAACGCTCGCCGGCGTTCAGTTCCGCGTCTGTCCAAAGGATGGCAGTGTAACACAGAGGAATGGGCAGGGCGGCCTTAATAGTCTCCTCTCCTGTTTGGGGCCCCCGAGCTTTCATCTGCTGGCTTCAGTTCATTTCATCACACTATACCGGAGCCGATCTAATAGCATGTACATTTCGCTGTCACCCGAAGGGAAATTCTTGTCATGCACCAAATTGATGTACCTGTTTGTAGCCCTGGACAGTATTTGTGCTGCACAGTCTCAGGGAGTGTGGGAGCAGCGCTTGGCTCGGTGCAGTTTTTTTTTAACCGAAAAAGCACAGTGAGGTACATTTAAACTGTAGATTATGGATTTAGATCCGGAAATGCGTGTTGTGCGCTGAGCACAATTTGATTATTGCCAAGGGAGCATTGAACCCTTTGATCCTCGAATGCCCCGGGGTCAGTTTTCCACCGCGCACGGTTCGTTTTCATCCTCGATTCAATATGGAAACAAGCGTATTGCGTTTGTTCGGTTATTTTACATCTCCTTGATCGTAACTCCCTCTGATTTGCCTGAGGAAGTTCTGCGCCACGACTCGGCGCCCTTCCAAACCCTGACCCCTGACATCATCCCAAGGCATTTGATATGGGCAGATAGACACGCGGAGAGGATATAAATCTCCTTAAAGACGGGTGTCCTTCACTCCATCTGATCCTCCCTCCTGCACTTACCCACCTTATCTTCGGGTCCACGATGGTATCACAGCAGGTTGAGTCCATTTAAATAAGATAGGAAAACAATCAGGGCCTTAATTTAAGCAGCGCTGGTGGGGGTTTAATTCAATCAGGACAGGAGTCAGAGAAATTCCTTTTTCCGATATTGATCGGGCACGTGCGCCGCTATTGATTTTCCCTGACATTTCTGTACTCCCGACACGTGTGCTCCATTCATGAGGGTTTTTTTCCCTCCGTATTTATGAGACTGTTTCTTTCATATCCCGCTACCAGCATCTGCACCGCGGCTCAGGCCGGAACGCCCGGCACGCCGAGCCCCATTTTCTGGGACGCTGTCTAAACCAGACTTGAGCGTGCCCTCATCGCGAGGGGCTTGCAACCCCCCCCAGGAGCAACTGACCTGACCCCAAAAATTGCTCAATTGACTTTTTCCCATCCGCAGTTATGTGTGGTGATGGGGAACCATGACATTTACATTCGCACCACTCCAATATGATCCCTTGCTCGGCGTGGGTTTTTTTTTTTTTTTTTTCGACACAGACTGTAGCTCAAAACAGGTCACAGGATCAAAAGTGTCTCTTGCCTGGAGGAAACACTGAGTCGATCCTTTCCATTTCTGCACCAAACGGTGTTTTCTCCCGCCACCCCCCCTCCCCCACTCTCATTTTCTCTCTCTCTCTCTCTCACCAGTAACTTGCTGGAACACATTTAGATCCCGAGTAGAACTCCTCAGTGCCCACTCATCACTCTGCGTGGTGTTTGAAGATTACTACGCTCAGAGACATCCTCACTGGGCATCCAGGCAGCTTAGAGGCCAAAATCCATAATCCCTTACCCTTCATGGGAATTCTCCATGCACTTCAGCATGCTGAAATACAGCCCTGCTGCAGCAGCCGCTCACGGTCGAGGAACTGCTGCAGCCGGAGGCCGAGATAGATGGATGACATGTCTCAGTGAATGTGGGAGAGGCGGAGGAAGTTAGATTTAAAAAAATAAGTTATGTACCTGAGATAGTTTCTGCCCAGAAATCTAATCTGAAGGGATGTCTCTTGCAAGTTATTTTTATTTCTAAATTATGCACGCTACCTCGGTCAGTCCACATGCACTGGTAACTGTTTTATGTATACCGTAACAGCCCAGGAGACATTATTTACTGAAAATATGGGTACTTTGGTGGGACTCGGCAGCTGCACAGCCCTTCCACTAGTCGTCTCAATAAAGAATTTCCTCCGAGGCTTCAGTGCCTTATTAAAAAGCATAAATAAGTGCAGTTCCTTGATTTAGTAATCTGCATGAACAAGTGATACGTAAAGTTCAGCTGTTATGCCTGAAGGGCCGGTGGGGTTTAGTTTTCCCTCCTTTAGGCTACACTCTAATGCTTTGCTCGTCCTCGGTGCTAAAAAACCCGTGCAATAGCTGGGGGAGTTTATCTTGCAGCAAACAAGAGTAATAAAAATAATCTCGTATCCACATTCTGATATTTTCGTCATTATGAGACTGTTTCTTGACCCTAAACACTTTCCTTTTCTTCTCCTTGAAACGCACGCAGTACCGCGTGGGTGCCGAAGAAGGGAAGATCACAGCGCATCTTAGCTGAACATCAGGCGGCAGGACCACATATCTCGAACCAGTGTTCTCTTACCCCTTGCACCATCTGTGCAGCATGTTTTTTCATTAGCACTGAGTCCAAGCGATAACCAGGGATTTTTATGAAAATTTTTTCTTTTAATTTTTTGTCAACTTTTCAATGGCAGTTTTGCAAGGACGTCTTCCGTCCCCCAGAGTCTGCGCGCTTGTCAATAACGTGTTGAGCCCCCGGTTGGACGAACAAATGTCGGCGCGAACCCCCTTGGTCAGCGAGCGGCTGGGGCCGCTACTCAGCACCAGCGGCCGAAACCTGTATCAGATCGTCGCAGTTGTCTGTCCCTGCTGTTTGGCATGCTCCGTGGCACCGGGGCGCTGAGGGGGCAGAGCGCGTCGCCGAGCTGGCACCGGCCTGAACTCGTTCAAGGTTACTCTTTGATTTAATGGTGATGCATTTTTTAAAACCGCATCATCCCTCTCTCTCTCTCGCCACCGCGCCTAGTCCATCTCTGTCACAAACACTGGCTTCGCGTCTCACCTTTAGCAGCGGAAGCACCGGGAGAGGTTGTTGGAGATATAAATCAACGGCAAATGAAGCCCCAGCTCCTGGGTGAGCGGGGCCCTGATTGTTTTACCTACCGGCTTGTTTTAAAGGCAGGAACGGCGAAGGAAAGCTGTACTATATATTTGGACTATGACATGGGAAAATGGTCTAGTCATCATGTAGACAGTTCTTTGTGTGGGCACCAGCAATTAACACTGACTACAGCGCCTGGATGGTTAGATGCATGACCATGTGCTAAAATGTGAAAACCTAAGAGATTTTCTCTGCCCTTTTGAAGATGTAAATGATGGAGAAAAGTTTTTCTGTACCTTTATTCCATCTTCGTCTAGTATAAATACCATCACCTCCCGCTATACTTAGTGATGTTTTTGACAAGGTGAAATGTGGTAATCATCACCTCTCCCCGCTGTTGTTTCACTGAATATACACTGACAGCATTGGGTACCATAAAAATAGACCATCAACCAGTTGCTCTTCTCCTTTGAGGTGCAGCTGCCTATGAACGAGTCTAACCGTCGGGGGTTAGCATCTGTGCACATTCACCACTGACACACTCACACACAAACACACACATGCACGCAGATATTTTCAACTGATCAGACACACATTTAACTCTTTTTCTTTTTTCTTTTTTTTTATTCCTTAACTGAAATTAAATCTGAGCTGTTCAGGCACGAGAACATCGGCATTTGTGTTGCGTGGCAGCCCGTTATGGATGGAGACGAGGATTTCTGATAGCAAAAAAAAAAAAAAAAAAAAAAGGTGATAAATCAGAGGATAGAAACAGGCCATATTCATGAGCCATGTAATCCTCTTATATCTCATGTCATTTTGGAAAAAAAAAGAGAAAAACGTATCTTTTCCATCAATACTTCTGCGTCGGGTTTGATAAAGCTTCCTCTTACAATAATTTGGCAACTGCATGTGAGAAAACCTGATGAGCAGAGATTAGTTTAACAATTACAACTGAGATGATGTAGTCAGTGGAGGGACACTGATGTGCTGCTGGGTGGATTTTTTTTTTTTTTTTGAAACCATTTGCAGCCCTCCACGACTGATCAGCTTTATCAAGTACAGGACCAGCCTTAACTATTTCTGTAAATTAATTTGTCACATTTTTTAATTGAATCGCTATTTTGGTGTTGCAGTGCGTGTCTCCTCTCAGGGACGTGAAGGTTTGAAGGGCGTCGCTCAAAACGCCAACTTTTTCCCTCTAACTTCTGCCTTTATGCCTCCTAAAACTGATAAAATCCCACATTAACTTTTCAAATGATCATTTCCCATGAAGTTTAAATCCTGTCAGGAATTCAACCTGCTCGTTGCTCTTGAAAGGATAAACCCTAGACTGTGTATAAAGTCACAGGGACAGCACCAGATAGTCTGATAACCTGACTGATTTGGGGCCAGAACTCTTAATTTAGAACTCTATTATTTACTTCATTGTTTAGTCTCCAAAAGGCCAGAAAATATTGAAAAATGCCCAATACAATTTTCCATAGCCCCTGGTGACTTGTTTAAATTGCTTGTTTTGTCTAAAAAAATTGTGGATGAACCAAAGATAATACATTTTCAATTATGTATAACAGAGAAAGGTACAATTTTTCACATCTGAGTTGCTGAAACCCGAGTGTTTGACATCTTTCCTTGATAAACGACTTTTACGTAAATCTGCGCATTTCATATTTTTCCATTCTGGAAGAAGGATCCTTCCTCTGTTTCCTTTCCTGAGTTTTCTTCCTTTTATTTTTTCCCCCTTTTTCCTTATTTGAATTGAAGGTCTAAGTACAGAGAAAATTAAGAAAATTGTAAAGCCCTTGGAGGAACTATAGAACCCCTACTAGAACCCCTACTATCAACTATAAGTTGACTGGAGTTGACTGATCATGGATCATGGTTGGTTGATATAAGTCGGTTAATTCAAGGCCTTTATTAAGCACAATGCCGATCATTCAACACTCATTTCTGCTTTTCTCAGTTTCATATCCTTGTGAATTGAATATCTTTTCATTCTTGGCTGTTGATCGGACAAAACAAGCAACCTAGAGACGTCTCCGTGGACTCTGAGAACTTGTGATGGGCATTTTCCACAGTTACCTGGTGTCTTATAGACTAAACAATTAAGCGATTAATTAAAAAAAATAATCAACTCATTAACTGATAATGAAGGGAGTTGTTATTTGGAGCCTTATAAACCATTCACTGATGATCCGTGACCCTGCCAATTAATATGCTTTCAATCGGCTAATAGAATAATTGACTTTTTGTTTCAGCACTAGATTGATATATTGACAAACAGTATAATTAAAATCAATTGTATTAAATCAAAATTTATTCAGTGATTGGGTCAATATAGTGCAGACTGAATACTGGTTTAATTTTTCCCAGTTCCCATGGCTCGAAAACCATTGGGTCAAAAACCAAACCTGAGACAAAGGCTTGTTTCAATTCAGTGTTTGTGTCACTTTTTTTTTAATGTTACATCAGGGTTATTTACCCAAACTAAAATGTGGGTATTCTGACCAAGTGTTATGAAAAACAATTGCAGCTTTACCTGTGTGAAACTTTACCTTAAAACTGTCACAAATGTATTGTTATTTGTGGAGGAGGTAGTGTAGAATATGACAACTCATAACCATAGTACTTAATATTTTATGCAGCTTCTGTAAACAACCCAACAGTGGTATTAAAAAATGGTTCATTACTCACAGTCTTAAATAAAGTTAATCCATTGTTGCATCTGTGCTATGGTAACTCAGTCTCTGTAACTTTAGATGTTACATTCTTCACTATTTCCTGTAGTGTTGGGCTTCTGCAACATCAGCAATCTGAGATTTTAATCTCAGAATTTAGGATTAAATCTGAGAATTTAAAATCAATTACACCTAATCCGTTACAATTATTGTAATTTCAGCGGCGCACTCATGATACTTCACATGCATGAGCGTGAAATTTTTCACAGTGGGGGAAGAAAAAAAAAAAAAAGGCAGAGTAGCCCGATAAACTCTGAAAACAGCTCTCGTCTTCACATAATGTGGTAAAGGGCGGAGGCTTGGAGACATTTGGTGTTGAAAGCAGCCGAGACAGCCCGCTGACAGATATTTGAAGGCGGCCTAATTTCCTTCAGATTCATGGTGAGCCGACCAGCATTAGATCATAGATGTGCAAACAGCAAAATGGGAGAATCAGACAGTCAGCCATTACCCGGCGTGGTAAGATTTGGCAGCGTTACGATGCTAACATCCATTAGAGCAATTAGCCGCAGCGCACAGGTGCCCCGCGTTCCAGTCTTTTCTGGGACTTTTTATTAAAAGCATCCAAATATTCCTAATTTCCACACCCCTCCAAAGCGAATATCTGTACACCAAATGTAATATAAGAAGCGGCACAGAACTAAATAGAGCGTAAACTTAATTTCATGTTGCCACAATTCATTCGATTCATATGGGCTTAATAGTATTGTTCATTTTCCTGCATATTTAGGGGTGAAGTGTTCGTACCTGGTTATGTCTAGGGGGCATTAAGTCTGACTAATGAAATGACTCTGTCCTCTGTGGTGTTTTAATCTATTCACTGGGAAAGTAATTGACAAGCCCACAGTATGTGCATTAGGATAGCTCCAGCACCAAAGGACAGCTGTCACTAAAGCAATTAAAATGACAAAGGTTAATTAATTCTCTCCAGTTTTTTACCTGATATGAGACATTCACAATGAGTGAGTTTTCATTTCCTGATTAGTAATAGTGTTTTGAGGAGAGTAATTTATTTGTGATTAAAAAAAAAAAAAAAAAAAAAAAACAACACCTGCCATTGTCTGATAGAACCTTTAATATGTCAATACCTCACACAAAACTGTGCCTCAGGACAACTTCAGCCCCAGATCTGAAATGAATTCTGCAGCAGCACATGATCTGAAATGACAATTGGTAGTTATTTTATTTTATTTTATTAATTATTTTATATTTTAAAAAGGACGATACCTATTATTTCCCCTGTAGTAGCGCAAACAAAATGTGTTCTGCTTATAAATGAGGCATGTGAGGACGGCGCACACTCAAATATTTCATTTGAACAAACGTCCGTATGTTGGGGGGGTGGGGGGGCCCTCACGCTGTCCCTGCGGCTGGGGGTCAAGCGGAAGAAAACCAAGATGCAAATAATTACTATGCCAACCACCTCTGACACCACGAGAGCAGAACCCAAGAACTTTCTAATCCACCTAAATGTCAAAGCAATGTTTCGCAGCCCTCCCTCTGTGTGAATCTCCACAGGCTGCCAAAAGGCCAGTGGTTAGTCATCTGTTTACTCCTGCAGCTGCTGGGTGTCATTGGGACTCTGAAGGAGAAATCCCATGATTCTCTCTGCCATTTCTGACAGCTCCCGCCCAGACCACATTAATCAGGGATTGTGGGTGAGCTAGGGGATAGACGGCAGGCATGGATGGCTCCGGCCCAGGACGACTGAACCGAGGGAGACGATCTGGGCCCGAAGATAACTCAGACGTCCAAGCGCTGCTGGTTTGTGATGCCGCCGGTTTCATTCATACGCAGAGAGCTTGTTAAATGGGCAGTTCTCAGAGGAGGCGGCGGGTTTGTCTTGTTGCTTTGAAATTAACATAATTTAAGACGTGTTGGCTTTAAAGAAGTGTCAAATGAACCCAACCTCTCCCAGCTGTGCAAATTATTCTCCCGGAAAGAGGTTTGCTGAATTGAGGTTATTAGATATTTGAGATGGGTGTGAATTTAATTTCTGCCAAAACATGATTGACAGGTCGTTCGAAATGGGGACAAAAACTAGACTAAAAAAAAACTAAAGTGGTAATGGTAATATTTCCGGAAAGCTAAAGATTATTTTAAATGACTAATGTCGCTGTTGAGTAAAATAGCCCAGTATTCCTGATAACTTTTACATTGGAAACACTGTAAACCTACTCTGTAAACTTGCATAACTTTGATTTGTTTGGCAACTAGGGGGAAGCAAAACGATGTTTAAAAACATCACTGACAAATATGTTCACGTTATAAAGTTGACATGGCTAATGTGTTACGGACAAACATTAGTATTTATTTTTGTTGTTTCCGCTACGTCCAACACCGACTCCTCCGGTCTCCACCAGCTCTTGAGTAAAACTATGTGGCCGTTTAGCTGCTAAATGCTTCAATATCTTCACCATCTGGGCCCATCTGCGGCGGGTCCAAACGATGCCGGCAAGACCCGGGAGACTGAACCAAAGCTTTAAAGCCAAAAACAACCAAAACAAAACCAAAACAATGAGCTGAAAGATGTTAGAAAAAATAAAACCAAAACACTTCGGAGAGCCGAGGGAACCGAAGAGTCGCACAGTAGCTCCCTTCCATCGTCACAACAGGTGACGCCTTTCACATTGAACACACAGTCATTTGATTTATTGTTAGTGTTAAAATATTAAATAGTGCAGCTTTAAGTTATATTTGTGAATACATCTGTTTCATGTATTATGGGCCTCGGACAGTACATAACACAAAACATTGCGTTTACCCTCAGACGACATGAGTCAGGGAGCAGATCCATCCCTCAGCAACTCTCACACCAAACACTTTTGTGCCAGACTGTTTACACTTGTAAGATTATGTGCATAATGAGGCCACATTGTCTCGGCAAAGTGCTGCTTTAATTCCTTGAAACTGAACAAAATGTCCCTGGCACACTCGGCCGGGGTGGAGAGATATCAAAGTCACTTTATTGAGATGAAAGAACTGGTCCAAACAGCAATCCGAGACATTAGTCATTACTTCTTCCCGGTGACAGAAACATGCTCTCGATTTACGAGTCAGGTGCTTCCAGTGATTTCTGCCAGCCTTGTTCCTCCACATCGTAAATTCCTCTGCTCCTTTATGCTCACTCATCCCACTGGCAGACCCCTATTCTCTGGCCCGCCTTGACAGAAAATACACCCCGCGTCGGCATATTGGATCTCATCCAGGCTGCCATTAGCAGTTAGTGTGTTGCGTATACCATGGCGTACAATATGAAAGAGCACTGAATTTAAATAGACAGCAGTGATTGCGCCCCCAGGTGCACATTTGTACTTTTTTACAGGTTTTCTATCGGCACATTAATTCATTCTTTCTGTGGTGTTGACTCCACAGAGCTCCCGCTTACACTGTGTTCATTTCCCTCTAAATGCCTCATGTGGAGCCACTGGCTCCCAATTTATGTAATGAAGGTTTAATAGCCAATTGGAACATCCAATATCATTAACAGCCAGTGTTAGCCTCATCCAGAGTTTGCCTTTTTTTTTTTTTTTTTTTTTTGATAACCAGAGGTGCAAAAGTTTGATAGGTGGAATGTGTAATTAGCACCTGCTGTTCAAAGTACATGTATGTCCTGTCTCCTCTGGAGCAAGGAGCCACATTTTACCACTTCACAGCGTTTGTTCTTTTTCAACCTTTGTGAAACGGATGTCGGGAAAAACGCCATCTGTATAACTTCCATGTTTTCCTTTTCACCTCATCTAATACATATTTTTTAAAAAAACATTTTCAACACTTCTGACCTTGTTTGTTTTTTTTATTCTCATTACCAAGTGCTTTTACTATATAAATGATTATTCTACTCTAGCGTGTGTAGATAGTTATTTTTGGATAATGCGGGGGTCACTGTGGCTCTGACAATTCTTATTACTGGCTGCCTGTCATGTTAGTCATGCAGGAGTTGAAATTTATTGTGCAGGACTTGTGAGTTCACAAAAACAAGAGCGGTGTCTAAATCCCTAAAATGGAAATGCAAGACTGACAAAACAACAGAATTGAGAGATGAGTGATTTTTTTTTTTTTTTTTTTAAGAAGCAGTGCAGAAAAAAAATGATCTTCTGTATCTGTCACCATTTGTGTGTCTTCTGCAAGTTTTATTTATTTATTGCAACATTTACCTACTTTTGTTTGATCTGACGGGAGCCCTCCATTGGTTTCATTTTCCTGTGTGCCACCAATCACCCATGGCCTTAAAACTGCTATCACATAACACAGAATTAAAATAGAAGTCCTTTTTTTTTTTCTACTTCTTTTCCTCTAACAGTCGCAACTTGATGAAGATTATTTCTGACAGCTGCAATAACATGAAAATATAGATGGACGTTAGTCAGTTGTTTACCATATTTGTGTCATGCATGGACATGGACGGGATTCCAGACAACAATATCGGAGAGGTATATTCACTCTAACAATCACACTGCCGAAAACAACACCACTCGAAATATGTTTTCTTTTTCCATTATGCCCTCTAATGCGTACTGACAGTTTCTTCTTATTTGCATTGACATTTACGTGTTTGCAGTGATTACCAGAGACTGATTGGAAAAGACAGAAAGCATGATCGAGACGGAAATACACTATCAACATAAACAACGAAATTAGCCAGAGAAAACATTAATAAAACTGTTTTTCTGGTCTTTGTGTGGAATCCACAGTATTTACATAAATACAATCAGCCTATTTTTATGTCTGGCTTGAGAATTTCCTTTCGATGTAAGCAGCTATGCATATAATATGGGTATTGCAAGCCTATAAATGCTTCCCTAAATGCTCTCATAATGACCTCAGGGCAGGTCTGTTCATTGGAGCAATATCAGTCTTGCGACAAGGATACGTTAGCTGTAATAATGCCTGTAAACGTTTCAAGTTTTAAGCATCTTGACTCCACTTTCGTTCAGATATCAGACATCGCTCAGGACCCGACAGCCTCCTCTCTGTATGTCTTTTTTTTAGCTTTTTTTTTTTTTTTTTTTGGCTTTTTCCTCGTCCGGTCGCCTGATCAGCCAGTGGGGAGGTAGGGGGTGTCACTGTGGTAGTTGTAGTCCGGACACACCTTCTGCACCAGCTTGTAGTCGGTGCTGTAGAAGGTGATGAAGATGCAGATGACTTTGAAGGGCTTGGAGCACAGCCAGGACACGTGGCTCTGAGTCTGCTCCTGGGGGCAGCTCTGCGAGGGGTCGTGGGCACACAGCGAGTTCCTGGTGCCCTTCTCCACCTTCTCGTACTCCACCCGGCAGTTGAACAGCTTGGTGTCCTTGGTCTCCAGGGCCGTCTGCTGCTGCTGCTGCTGCTGGTGATGGTGGTGGTACTGCTGGTGCTGCTGGTGCTGCTGGTGGACCTGGAACTCCACGGCCTTGGTCGGAGGAACGAGTCCCACGGACACGTTGCCCTGACCGGTTGAGTTATGCCGGAAGTAGACGCTGAATGTCCCGTTGCCGTGATCCACGATTTTACCGGTGATGAGAAGGTTGAGCTTCACGGTCTTGATGTTGGAATGAAAGTCGCCCCAGCCGAACATCTTCTTGAACTTGCCGGTCTTGACGATGGGCCTCCTCTTTGTCCTGGATCGAGGGTCGCGAGGGCTCGAGGTGTTGTAAAGCCAGTTCCACTGCTCCTGTTTAGAGAAGTCTGCTTCGTCATAGTTCAGGTCCAGGGAGGTGAAGTTCTCTTTGCCATAGAGTGTCTGGGACAGCAGACGGCTGATGGAGAAGGCCTTGCTGCTTTCGGTCCAGTAGGTTTTCACTTTAGATTTTGAGCTCTCTCTCAAGTTGGAATTTCCTGAACTCGGAGAATCAGCATTGACAACCTGGAAGAAGAAACGAACAAAAAGAAAATGGTGAAAATGTGTGAAAATTTTAGACTGGAAAGCACTCAAGCTGCATAATACTCTGGATGCATCAAATACATGTGGTGACAGACAGAGATATATAAATTTTCTTTGGGAACATTAGAGCATAGCATAAGGATGAAATGTGCATGTGTTTCAGACATATGACCACTGAAGTATATCATTTTGAATTTGTCTCCCAGCATCAATCATTTCAGCAAATGGCCAAAAAAAAAAAAAAAAAGACATATTTTCAACAGACATTTTGGCAGTTTATCTCAAATAGGCTATGCCTCCAAGAATTTGGCAATAAATTATAGGACAACGGTATGTGACATTTATGCAATATTGTGAGTTCCATATATGGTGAACATGGAGTGAAACTTGTTGGTGGAGTGATAGAAGAGTATTTAATCTTTGGTTACTTAAACAAATACAGATTCCATCTACCAAATGGATCCATTTACCAAAGGAAGACACCCTTGGTGGACCAGACCAGTATCCATAAGAAACGGCTTTAATTTTGCACCTGATGAATTAATTCCATTGCCAACGCTCAGATCCAGTGTAGGATTTGAGTCATCGTCCTTATTTCGAGAGGCAGGAAGTAAGTGTGGGGAGATCGGGTGGTTAATGTCGATGGATGTGGCTGTAGCAACTTTAGCTTTCACGCCAGAGATCAGAGATGTTTCTTGTGGCAGTCCAGCTCTTGATACTGTTAGTTTTAATTAGTTATAATTGTCCAGTTCAATGATTTTTCCATAACGTTAACCCCTAGTGTCATTGCTGTGGGAGGCTGTTGTAGGAAATAAAGAAATTAATAAACATATTCATTTAATGTAATCTGACTTTTGGCAAAATTGTACAATGTCAGTGTACTGATCATTAGCCTTGGGCAGACATATGCTTGCTTAGCGTTTCACCAGAATCGTATGACATCCATTTGACTAACAAACAGGACCAATTTCCTTGGTGACAGTTAAAAAAAAATAAAAAGCCAGCAAATACAAATGATAAATCCATCCACAAGCATGTCATCGCCTATAAAAAACGGAGTTAACGCTGTACCTAAGTCTTACGGTGTGTGAAACGTCTTGTGCGGCGTGTCCTAATCAAGATTAAGGGTATTCCTGCCATACATCGAGACGAATGAAGCGCTTCTTGGGCGCAGACGTGATGCAACGGCAGACTATTACCTGCTGAATGTGCCCTGAATGGATGATTGATGATTCATTCCGATGTCTCTCCTCCAACAATCACGCAGATGAGAGAGCGAAGACTTGCCGTGCGCCCTGCGGAGGGCCGTGACAGTGATGTCCGAACACCGCGCCGGGGAACGTGACAGCAGATCTATCTGTGTTCTGCGTTTTTGTAGCTTTGCCCTGCGATCAATACCCTGAAAATAAGGTCCTCTCTCATTCAGAAAGTTCACCGAATGACATTGTGCTACTGTGGGCCAGAGTGCGAGAGGAGCTCTCACTGTGTAAACCGTTGCAGGAGTTTTTAGCCTTCTCCCTAACGCACGCTTTCATTTTATGCACCTGGTTCCAGAGTGGAGGAGTTTGAAAGGACGGCCTCCGGCTGTTTTGGAGAGACCTGGATGATGGATGAGCACACGCGAACGAACCGTTAGTGGCGTTTGCGGGGACTTTGGCTCGGCCCCTCTCTGAAGGGAGGAGGAGAGCTCGAGCCTCCTCGAAATGCAGCGCGAAACGTGGAGAGTGAAGCTTTTAAAAACCAAGAAAAAAAGTTTTGAGGCAGCCGGATCTTTTGCAGCCAGGTGGTTTTATAGAAGGAAAGGGAGCAGCAGGACCTTCGGAGGGAAATGTTTGTAGTGACAAGGTGAGGAGAAATATGAATTTCAGCAGTTTCCTTGTGCAGTGGGGCAGTTAAACTGTATTAATGAACCACCCCTCCCTCCCCTTTTTGCCTTCCATTGCTGGAAACAAAAGTCTGTCATTTTGCCTGTGTGGTGATGTATCGTAAAAAGATAAAGTAGGTGATAGGATGAGGGCAGCTTCCTGTTGAGGATTTATTGGCACCATTATAGTCAAACATAAAGCCCCTTAGGATGTAAAAGTTCAGTGAAATAGTACCTTATAGACTGTCAGCCATGGAGCCATAAAGCCTATATGACATTATAGTTCAGTCTTCATTTTTGGGTTCACGAATATTTCATGTTTGATCATGGAGCAGTTATTTCTGTGAAAAGTGGTAATGGTACAAAGTGGATGCGTTTTATATGATAATACAGCAGCCGCGTTAAGTTGGCCGGCTAACGCTTTACGTCCTCCTGCTCCTACACGGATGTAAGTGTCCATTAATGTATTTTGATAACAACTCTAACTCCTCCTGTGTGCAACAGTAACTGTTGTGCTGGTGTTTAAACAGATAATGAATGAAAATATAGTGAAACAAAGCTGAAATATTATAAAATGTCTTCATAGAAGTGCTGACAAATAAGGTGCATTAATAAACACCTAAAATCTCCTTATAGCTGCTTTACAATCCCATTACATCGGGTTATAAACCACTTCTTAAATGTTTCTGTACTGCTTATGAACGCTGAATAGGGGGACTTAAAGTGTTGCAGTTGTAACTGACAAAATATTGTGTTGAGGAAAAACCAGTGAACTTCTTTGCAAATACGAATATAAATTTGGTTAGAAGGATTTTTTTTTAGCGCTTGATCCTTTGAGAGTTTCAATGTGAATTCAATTTAAGTTGTTCGCAGTGATTCTAAAGGGATAAATAGTCTCTGAATGACCTTTGACCGGTGATGCAAATTCTAATCCCCATTTATTTTTCATTATTTTTTTTTTTCCATTCCGAGTCGTTAAAAGACTGTAAGTCTCCAGTGATCGGATGAAATATCATTTTCGTGGAGCAGTAATTACCGATGCTTCTCAGTAACTGGGTTTCAATCTCAGCGGAGTCCTGGAACCAGATCAAGGGATGTTAGGAAGCCGCTTTGAGCCGGTTGAAGTGGCTGTCAGGCGAATAAGTGACGGCGCGCCCGAACGCGTGGATACGGCCATTTTTTAGGCGTAATGTGAAGAATATTTCCTAAATGCCGCAGATCCAAGCAGGTCTAAGAGTAAGTTGGTTCAAGTTTTATCTTTTTTTTCCACTAGGAAATTAGATTGTCTACAGCACTGTGTTCTGAAAAGCGACGTGTTTTTCCCGCTAGTTCATGGGATGACTCATTTTTATAAAGAGGACGTGTCACTGGAATGAAATTTTTCAGGGGAGGGATTTCTTCACTATTTTCCCCTCCAAGATTATCAAAATTACACAGCACATCTGAAGTGCGTGCCCAGTCACCGTCGGGCCTAATTCCTTGTTGTGGAGACTTGCTCCGTTGTCACTGGCGTTATGTATGGTCCCCAAACTGTGACATGCAATTAGCTTTCATCCAAAGCACCTGACAGTCTCTGGATTAGAGCACCCGGAGGCACATTCACAGAGACCCCACTTCACGGATTAGAGCCCAACCTGTAATCCAGCCTGGGGAGATTAGGCAGATCAGAGGCAGTACTGACTAAAGCAATGTTTATAACCAGAACACCCCGACTGACTGCACCAACACTCAGAGGGCCAAGATTTACCTCTCGCCAGCTTCAGAAAAACATGCAAGCGAGGCACAAAGACAGCGCGTGAGTGTTAGATGCACGAATGTGTCTGGAAGAGATACTGCGGAGAGGAAGGAGGGAAAGAGCTGCTGGATAAAGGACAGCGGGAAAAAAACGAAACAAAACAAACAAACAAAGACGGCAGCGTAAAAGGTCAACAGTCAAGCTTTGATAACTTTGGGTTTAACAGATATTGGTTTGTCAATATTGGATTTTATTAGATATCAAATAAGGGACAAACAATATTGTCCACAGCCAAAGGTGAAATCTATTTTGCACTTGATTGGCTTTATTTAATTATGATTCATTTGATGAGTTGATTTGATCTCTGTAGTTGCTGTCAAAACAACGGTCCCCAGCTGTTTTTTTGTTTTTTGTTTTTTTTGCTACGGAAATGCCCTTGAAATGAAGCGGTAACCGCCACTCGCGGCCATTCGTCACAGGTTGTGCGTGAAATAAGCTTCTCCGACCGTTTCATTTAAATATTTTCTAGTGGGCAGAGATCGTAAAGCAGTCCAGTGTTTCACGAGAAGAAAGGCAAGATTACAGGGAAAAAAAAGAAAAAAGTAAAATAGATTTTCCCATTAATAGTCTTGGGACCCCTTGGATGCACGTTGCCACCCACAGGAGGGGTCCACACCCTGTGTATGGAAACCACCACCCCAAGGAATCTTATCGGTGGTTTCAGCCCATTTAGTATAACTCATGAATACTTTGTAAAATATTCTCAGTGATGTAAATGTCAGAAAAATAGATCAATCAAACGGGGCAATAGCTTTGTCATGCATCATTTAGCTGAAACGATTAGTCAATTAATCATAGACCGTTCATCTGAATCTATTTTGACAATCGATTAATTGTTAAAATAATTTTTCTGGTCGTTCTTTGGCCTTTGTGATTGTAACTTAAATATGTTCAACTTGAGCTTTAAGAAACTGGGCATTATTTTTGTTTTATAGATCGAACAGCTGATCTATCAAGCAAGTAAATAATCTGTAAATTAATCAATAATGGAAAATAATTGTTAGTTGTAGTCATTATTTAGACATAAATCCACCCACTGCTCAGGTGGTTGCTACCTGCATGATTAAAAGTCAGTCTTGCTGGCTAAAGCTGTTTATTCCCTTGGGGGACAAAGTAATAAAATAACAATAAAAACAATAAAAAGATAGAAACAGTATAGTAAAAAAAAAAGGCAGAAGTAACATGTAGAATCTACTACATCATAAAAATTCAGAAAATACGATACACGAATCATAAATTAACCAACAATGAAACAATTATCATAGAGGCTACTACACAGAAAAAAGAGGAAACAATAATAAAATAATAATACTTATCTACAGTAATTACGTGCCCAAAAAAAGGGATTGAGTAGAAAAAGAAACACAAAATAGCAGTTGGACTGAATTAATATTAATGGCTGCAACAAAGAAATAAAGAAAAAAAAGGGGATACATCATGTTCACTGCTGGGAGAAACATAAATTATTCAAAAAGGAAACAATTAGCTTTCATAGAAACTCCTGCACAAAAGAAATAGTAAGGCAGTTATTTATTTCAGTTCATTTCTCTATATAAAAAAACTCTTGGAGGGTAAGTTCAATCATATTCTGTATTTTTGCCACTGTCGACAAATTCCGGACAAAAACATGCTAACAGGTGTTGTCTTAGTCAGGTATAGTTTATTCCTCTGTTCCAACGACCTCCATTGTTAAGATGTTGAAACGAGCCACAGTGTTGCACTGGGTGACCTGTTCCTTCAATACAATAAACACGGGAACTGTAGCTTATACTAAATCAGGCCCACATACACTGTCCTACTGCTGTTAATACTCACTAGAGCACCAAACGTAGATTAATCCGCAGCTGAAAATAGTTCCCAACAAAGTCACCATTTACTCCTGTTTGAGTAACAGTTGCTAATCAGTACAGTAGCCAGGTGTTTTAGGACATTAGGTAGCCTTTTAAGAATTAAAGTAAATATTTTTGATCTGCTTTTTTAAAGATTCATTTCTTAAGTAGGAACCAATGAAATTTGGGGCTGAGAGCCACAGACAAAAGTTCTGAGAGACATTATTTGGGGGTGTGGGTGGGTTGTTGTTGTTTTTTTGTTTTTTTCTTTTCAGGGGATTTGTTGACAACAAGAAATACAGAATAACACCAAGCTTAATCTTCAAAACTTGCTTGAGTTGTGTAATCCCTCACAGAGGATGGCAAGTCTGTCGGGCACTGTAATATATTTCACCAAAGTCAAGTTTCAAGAGTCCGCTGACAGATTTCTCACTTGTGGTGAAGCAAATGGGAACCAATGGCAGCCAACACAAAAGTCCAAAACTTTAAACTCTGCATTTGAAAATTGTCAGCAGGGACTAAACCATGCAAACGAACCGGTATAGTCGTTAAAGTAGCTGCTTATCTTTGTTTAATTTCATTGGTTTTGTTCTGAAAACGAGTTTTCTACCATGAGTGATCCTGTGTGAAAACACCATTTTCTGCCAAACTTTACACAATTTCTGTCGAATCACGTGAGATTTTCTGTGTTTATTGTTTTCTCCGTGCCCTTTTCACCGGTTTAAGATGGTCAGGAGTCATTCAGCATAATCTGCTTTTAAATACTCTCATTACGCTGCAACATACAGGGTTTAGCAACATGTTAATCAAGACATAATTACAGTTGTTGGGCTGTTTGCTCATGTTGCTGGATTGGATGAGTTTTGAGTGTTAAACCCTTAATAAATAATAACTACATGTAGGGGTGTGCTTTTACTTTGGTTGTTGCATATTTAACAATGAATAATTAATGTTTTGCAAGATGAAATACTGATGATTCCAAGCCGTATGTTCATGGACTTTAAAGATATTACATAAAAGTAGAATATATTTGTTATCAGCAGCGTTTTAATGACTGCTCCAGTGATTTAACATTGCACTTCTTTGTAAGTGTGGGGACTCGTGAAGTAGAGATATTCTAATTTTAAATCCATAGTATTGGTGTAGCCAATATGTTTCCCAGAAAACAAACAAAAGCATCTTATTGTTTGACCCTAACTTCCTCCATCTCTTTCTTTCATAGTCCATGAACACAGTTTGTGACACAGCTTTGGTTCAAGTCTTGTGCAGATGCAGTGGTATAAAAACCCAATTTACAGTATATGTGAAATACAGTTTTTATTGAAAGATATTCAAACTTATCTCCCAATCACATTCAGAGGCTTTCATTTCATGGCTCAGAGTTTTTCCAACTTTTTTTCCACCCGCAGTTTCTAATGCAGGAGCCCCCCCCCTCCCCTCCCCCAACCCCCAAACCCCATTTAACCGTCTGTTAATATTGTTCCCAAGTTCGGTTTATGAGGCAGAATCCCTCGACAAGATAACACAAACAGCGTGGGTATGCAGAAGTCCTTTAGGAAACGACTCTCAGATTGCCAGATGCGGCGGGCAGGCAGGCAGGCAGCAGGCAGCAGGCGGTCTGTTGGACAAACCTAAATGCTATCTACTTCTTGGCGAGGCTGTGATAAGGCGCAGGCGTCCGCTCTTTGAAACAGGAAGATAAACAACCCCGGCTTCCCTCGGGAGCTTGGAGGATATTCTATGGGGCTGGACCTCCGAAACGGCCAACAAATTCCACCTTTAATAGAACCGCCAGAGGAGCCGGATGACTCGGCGCTGGCCCGCACACAAAACCTTGCGAGGAAGAATGAAAGTGTGTGTCAGTTTTCATTTACCTGAATGCCGCGGCTTGCCACGCGGGGAGGATTTGTGAATGCGACGCTTCCAGTTTAACAGAGTTAGAATAGAGTGGGACCGGGCCGGCGGCAGGTTTCGGACGCCACTTTGTAATCTCGATCGGATGCTATTCGGCCGCGGTATTTGGCAAATTAATAGACTTGTTGTCCTTTAATAGTTTTCCTGCATAAACTCCATACAAATGTGAAGGTTTGAAAGGGAGTTATGTAGATTTTTGTAGTTTTCTTTTTCTTTAATATTGGGTTTTAAACCGATACTCTTATCCAGAGAGGCTTAAATCCCGAGCAGCTATTAAGAGTTTAGCTCAAGGACATGTTGCTGTTGTGGGATCAAACCTGCAACCTCTGGGCCGTGAGACAGCCACTAACCTCTGGCCCCACCTCGCGGGAAAAGCTTATTTTTAATCTAATTTGGGGCCCTCGGATACCATGAAAACTTGGATGATAAGACTCTCAGCAAGAGGAGTTCCAGAAGAAAAAAAATATATATACTGGTTTATGAAATATCATCTTCAGCTCAGAGACAGAAACGTTCCTCTAGACAGGAAGTTAGTTTGAGAGCCCTTTGTGTGTCGATGCCCCTTTTTAGAGTATCGTTCGACCGGACACTTGGGATATGATCGTCACAGTCGTTTACACTGGACTCCACTCGCCTTGTGAGGTCCCCCCCGCGCACCCCCCCCACCCAACAACCCCCACCCCCAACCCAGTAGTCAGGCTGATGGATCATCTAAGGGCATTTGACGCCCACTAAGAGTTTAGGTCCACATTCTCCCAGTGATAGCAAAGTGTTACCTGGGGGGGGTCAGAGATGATGACAAATCAGAAAGTGTGTCAAGACATCACAGGAAGCTGTGGATGGAGCCGAGTCCTATCGCTGAGAGGCCAGGGCACAATTATTACCATGACTTCTGAGGAGGATAAGTACTGTACGCGGACAGACTGCGGGATATTAGAGCCGGGCAGTTTCGAAGAAGAAGAAGAAGAAGAAGGAGAAGAAGAAGGAGAAGGAGGAGGAGGAGGGGAGAGAGAGAGAGGGAGGGAAAAAAAAAAAACCCCTAGCCACCAGTTTTCCAACTTACCCAGAGGAAAAATGCATAATCATATTATTTCACACACGACTTGGTTCAAAGGCGGCCAAAATAAGTTTGTGCGGTTCCCATGGGTCTGTCAATCTGTTGAAGGAGCTGCAGGCGAAAGCTTAGGATGCACCGAGTACGAAACAATTATGATCATCCCATTAAAGCATAGCAAAGCAATTTGGCAGCGCGGTCTGTAGAAAAAAAAAAAAAAAAAAAAAAAACCCCACTTCCATCGAGTGATGCTGTGAGATCAGCTCGTGCTGCTATGATGCCATTCTGCATTAAACTCACATAGTTAATGATTAATGTTTTGTCTCTGTGTTGGGACGATAGCGGCGGGAGGGGGGGGGGTGTCCGTGTTAGTTAATGTTATTGTTTCTGAAATCGAAGAATCCTCGTGTCCTCTCAAAGCGGGAGGGGTTTCGTAAAGTTAAAAAAAAAAAAAAAAAGGTGTAGGTGGGGGAGGGGTGGTGGTGGAATGATTAGTGTGCTTAGTCAGCTGTGAAATTGAGTTTATGGTTTTCGAGACGGTGAATTCAATTCGATAATGGGTATTAAGTTGTAGAGAATAATTAATAGTAATTGACTTCTTTCCATCACTATGCAAATTAAACACAGATAACACAATTTTTTTTTTTTGGCTCCTGTTCTGCTTTGATTGCTTTGTTGACAGATTTATCATTGGGTGAGGGGTTACTGTCTCTCCGAGGATTAAAGGAATTGGGTTGTCACAAACTGTCAAGGCATTGAGTTGGGAGCATCCTGGTATGTTTGTCATAATGGGCTCGGGCTGTTCTCCTCTGTACTGTCAAATACATTCCTATTGAAACCGCTTCTGTAAATGGGGATGGTGGAAAAAAAAAGGAGGGGGGGGGGCGCAAAAGGAAGGATTGAATTGATAGTGCTGAGGGGAGAAATATCCAGCGGGTCTGTGTGTGTTTGTGTGTGTGTTTGTGTGTGTGTGTGTGGATGTGCGTGTGTGTTTGTGTGTGAATGCGGTCGGATTTGTCAAAGATGCAGATTTGGATTTTGGGGGAAGCTCGCGTTCACACTGACATTCTAATTCACAAGGATGCGAATGAATCATTGGACGGGGGCAGTTAGAAATCTGGTTTGTGGATCGTTTAAATTAATCATCGCAGGTGTTCAAACGTAGGGAAAGAGATGTGGAAAAAAAAAACAAAGCAGAAAACGTGCCCTCAACTCTACCACAACAGGTAAAATGAGCCGAGCATAGGGAGGAAAACAGCAAAATGACATTTTTCACATCATCGGACTACAACCAACAAAATCATAAAATGATGCATTTCTGCACAGCGCGAGGTCCTCGCGGCACCTGAAACTCACTTGTCAAAATGTCTCCATTTCCTTGATATTCCTGCCATTAGATGAGTGCAAACATTCATCACAGTAAAACCGTGGAGATATCGGGAGATGGGAGAACGAGGAAAGGTCAAATCAAAATGACATTTAACTCACCAGAGAGATGACTGACAGCAGCACGGCGGCAGCCCACAGACATGTGGTCTTCATGCCCCTTTGCCGAGTGGTGTCTCCCCTCATGTCAAACTGTCCTTGATCTTCTCAGCCGAAAGAAAGAAAGAAAAAAAAAAAAAAAGAAGAAGAACAAAAAAACAGAAGAAGAGGAAGAAAAATCTCCTCCCGGCCGAGCCGGGATCAGCTGCTAAACTTGAGGAGAAATAAAAGAGCGCGGGGGAGGCGGTCCTGAGGCGAGGGGGGGGGGCAGAGACGGGTCCTCCCGGGGCTCATTCAGGAGGGTCAGGTGTCTGACGGTGAGAACGCGTCAAGTGACTACCGGGTGTGTTTGGAGGCGGTGAGGCGAGGACCGAGGTGTTTGTGGATCTGAGTGTCAGTGTGGAGGGATGTTTTATATAGTGCGCTCTGAGGTTCACAGAAAGAGAGAGAGAGAGTGGGGGGGGGTAGGGGAGTGGGGGTGGGGGGGCGTGGAGAGAGAAATAGAGTGACTGAGGAAGAGGGAGGGAGGCAGGAGGAAGGTGGGGGGGGCATAGAAGGAGGTTCACATCATAGACTTTTTTTTGGAGGCAACTTTTCTTATAACATCATCAGGGGCTGACATCTAGTGGCCGTCAGCTGCACTCGCTCTTCTTTCTCTATTTGTCGGTTTGAGATACATGAAGCAAACAAGGATTTATGTTTACATGTAGTGTTTAAACAACTGTGTTACAAGACTGTCAGTATTGACATTTAGCAGCTTATTCTCGTCACGTTTACTAATTATCCATCAGTCATGACCTGTAATTACAAAATTTGAGAGGTTATTTGAGTTTTTATGCCTCATGACGAAGCTAATTAATATGTTTAATATGTTTGATTTTTTTTTCTGGTTAAAAGCAGGTTTAAGTGTAAACTTTTAAGAATATGAACAAATATAGACTACTTTATTTTAATAATTTTATTAAACGATTTCAGACGTTTCTCAGTTGTTTTACCAAAACCAACAACCAAAAGTGTAGAATGCAACTTGGAATACATTTGCCAGACAGAGAGATACAGGATGAAAATGTTGTCCTCTTTATGTCTGAATGTGTTGTACTCTGTGTGTTGTGCCTCCATCAGGTCTTAAGCCTTTAAAAATAATATATGTAAAAATAATATTATGTTGTGAATAACAGCTTATTGTCATCACGTTTATTAGTCATCACCAATAATGTTGAAAGATGTGAAATTACCAAATTTTAAAGGTTTTTTTATTTTTTATTTATGCCAAATACAGCAACAAAGCTGATATATATATATATATATATATATATATATATATATATATATATATATATATATATATATATATATATATATCTTTTTCTTTGAAAATCAGATTAAGTGTAAAGTTTTTTGCCACACAAACAAAAATAAACTAGTTTTAAAATTCCCTTTAAAACTTAGAGACGTACAGACTTTTTTTTTTAACCTAAAGTGCAGAATCCAGACTTTAAATTCATTTAGCAGACATGGCCGCAGACCTTCAGTCAACATTTTTAAAGCAGAACTGAAAGTTTGTGCCAGACAAAAATTTTTGCCAAATCCAATCAGTAACTGACAAGCAAGGAGGAGGACTCCAGTGATTTAGGACCGTACCGAGAGACAGAAAAAAGAAGAATAATAGAGATTGAATTAACGCCCCGACTTTTAATCTGCAGTTTGGGTCAAATTCCAAAACCTTTAGATCCAGTAAAGCATTTTGACAGCACCTTTCTCTCCTTATCTTCCCAGATTGGTATATTGAAAAATGTATAATTTTCAATCCCAAGGTAATAACGGGGGAATCTTCTAATGAGCGACAGATATAGACCTTAACTTTGAATTTAAATCAAAATCCCCTAAATTTTAGAGCATGAAATCAATCCTGTATCTTAATCGTAGTGGACATTTATCTGAAGGACATCTTAAACAATTAACAATAGTCGAGTGGGAAACTCCATCTGTCCATACTGGCCATGAAAAGATCGCATGCTAACACGCGTCTGAGCTTCGACAGTCCGAGGTGATCAAATCGAATGGGAGTCGTCCCACGTTAGAGGCTCTTCAGTGTGAAATTTCCGTCTGCTCGTCCCCACGGACGGCGTTTCTGTGTTGGGCAGCGGCGGGCGGATGGTAGCACAGGGGGAACCACAGAAACAGTAGCCGGGAAGATCCCCGGCTGATTCGATTAACTCAGACCGCTGAAGCCTGCAGACTGCTGATGCTGTGCCCTGCACTGGACGTGTATTGGGAGGCGATCTGTTCGGGTCTGCGAGGAGTGTTAACAGGAAGTAAAACAAATCTCAGAATCTTTTAAATGTTTTAAATGTTTTAAAGTCTTTGATTGCAGACCGAGCTTCATCTAAGGATTCACATTGGTGTTTGAAGCTTCATATTTAGTTGTCATAGTCCTTTTAGGTACCTCTCCAGCACTGTTCCACCTTACAGATTAAGTCCGGTGATATTCTTTATATTTTTAATATTCAACAAATCTCATGAAATGAACAAAACCAACAATGAATTAACACAGTATTGTTAACACAGCAAAGCCTCATATAACTCTTATATACTCCTCTGTGCCATAGAGCTCCATTGTTTCCCCCAAAAATCTGTTAAAAACACACCACTGCCCTGCTAATGTTGCATTTGCCATACTTGCTAGCTTTCACCAAATGTGTATTAATCCGCCGCTGAAAATAATCCCAAACAAATGCACGGTTTCACTCCTGTCTAAGTAACTTTGGCTAAAAACTAGAGCAGCCAGCTGTTTTAGAAAATAACTAAGCCTAAAAAACAAAACAAAACAATCAAATAAACTATATTTATGACCTGTTTTTACAGATTTATTTTTTCAATAGGAACAAATGGACGTCGGGCTGAGAGCCACAGACAGAGTAGGCAAGTTAAAAAAGATACTGAAGAGAGCTGGACTGATATATTGGCTGTTAACGTCTTATTGCAGACATTTTGGTCTGCAATAAGCAGACAGCTGCGATCTGTTCAACAATTCTACCTGTTAAAAGGGAGTTTTTCATTGCCGCTGTCGCCAAGTGCTGCTCATTGCGGAAATGTTGGGTCTCTGTAAATAATAACTAAAAAGAATCTGGTCTAGACCTGCTCTATATGAAAAGTGCCCTGAGATAACGTTTGTTATGATATGGTGCCATATAAACAACCCAAATCTAACCAAGCTTGTTTATATGTAAACAGTTACTACTGGTCGATACATCGTTGATAGGTGGGATTTTTTGGTAAAGTGTTATTTAATGGGTCCATAAACTACAATTTGTTTCAAATGAATCTAAGAAATTTCCTGGAAAGAGCCATATGATTTGGCAATTCTTCTTGGTAAAATATAAAGTGAGAGTTGGTACAGTTCTGGTTATTTCTAAATGCTAAGCTTAGCACAGCCTCCATACTTTTATTCTGAGGAGAGCAGGTGAGCTAAACATGCTGAATGTGAAACATGTCTGCAGACAAACGTACAGCTCGGCATGAATGGAGAATGATAAACAAAACAACTAATAAATACTCACTGGTTTTCTAATGGAGCATTTTTTTTCACTGATATTCATCTGGGAAATCAATAATCAACTCAGAACAAGTAGTTGAGCTCACTAAAGTAACAGTCTCAGAAGGTTGTCGCCATTTTCCCTGTGATTATTACCAAAGTACGTGGTTCTTTCTTAGGAGAGGAGTAGCTCCTGTTCCGCTTTGATTGCTTTGTTGATAGATTTATCATCGGCTGGGGGGTTCTTTCTGAAAATTTTTTATCAGCATTGGCATCACAAATCCAGAATCAGTCGGGCTGTAACTGAGGAGGAGCAGAGACACTTTTTTTTTTTTTTGCTCTTTTTGTTGGGATTTTTTGACGAAAAGAAAAATATATAAGAAAACACCAGATTTCTCCTTTAATGTCCTGCTCTCTGGTGAACATATGAAAACAGACATAAATGACTTCAGACTTAATAACTTTATCACCATGTGTTTACAACCGTGTCCTCATTTATTTTCAGTAATTCTTCCCATACATATAAACAACCTGTACAAAACGGCTGAGCCTTCGTCTTTTTCTGCGCCTTTTTTTTTCCTCTCCAGTTTTTTTTTTTTTCCACAACAAACAACTTGCATCATGATAAACAACAATCAGCAATATCATACACCCACTTTGCATTAGTCAAACTAAACATTTCTGTCCGATACAAAATAAATGTACACATACTTTGATTTTTTTTTCCAAAAAATAAAAAAATCGGTTATTTATAAATCCCACAACAAAAAAAGTAAACATTCTCCACACCAGTTTTGCTTTTACACTGAACTCAGCAGAAGCGCTTTCTCTTATTATTAATATGTTGTATATTTTTCAGTTTGTACAGATATTTTTTTTTAAATTACATTTTACCTCATGTAGTATGGCTGAAAAAAAAACAATAAAGGACCTATGATACAGTTACTACATGAAAAAGTTTTAAAAACTCAGAATTGTACTTTCCTTAGAAGAAAAGCAAGTTTATCTTTCTATATGTCCACATGTACGGCAGAGTATAATGTTTGCTGTATGCCCCATTCAAGTACTAAAAACAGTATTACAGGACTGTTAGTATTTAGTTATTATCAGTAAGGCAGAAATGACGTTTGCATGACTTGAACACTTTTTTTAATGGTCTTTCTTTTACTTTGATCACTGCAAAAATTTCAGCTTTTCCACTATGTATTTGTGTAAGTAAAAAAAAACAAAAGAAGTAAAGAATCCCAATTAAATCTGAATTTTTCACGGTTAAAAAGAAACTTCAAAGCAGGCGATTCATTAAGACAAGTCACCCGCTGATATCGCAGTTAAATCTTTAGTTGCATCTGGGCAGAAGTACAGTGATAACACCAGACGAAAACCTACGAACCACAAAAGGTACTTTACTACAACCAAGAAAAAAAAAGAATCAGCTGTGAGAAACAAAATCTATACATATTATATTTACTCGGGATTCACACCTGTTTGGTAGAATGTGACACATCGAAACATCTTTTTCGTTTTCCTTCGAATGTTCTTGAAACGTTGAACCCGGCTGTTCCTCCGCTGTATGGTTTTATTTTTTTTTTGTTTAGTTTCCTTTTTTTTTTTTTTTTGTCTGTGGAAGAGGCAGTGTTTTATGGCAATAGAAGGTAGAAGTCACATGTGCATATCATGCTGCACTAATATAGTGCAATGTAGTGCCTGAAACAAAGCATAGGGTGGAGGCAGGCAGGCAGTAGTTTCCATGAGCAACTGATTGCGGGCTACTCCTCCGTCAGCATCGTACAGATCAGTTTATCCCACAAACACAGGCCTGTGTGCCTCTGAATCAAGCGAAAAGAGAAAAAAAAGAAGAAGAAAGAAAGAAGAGAAGAAATGCCTCCCTTTTGTTCAAGACTGTAAAAGAGATTTGAGTCGAAACCCAGTCGAGGATTGAGGAAAAAGGAATCCAAACCTTTTTATGGAGATTTTCCCTATCCCTCCTCCTCTCTCCCTGCGGTGACTTTTGGCAACGTACGAATCGTTAGAGCATCCTAAGCCTCCAGCTACTCAGCATTTTTAGGGACAAGCGGAAAAAGCGCGGGGGAAGAATTGGAGCCTGTGCTCAGACTCAGATGTTCAGAGACGGCAGGAGAGAGCCGGGTCTGTCTTCTGCAACCTGGCCTTTTCCTGCGCCTGAAACGAGCCTCTCTGTTACGGGGACGTGGGTGAGAAGGGGGCAGAAAAAATCAAAAGAAAAGAAAAGGCATTTCAATTTACACGCTGGAGATCGCAAAGGCCCTTGGAAAGGAAAATATTAAAAAGAAACAAAAGGGGTGGTGGTGGGGGGCTGAGCGGAGCTCCACTTGAAATGGTTAAACCCCGCCAGTGTCTCTGCTAAGAGGATTTTCTGTCATTTCTCCGCTCTGTGACGTGTCCATTCACGCTGCAAACCTCCATTTCCCTCGCTGTAATGGCGTGATGAAGTGGGTCTCTGTGACAGGTGAGTGCTCGGTGAGGCGTCTCGCGGAGGGACTACATGTCCGTGTCCCCGTCGTAGGCGAGAGTCAGAGGTTTTAGTCGGTTGTTTTGCTGCCTCTGTCTCTGAGGCCTCTTTGGCTTTTTGCTGTGTGGAGAGATTAAAACAGAGTCAGAGGAGAACTGGGAACATTCTCTGAAAAACCACCCCCCCCAAACCACGAACTAGTCATGCGATGACAAACATTTAAACAGTGAATATGGTAGACGTGAAAAACAAAATGCAGGTGGCAAGGTCCACATCACATGTAGTTTTCTGCTGATAAATTATTGTGCTCCCAATTCAGTCTAAATATGTTCTCCTTCTTAAATATGTTCTCCTTCTCAGGGCTCTGCTCTGACAGGCAGTTAAAGCGGAGTTTTGATTGACATGTCTGGTTAGTTAGAGTATGTGATACCTGCATAGGCAGAATAAATAACCATCGCACTTGATGGTTTGTAAATAATGAAGCTTCCCACTAGTTTCCATCCCCTAAGGAAGTAACCCCCACCGGCCTTTAAAAGAATAAGGCTGATATCATTCTATATGTTTCCTAGCATCAACAAATCTCATGAAAAGACCAAACGAATGTTTTAGACCAATGTGTTTCCTGCCTCTAAGCTCATCGGTTCCCACTGAAAATGTAAATCTTTGCAATAATTCAGGTCACAAATATATAGTTTCCCTTTTAAAAAAAGGCCACATAATTATCTAAAAAAAGCTGGTCACTGTAGTTTTCAGCAAGTGCTACTCAAACAGGAGTAAATAACTATAATACACATCTAGCGAGAATTGGAGGCAGCAGGCCGGTTTATGTGGAACCAACTTTAAATAATCTGACATAGTGTCGTTTCCATCCACCTGTTTTTGTTTGGTTTTTTTTTCTTTACCGGTGTGGAAAAGTTGGGGTATCAGTAAAAATAAATAAATAAATAAATAAATGTTAATGTAACATTTGACGTAAACTTCTCTTGAGACATTAAAAAAATGGCGGCAGATGAAAACATCAGATCTTTTTTGGAGCAGTGAGGAGACTATAAACTTTCTCAAGTAAATACATTAAACATTGTTTTTCACTGTTTGAGGTTTGAGTGATGCTCCTTTGATCGCATCACCTTGTTGCGTCCTCTTCTTCTGATATTGTTTAATGGACATTTGGCGCCAACAGCTGCTTATCCCAATACACCGCCTCCCAATATTTACATAATAGGAGTGGATAAAAAAGAACATTACATTAGATTTTTTTCTTTTGCCAATTTTCTCCAAATTCGGTTCAAATTTGTGCAAAAATCTGACCAAAACCTGACGAATGGGATTCAGTGTGACAATGTGGCTCACCGACGTTTCTTTTAAAAGCTCTGGATGACAGTTAAGCTCAATGCAGCAGACCAACAAACTACATCAGACTCTGGATACGCAGACGACATCTGTAAGAAGGATCCAGGTCTTCGAGGGTTTTGGTCTTTTCATAGCTTTGTGGACTCAAACAAAAAATAAAGATAATCACCAGTCTTATCGGCTGAGGAATAAATTCAGTTGGTTGTTTTTTGTTTTTTTTTTGAGAAATTATGACCTTGAGACCAACAAACTACTTCAAACTAGTCAGAAAATGAAGAGGTAAGATAAAAATGACTTTTTCTCTATTAGATATAAATCTACACAGGCAGACTATAAACTATCTAGAGTCATCACTGCAGAGAGGGCACGGGAAGTGTAAAAGCACACTGATCTATATTAACCATTCTACCAGCTGACGGGTTTCACACAAACACGGTTTGTTTTCATGAGTCCTCTAGATCCCAAAGCATTAAAGGTATTAGTCGTCTAATTTGCATGCAAACTCTGCACATGCCAGATGTCTGATACTTTGCCTCCGGGAGGGAAAAACGCCTTTAGAGGAAGACGGACTGATTTCTACCTTTGTACTTCTCTGAGCTGTTCATGTCTCAAAGTAATATGGTTTATAATGTGAGCACTATTCGGATATATTGTATATTGTATCCCCTAGAGAATGGAAATAAAGGCCGTAAATGAAAGTAAAGCTAATATTTAGCTTTGTTATCTCTGGTATTATCGAATCAGAGTCATCTCGAAGGTGTAACTACGTCCGATCGATATTTCCGGACATGAAAAACTTTTCCCCAAACTTCCTCTTGACACCAGACAACCGAGATGCGTGATGCAAAGGTCTCTGGGGAATGGATGTGCTTCAACAAGAGTGTGTCAGAAAGTTTCTCTAGATAGTTTCTGTCACGAGGAACTGACAAAATCACGGCAGAGTAAACATCAAACCTGAGCACATTCAAACAAAAAAACAAATACAAAAACAACAAAAAAATCTCATGCCTCAAAAATCAGCCTGACTCTTTCATCTCTCGCTTTGGGGAAGTTATTCATGTTCATACATATCGACTGGAAAACCACTCATACTTCAACTAATGATTATTTTCATGAGCAGACAATCTGTTGGTTATTTTCTTGCTTAATCAATAAGTTGTTTTGTTAAAATTTTTAAAAACGCTTGTTTTTTTTTCCAAAACATCAATACATGTGATGTGAAAAAAAAAAAGGATAATGAGCTCTTAATATGAAAGGACATGATGCGGGAGGAAGGGAGTGCGCTGGCCTACTTCCTCTCTTGGCCACAAGAGGGCAGTGTGAGATCGCACCATCGACGGCACATTGGAGGAGCCCTCAGAGCCTGCAGGTTTAAATCTGATCAGTGGCACAGAAACAGATCCCTGCAGTAATATTCAGCCGTCTCCTTTATCTCATCGCCTCCGTGACTCTCTTTAGACATCAGTTCTTTCTGCCGCAGCTTTAAATACACTATATATTACATCTGTATCGACCTATGGAAACTCCGAGTAAACAGCTGCACAAACACCCGACATGTAACAACACAGTCGTGTTTGGACCCACACTGTGTTGTTGCGTCCTTGCAGTAATTTTCCACAGGCTGATGCTCTGGGTGACACAGTGTTACACAGGGGATACTATGCTAATGCTAATATGCTAATCCACCATGTTTAACACCTCCTTGTGAAAAAGGGACCCATTACTGTTCTTTCCGCTCACACTTGGCACAAAATAAAATATACTTTACAATGTGTGACAGGAAAATATCATATATTTTTTGGGGGGATGCATCTAATGATTATTTTCATTATTGACTAATCCGCCAACTATTTCCTCAATAAATTGATTTATCGTTTTCTAAATAAAATATTTTTAAAAATAATGGAAAATGGCAGTCATAATGTAGTCGACGTCTTCAATTCTCTTGTTTAATCCGACAAACTGCCTCAATGATATTCAGTTTACAATCATGTATGATAGAGAAAAACATCCATTTCTTCCATTTCAGAAGCTGCGACCAGCAGATGTTTTTTCTTTTAAAAAATATTACTCAAAGCGACTGTTCATTTATCATGATAGTTTCCATTTCATTTTCTAGCGATCGACCAATCGAGAAATTGAGTCCTTGCTGCGGCTGCAATATTTTCAGTCTCTTTCAGAACACACTTATCACCTTCAAGTGTAGAACTAATATGATAAAAATAGTTATTATCCAGTTGGAATTTCAATCAAACAATCTGAGAGCAACTTTTACCTGAACTTGTGCATCAGTCTTGAGTTTTGTTGTAACATAAAGCAGCTACACAATAAGAGAAATTAAACAGTCTAAATTTATGATGTAAATTTGTAATAGGATTGAGGATAATTTAGGAATTATCTGTTCCAGTAGTAGGAATCTGACCAAACATCTGATGCCTTTGGTGCAGTTGGGTTTTTGATACTCTAAATACATTTCCTTAAATGAAGTAGTTGTACTTAAGTATTTCCATTTTAAGTCACTTTCTATTTCTACTTCACTACATCCTCTACTACTCCCTCTTAAGAGGGAAATATTGTAATTTTTAGTTCAAAATATCTAATCGATACTTACAGTTATTACCTACTTAATTAAAATTAAGATTTTTACATACAAAACTTGATCAGTTCAAAAATCTGATGCATTGTTATAGATTAAATGATCCAGCATTGTTTAAAGTAGTTAACATTTTCTCAACCTCAATCAGCTGCAACATGGAAATGTCATGTACTTATATTTATGCATCCAATACTAAATGTATAATTAATTCCCCATGACGAGTACTTCTGCCTTTGATTTGTAAAAGCTTTGAATGCAGGACTTTCACCTATGATGGAGTTTTTTAACATTGCATTGGGGAAAACACTTACTTGCTTTCTTGCCAAGAGTTAAATGAGGAGATGATCAGGTTAGTTCAGCATAAAGACTAGAAACAGAGGGTTTTTTTTATAGATTTATAAAACAAGATACAACGTGTAATTTGTTGAACTTTATAGGTGTTGATTGCTTTGCCCTTGTTTACCAGGCTGAGAGTCTAGACACTAGAGTTGTATCGATCTTCTCCTCCAACTCTCAGCAAAAGAACCCAAATAAACATTCCTCTAAATGCCGACTCTTGACGTCCCTGAGTAAAAGACCCTGGTACTCAGAGAGCATTGTCACACAGCTCTAAATACATTACAGACATTAATAATTCTTGCCTTGTTGGCATCCAGTTATGATGATGACTCGGTGGGGTGGCCACAGACTCTGCCACCAAATTGGTGCTAATAACAACTAACAGCTGCTGTGGCATAAACACATTAAGCAGATATGGGTCGATTTTAAAAGCAGGTTTAAACAGGAGGTGGGGAAAAAAAACAGAAGATCTCAACTAACTATTTAAGATCTTTCATCTGAATGGTTGTCAAATCAAGAGGCAAACACCATCTATGTGTCTAAAAGCTCTAAAAAAAAAATCTACAGGGACTAGAAAAAGTGTTCCTGGTTGGTCCGTCCTCACCTGCACCAGCACCTTCACTCAGCTAGTCAGGCAGAACATGTGACGCTTTTCAGAGAGGTCACAGGGAAAAGGTCAAGGACTGCAGGTACTTATACTGGAGGGTGCCTTGGGGTTTGGGGGTGTGGGCTGGGTGGACCCTCCACATCCTCATTAGCTGCCACTGCTTTGAGCCAGCTCTTGGCAATCGGGACAGGTGTAAATCATCTCGTGCGCATTCTGGCCCGTCCAGACCGCTGTCCCATTGGCGTCAGACTCTTGGGCTTTGAGTGAGCGATGCACCTTGGTACAGTAGCTGCTGCTCTCGCATCGGGTCGGGTGGGTGGGGGTTGACATGAGGGAAGCGATAAAGTAATAATAATAATAAAAAAACAAAACAAAACTGACGAAACAAAAGTTGTGACGTGAGGGAAGAGCGGGGGGGGTCGGTTTCATGAATGAGGAACGATGATAAATATATGGGGAGAGATTAAACCGGTCAACTCACCAAGCTAGGTATATCATAGACACTATGAATATGAGGAGCACAAAGGCCCCAGCTGCTACACCGTACACCCACATCTTCAGCTTGCCATCTGTGGAGGAGGAGGCCTGTCAGTTCATCCATTTACACTTCAACACCGCACCGACAGCCACGGGAGAAAAACTGAGACCATTAATCCTGTGAAAGTCTCAGAAAACTTCGACACGTTGCTGCAAGTGCTAATAATTTTTCTCTTTCCGTGACGCTTTATAATTATAACAATAATTTGGCCCACGATTTATAGCGTAGCTGCATTACACTGAAGGCGGGGGGGGGGGTGTTAACTGAGCATTTTAGAACAAAATTTAAGGAGATACACATTTTACCAGAAGCTACCTAGTCTTTATCTATTTAGCATTCTCCTCCTCCAACTACAGTTGGGTGCAAGAGTGTAAATTTGAAAACATGGAAAATAATTAAACTGATTGTGGCATATGCAACAGTCTGGGCAACCTACTAAGTTGGTGCTTAGTAACCCCCCCCAACCAAATGTTAGGCATGGAGTTGGAAATGCTATGCTTTGGGTTTGTTTGGCAGCCGGTGGCACGGGGAAACATGGCACAGCAAAACAGTCGCAGATTTATTTTCTCACAATTGACAGTGAAATGTTCTGCACCCCCCCCCCAGACTTCAGTTTTAGTAGGTACTCAGCGTTTACAAAAACACTTAAGAGTCTGATTTATTTTCGTCTCTCCTCTAAAAAAGGCCCACTTGTTCCTCCCTTGTTCCCAATAGTTCTGTTTTTCTTCACCTGTACCTACAGTTAAGCACCGATCGGTTTTTCATTGGACCCGATTCATACAGTGAAGTTACAGTATAAATCGTGGACTTTGTTGTAAACCGTTGTTGTAAATAATTTTCTTTCTTCCTCAAAAGAGGCAAAGACATCTTTAAAATCTTACTGTAACTCAATCTATAGTAGCGGAAAGTGGAAAAAGAAAAGGAGGAAAAAAGGAAACATTTGGAGGATAAACGATACAAGGGTCGGTGGAAGTGTCTGCTCCTGACAGACGTTAACTCAATCTGTTCCGCGCGCTTGCATCCTAAATGTTTATTTTGCCGTCGCGCGCCATCAGTCACTGCGGCTCCGTGCAGACGCGGCTCTCCGGCGTTAATGTACCAGCAGTCTCAGAGGGAGGCGGCGGCAACGCTCTTACACGCATCCGGGATGCTGGGCGCTCGTGAGCACGCATCTCGATGCGTCGTGGCTCTGTTTTGTTTTGTTTTTTTATCGTTGTTTTTTAAATTTCACACGCAGTTGTGAGTGCAAATATGTCAAACCTAATGCTGATTAAATGATGTCGACATTGCATCCGTCCGACATGTACTGAAGGTGAAAAGCCAATTCTGCTGTCGCCATGTGAAAACCTCGCAGCTTTACATCCCAACTCCAACTTGAGGATTAGATAGAGCCTCACGTTGAGAAAATTCTACAACCTCTGGACTTTCACTTTAGATAAAACTGAAAAAAAGACCTAGTGGCCACTCGAATAATATGGAGGCTGTTTTTCTTATCCACAAGTGCAAGTGGAAATGTTTTAAATACAAGTTCCAGGCTTAAAAACTTTCACATGCACATGATTTGAGGATGTATGATGTTTTACTGACCTTTGAGCTCTTTGTCTTGATAAAATTGTTTTTTGAAAACCAGTTTTTATATATTTAGTACTAATAAGGGCCCCATTTACAGTCATTAGACTGGCTGTTTGTGTCTTATTTTTACTTTTCTGTTATTATATAAACCAGCCACGTCCATATCCTTCCTAGTTCCTCCACATTTCTGACTCAGAGGCACTGTCATGCGCTGGTTTCTGTAATTATGGCTTGACAGCTGGAAAATAAGAGCTTCTGAGGAGTATATTAAGGCAGGGTTAGTTCCCCCTCAAACATGACAGTTAAGAGATAAGAGGTTTTTACTTGACAGCAACAAAACAATTCTTCATCAATTCTCTAGAACTGGATGTGTCTGGCTTTTTTTGTATTTGTAATTTTCTCAAACGCTGTGAAAAGAAGCTATATTTTGGTTAAAAAAAACAAGACAAAAACAAACAGTGTTGATTTGAACTTAGCGTCAACAGCTTGTGTTGTGGGTCAGACCTGGTCCGTAGGGCTGCAGGTACCAGGTCCGGCCCGTGCGCCCGGGCTGGATGGTGCTGGGCAGGGTGGGGTTAACGGCGCGGCTGGTCTTCACGTCGCCCTTCTTGTCGCTCGCCGTGGGGATCTCCAGCACCGGGATGGGGGCGCACTGGTCCAGCTGGCCCGTGGGCGACAGCACCTCTGTGAAGCCCTCCTCGCACGTGCACACGCCGGCCTGCAGGGGGCAGTGCACAATCACATTTGAGCCGCAGCCGCCGCACAGCTCAAGGAAGTGTTGAGTGGTGTGTGTGTGTGTGTGTGTGTGTGTGGGGGGGGGTGTAATCATCTGATATAAGCCGCTATCTGGGGCTTTGGGAAGAGGCTCTGGACGTTGGTGTAGTATGGCGTCCGCCACTGTTTGGTCACATGTCCAAACCCACTTTATGTCCCCCAGCAACTGCGTGTATGTATGTGTGTGTGGGCGTGTGTGTGTGTTTGCTGACACGTCTCTATCTTATTCATTCAATCTAGATAAAAGCATCAGCTTCCAGCAAAAAATCAAAACCATTTCAGAGCATGTTTTGTGACCTGCTGGCCTCATTCCCATATACTGTATTTTCTACTAATACCTGTTTCCAATCCAGCTTGAAAACTAGACAGTATTAACCTCTACTGTGTTCAGTTTTTTCCTGCCCCTTATAATCCACAATATGTTGGTTATAAGTAATGCTCGCACAAAAAGTTACACACAGTCACTCGATGCCTCCCCTCTGAGTCTGATCTTCAGAAGAGCAGCTCCACTGGAGCGGCTGGGGATGAAATGCCTTGCTCAAGAGCATTTTAACATTAGTAATGAAGGAGAGACAAAGGGCTGCTCACGGACGTCCCAACCTACACTCAGTTGCCAGATTATTGGGTGCGCCCAGCTAAAGCTAATGTCGTCTACAAGAAGATTTCCTTTTTGTTGAGAGGTGTTGATGGGAGACTGTGGCTCAGGTGGTACAGCGGGTCGTCCACCACCGGGAAGGGCGGTGGTTCGACCCCCGGCTTCTCCGGTCCGCATGTCGAAGTGTCCATGGGCAGGATGTTGAACCCCAAATTGCCCCAAACATGTCATCAGTGTGTGTATATGTAGAAAGCACATCTATGGAAGCGGGCTGTGTGAATGGGTGAATGTGGCTTTGAGTGGTCGATTAGACTATGAAAGTGCTTTATAGGTACAGTCTCTTTATATTTTGATTCAGCTGTACGATAATTTTGGAAGATGTCGTTTCTGGTGCTGTTGCGCTGTGTTGCGTTATACAGACAGGTGTTTCTGTTACTGATATAACTGGGGTGGACAAAATATTAGAACCACCTGTCAGTAAAAGACCATATGGTTCAACTACACCACAAACTGCAGCCTCCAAAACGATCACTCAACGTAACAAACGCGTCTCTTAGACGGTTTCAACAAAAACGAAGCATTAACAGTGTCATGCACGGAGCTGGGTGTTCCTAATAAAACAGTAACTAAATGTAGGTTTATCTCTCTGATCCGGGGATTTAACCCCTGACCTCCGAAGTTTCTCATCAGATCATTCCAAACCTCCCTCCTCTACAAAGTCTTCTTTTTGCTGAATCCAAACAACTCACTATAGAACGGGATCAACTTGAGATTTCCCAGCTGCTGGATCTGCCCCCCCCCCCTTAAAAAAAGGATTTTCCCCGATTTTGATGTGGTGCGGTTGAGTGACACCACGGAGAAACAGGTTTTACATCTCCATGCTGCCGTCATTTCGTTCCCTGCTGCATTCAGATTCAATTCTGGCAGCTGTGTTGTCACAGTGAGTACAGAGGCTGCCATTCATCCGGAGGACCTGTGTTTTCACATTTATGTCTTGTTTTTTTTTTTTTTTTTTTTTACTATCATTCTGTTTATTGGGTTTTTCATTTTGCTCTTTTTTCATTTTTCCAAAGCAAATTTTCTCTGTAGTATTTTTCTATTCTTTTTTAAATTCTCAGACAAATTTTTGGTATGAGAACAAAAGAGGAGCTTACGTCGCTGCAGAAAGACTTTGGCATGAGACACGGAGGGTCACAGGAGCTGTTGTCCGTCGGGGGGTTCATGGGAGGACACCCTCCTGTGGGTAAAAAGACCATAAAACCAAATAAAACCAAATGTTTGTAAAGGAACAGAGAGAACACTGTCATCATCTGTGGATCCTCTGCTCTCTGTCGCTGAGATCTATTAAGAGAACTGACATTTTCATATTTAATGGCTGGATCTTATCACAAAGTCTTTTGCATTAACAAACTGTATCTATAAGTGAAATATATCTGATGTAGCAAGGTTTATTTCAAACTGTCTTTGTTGAGTAGACATGTGTTCATGTTTTATGCAGTGATGAAGATCTGTTTGGCATCGCCCACCACCTTTGCTTCTTATATATATATATGTCCCTCCTTCAGTTTTTTAATAAGCTTGTTATATTTCTGACATATTTTGTTTAAATCTCACCACCCACGTAAAGCCGCCACCAATTCGTTTGGACTAACTGTTGAGCTACGGAGCTGCTGCGACCTCCCTCGCTTTCTTACTCTGAGAATAAGTCAAGCAGCACTGTCTAGTATCACTATGGCGAAAAAAAATGCAGTTCAGTGTTTTCCAAGTGTTTTTTTTTGTCACCAGTTACTGTATGTCCACCAGTTGTGAGGAGTTCAACCATTAAGTGATCTTATTTTGCTTTTCTGTTGTACTTAAATACTTGTTATAGCTGAAACAATTGTCCAATTAATAGAGTGGTTAATTTAGATTATTTAATTAACTGCACTTCTGATAAACAAGTGATCATTTATCAACAATTTTTCTATTGGAAAAATTGCCAAAATTTTCTTTTGTTCAAGTGTCACAAAGTGAATGTTTGCTTTTTTTTTTTTTTTTTTTTTTGCTAAATATCTTGGGTGCTAAATATCTTGGGTCTGTATTGTTGATCAGACAAAACAAGAAATCTGAACACGGCAACAGGGGCTTTAGGAAGATTTGAAGGTAATGGTTTTTTACTATTTCATTTATTAAAGCAATTAATGGATTATTTGAGGAAATAAACAGCGGAATAATCTACGATGAAAATGATGAAGTCATTCAGTAATTAAAAAGTAAAATTTACAAAAACAAAATCTATTTAAACATAAATTCAGAAAAGTTTTTTCTTCTACTTTTCTATCTGGTTAATCATCTTGTGTCCCACCAGAATTATTGTATGACCCAAAGGGGGCCCCTGGCCTGAGTTTATGAACCTAGTCGACCAAAGGCTGAGTCTTCCCAATCATTGGTAACTGTGCTACTGTCTAATGAATAATCTCCTTACCGGTGACGTTGAGTCCATCTGAGCGCTGACACCAGATCAGCGGGCGGGTGGAGTTTGTGCGAGCACTGCTGAACCATTTGTACTCGTAGCATTCACCCCCTGGGAGCAAAGCGAAAAAAAAAAAACAATCAACAACTACTGTACGGTGGGAATCTGCAGCAGAGGACCATTAATCACACGAATGATGGATTAATAAAGCAGCTGCTAAATTATGGTTGTATAATAGGCCGCTGTCGTATAATGTCACTATCAGTGTCTTCACAGCGGGGTCCGGTTCAATGTTTTAATCTCCAGTAAGAGCTTTTGCTTAATGACTTTCTATCAGTGCTATTATGACTTTATCAATATCTCCATCAGTCCAGTAAATGACCATATTTCCCCGCAGAGCCGTCGCCAGTCCGGCCCATTCAGCTGCTGTAAATGAACAATTTAACCTTGAACAAAGGGAGGTCCTGCTCGCCACGGGCCCGGGCACAGAAGCACTGCTCCAGTCGGTGCCTCGGCCTCCGTCTGCGGCGGCTTTCGCAGGATGATTCGTCTGCGGCTGAGACGATTTCTCCCTTCACGTTATACGCTTCTCTCATTTCTTCCCCTCTTTCTTCCCCCGCCTCGGCGCAGCTGAGGTTTTGTTTTTTCAGATGTGTTGGGTTATCATGGAATCGCTCGCTTTCAGCTGGGACCGGGACTTCCCGCTTGCCATTACAAGCGGAATGGAGTTTCACTACTATAGATGCGTTTCTCACAGGAAGAGCTGTTCGGGACGTAGATATAATGTTTGTAGTTATTTTAAAATGGAGTCTCTCGGTCTCCGTGAGGGCTGAAAGGCAAAACAGCTGTTTTTCTAGCCTGTTACCTGAAAAAGGAGTCATTATAACCATGCTGTTGTGAGCCGTGACAGCACTGATATACCAAAATGGTTCACAACCTGCTTGTCAGATACAATGATGCAGCAGTGGTGTTGGAGCTGCCATGATGCAAGAGGCCTAGACATCAGGAGGGGTTCGGTGTGTTGCTCGAGGACACTCGGACGGAAGAGGCCAGGGATGAAATGACCTGTTCTACCATTTGAGCTACTAGTCTAGCTTGTTGGCTACCCAACCGCCCCCCAACCGTCATGAGTCCATGGTCACAAGTGAATGTAAAAAGTCTCTGCTGCTCAGACATCAGCATATGATTTGAGCCTCTAAGCTGCGCAAGCGAAGAGGCACTGGGGATGGAAACGCCAGTCTGTCGGTCCCTCGGTCCGCTGCTTTAGTCTAGGCTGGAATCTCCACAGCAATCGGATGGGTTTGCCATGAAATTTGATGCAGACATTCAACTTTGAATGGTGTGTGAATGGTAACAATACCTCTCATCTAGCGCCATCATCAGGTCAAATTCTCCATTTGCCCAACATTTAGATTTATCGGCCAAAAACCTGCAGAAACCAATCACATTCCCAACAGCCTCAGTTGTACTTTGTATAACAGCTCGCTAACAGGATAAACTAAGATGATGAACATGGTAAAGACCATATCTGCTTACCACCGGTGTGTTTCATTACATTCAGGGCATATTAGCATGCTGATGTTAGCATTTAATTCAAACTTTTCAAACTGTTAATATAGTTTCAATCACTTAATTGATTATTAGCGCAACTGGTAACGTGTGGTGCCGAACTTGCATCATGCTATTAACAAACTTCATATCACGAGTTTCACTTTACTTTTGCTTTCTGTTAAGATGCAGAATAAATTGATTGTGGTCTTAATAAGAAATAACATTCAATCGACAGTTAGAGTCACATTCAGGGTTTTTCCTAAAAACAAAAATACTGCTCCCGTCAGCTACTTGCTGAATGTGAATGCGTAGGTAAACTAATCAGGTATGTTCTTGACTCCATGTGGCACCATGTAACTCAGTGACTCCTGGACTCCAGGGCATAACAAACCTAGAACCCAATTCTATATGATATACTAGTTCTACTTCATGTGTTCTGTGTACTAGTGCTGACAATGATGTTTTTTGGTGGTTAGTCTAAATGGAACTGATTTTTTTTTTTTTTTAAACCACAAGTAAATGTTGATGGCAAGAGATGTCAATCACACTGCGAGTTTAAACCTGCATTCATTTTTTGGCCGCTTTGGCAGGATTATAATTTTTGTAGTTGTGCCTCCTGATGAATGAATGTTTCTCGGATATTCCCTCTTTTTTTAGCTCGGCTTTGGTCTTAACAAATATTGATTAGCGCAGCTTTTAACTACTGCCAGTCTCAAATTTGAAAAAATCTTCAAAAAACGGCGAGGAGAGTGTTTCATCGAGGATTTACTTTTATGTCCCTGAAGCTTTTAGGCTACTGTCTACAATTTTTACATTTTCTTCCAGCTCTGAGCAGGCTCCTTTGTTTTGTTTTTTTTTGGGTGGGGGGCTGAAGTAAAACTGCGGAGTGAGCAGAGCAAAAATCTTGTCGTTTTAGTTTGTGTGCTGTTTTGTGAATGTACTGCAGAGTTAGTAAATTGTGCAACTGGGACAAAGCTCTGATTTTGTTTTTCTCGATTGAGCCCCTCATTGAACTCCTCATGAGACCCCCCCCCCCAAGTGCCCGACGTCCCTCTTCTTCCTCCTCCGCCTTTGCTGGTCTTGGATGTGCCCTCCTCCTCCTCCTCCCGGGCCTTGTGAAACCAGGTCAGGCTGGCGAAGACCACTCTGGGGCTGTGTACACTAGCCTGGGAGTGGAGGGGAGGAAGGAGTGTGTGTGTGTGTGTGTGTGTGTGTGTGTGTTGGGGGGGGGGGGCAGGCGGGCCGCTCTACTGAGCCTATGGCTGCCGCATATGTTGATCTTTCGTCTTCCGGTGGTGGTGATTCACAGCCCACGCTGCATCTAACGGCTGATTAATGCCCCCGGGGAGACTGCAGAGATCACAGCAGTAAATGAGCGTTGGGGGGTGGGGCTGGTGGTGGTGGTGGGGGGGGGGGGGGGGGGTCCCTCCATTTGGGGGTCGCAGCCAAAATAGTCTCCCTCTCATTCCCGTCCCCCGTCCCTTCTCTACAACCCCTACACCTTTCCTCTATGTGGGTTTCTCCTCGCGTTCCGGGTTTTTTTTCCCCTCTGACAGTCCAAATGCTCAAGTTGCCAGAAGACTAAACAGCCTGAAGGTGCGTCCTTGAATGTACAGCTGGTGTATTTCCGTGTTCCGAGGCATTGACAAGCGGGCTGCCCTGTTTCCCCCTAGCCTTCCACCCAACGCAAGCCCGGGTTGACCTCGGTTCTCAGTGATCATGCATATTTGGAAATACATATGTAATTAAAGTTTAATCAAGGTTTTTGGGGCTGACAGCTAATTTGCACGAGACAAAGGTTCACCTGTCTAGGAAACTTTGCCCTCTTTTTGTTTGTTGAACTTCTCGGCTGCGAGGAGGCTGAAGAGTCTGTCACCTACCGGTGCAGGGCTGGGACTCCCACGTCTGGTCTGGGCAGAGCTGCAGGTTTTCGGGCTCCTGGGCCAGGACAGCTCGCGAGCGGACCTGGACCGAGCCGAAGTCCACGCCGGCCCCTTTGACGCAGATGCTCACGCATGGGCTCCAGTCCGACCACTCCATCAGGTAGCATTCACCTGCGGGGGGGGGGGCAGAACCCGTGAGCCGTTTTTGGTGGGCGTGCATTTTACTGAGCATCTGTAAAATAAAAACTTCCTCTCAAAAATGTCTCAACTAAGGAGACGCTTTATCACAGGGACATTACACTCATTTCACACATGAAATATCTTAAATGTGATTATTCCAATAATTAATGAGTCAAGATAAGAAACGCTCAAAAATGTTTTGATAATTGAATAATGGTTTCAGTTGTTTTTCAAACAAAAATAGTGAAGCATTTTCGGCTTTTCTCTGTTTTAAATCCAAATATTTTGGGGTTTTAGACTTCACCTTGGACTTTTAACGAAATAGTCCATTGTCCAATTAATCATTTAATCCAATATGTACTGGGCAGATTAATGGGTAATTAAAGTAATTGTTAGTTGCAGCTCTAAAAACAGCGCTCCCAATGCAGAGAGGTTAAGTAGTTCTACAAAAATTTGTTCTCAACATAACAGACTATAATTTAAAAAAAAAAAAACAAAAACAAAAAACTCATTTAATTTTGAACAATAAAACCATAATTTCTCTATGAAAATCAATTTTGAATTGATGAAAAAATAAACTAAATGGTGCAAAAGTAGACCAAACACCAAAGCTGTCACTTTAAATAAAAAATGAGGCAAAAATATGTCATTTTAATCTGAAAAGAATCAACGCTCAACACTGAAAAAAATGAACTTTATTGGCAAGGGTGAGTCTTGACACTGAAAAGTCAGAGGTCCCTAGTCGAAATCACAGGGTCAGGTTTGTTACTAGGTAGAAAATCAATTGGTAGCACAACCAAACCCATATATTCTAAATGGTCTAAGTAAATAAATCAGATATTAAACCATCGCAGACAAATTTCACTCAGTCATGTTTTCAACCCCTACACGTTCTGTCTGGATTTTTTTTTAAAATAACAGATCAGTGATCTGGAAAAAAAAAAAAAAAGGCCTTGAGCCATATCACAATTTCTTTTAATTTCCTGTAAGTCGTGTGCACGCTCAGATCCATGGGGGGGTTAAAGACTGTAAGGTGACCAGGCTTTTGCCCTTCTGCTGTGGAAAGACCTGCCAGAGAAGCTGTGCTGGCATCAGTATTAACTCAGAGTTCACGTCTAGAAATACTAGATTAGATCCCTTTTATTGCTTTTTCACTGTTCCTCCATCTTTTGTGCTACCGTCTTGTTTTCACTCATTTTCACCGCCTTTATTTGACTGCAAAACAAGTGATTATGCTCTGCGACAATATCTGTGTTGCAGCTCTAGCGTGGGCGTCACTGGCGGGAATCAGATCTTCAGCTTTGGTCGTATTAAATAAATGTTTTATGGAACTTTTTATTGGGTTTTAACAGTTGTAACCTGCAGACGACGACCAGCAAATCTTTAGCGTGAGCCACAAATATCTTACTATCCACAAAAATCTATTTTTAAAAATCGGTGTTGCACAAAGTCATATCGACAAAAGAAATTGATTTGCAGAAAACATATAACTTGCTCTAAAAAAAAAATTTTAATTTCACATGAAAAATTAAATTAGTCTTACAAATGTAAAATGTAACATAGATGGACACATCCGTCTTCTGCGGACTGCAATTTTTTAGAGTCCAATAAAAACTTCCACAATGTTTTTCCACTTTATCCATGGATGAGAACATTTTAATTTGGACGAGGTGTGGAGGTTGGCAACAGAGACGCATGCGGAATATGGATTTACATGTCGCATCATACGAAGGCTGACGTGCTTTGAAGAGTTTCAGGAGGTGGAAGGTGCTAAGTTCGAGATGCGGGCCGGGCTTGGTTTTGATCAGGGCTGACAACCGCGGCTCATCAAACAGCAGGGGAAATAGAACACGGGTCAAGGGTGGCGGTGCATGAAAGTGTGTGTGATTGTTTGTGTGTATGTGTATGTGTGTGTGTGTTTGTGTGTGTGTGTGTGTGTGTGTGTGTGTGGGTGTGTGCATGTGTGCGTGTGTTCGGATGCAACCTGCCAGAATTCCCAAGCTGTCCCTGGCCCCTGTGCAAACAGCCCTTGAATTTCCTCCCAAATCACGCCGCGCTACACCTCCCCGCGCAGAAACCAGTCTGCGCTCCTGATTGCTGCTTGATACTTCAGTGCCCCCGCAGTTTGGTAAAAAAAAAAACGGGTCGGCACCGGCTTGTTATCTAGGGCAGCGTTTTCTCGGTGTTTTCCATCTCAGGGACCAGCAGACATGTGATGAGTTCTTTTTTTTTTTCCATCTCCTTCTTCTTCCTCTTCTTCTCCAAAATAAGAAAATCCGCCGGTGGAAACACATGCCATACACTCTTATGATACAAAGTGAATGCAGACCGTGGCTCTTCTAAATGAGTTATGGGCTGAAGAGGGGAACAACATTCTTCTTCCTCTTCTTCTTCTTCTCCTCCTTCCTCGTCTTCATCATTTTGTTTAAAGGGATATTGAATGATGAACGATCAATGATGAACCAAATTAGATACACGGCACTTTGGAAATGAACTCCGCATTTGTGATATGGCAGAAGTAGGGAGCAATGAATTCCCCCCTTCAGGGACCGACAGCGCTGAAAATAACAGATTTATATTTGAGAGGCACTGTGTGAAAATACATTGTTGTTATCAGGATGAATCCTAGGGTAAACTCGGGGATTGGTCTTCCGTCCTTCCTCATTGAAATGTTGCGGACATGCCCCGTTACCCCAGAGGAGACGCCTACGATCTCCTCTGTATGTGCGGCACAATGTCGAGGATTCGTCTCCACAACAGGAAGGCTGATGCTGCGGTCGCGGGAGGGGCGGTAACGCGCCGGAGCTGCAGCGCCGACGGCCAGGAGTCGAGAGGACGCCTCGGCTGACAGGCCTCCATCACAAAAAACAAAAACAACTGACAACAGCTCATCAGACCCAAACTTTTGAAGTGATAATCCCATCTGTGAGACTTTCTTTTCCTTTTCGGGGGGGGGGGGGTGATATCCTTGGTGCTAAGATGATATTATGCTGTTTTTTGTTTCTGTGGTGCTGAGACACCACCTGTCAACCAAAGTGTCATCCATAGGCTACGTCTTCTGCCGGACATTAATATTGATGAAGGCATCAGGAGCAGCAATGATTCCTGTGGTTATTGGTAAATACCCACCTCTTCTATTTATTTCCAAGAAAATGCTGCTGGAATGGATCCAACAACGATCATGTTGTTTTAAGACCCAATAGTGGCTATTAGAACAATGGTCTATAAAAGTTTTCATGCCTTATGTTTAGTGTAGTGTAACTGTTTTCTCAACCCCTTACAAAACAATTTTCCTTTCATTTTTCCCTCAGAATCATCATTATGTCAAAGCTGAAAATATTTAAAATGCCCCCCCCCATTTACATATTTCCTGCAAACACTGATCTTGAATATGATGTTCTTTTATTATTTTTGTTTATTTAACCGACACAAACACCTTACCGGTGGCCAACAGCAGTCTGATTTACCGTAGCACAAAAAAATGACTCTTTTTAAACCTAATTTAAAGGTTGACCTGGAGCACTGACAGTTTTTATGGAGTTTAAGATGACTACTTCCTGTCTCATCTGCTCAGAGAAACCCGCTGGAGTCTCTAGCAGCTCGGCTAAACACGTGGAGGAAAATATGCATTATGAAGGAGATGGAAAAAAACAAGCCACGCAGCCGTGGATTATTTATAGTTGAAATTGCTTTGTTAAAACACTGAGGTATGTTTTCTGCTAAGTCTGTAAGTGGGTCACAGATAATTTGAATTCGAGACCCCTGCCCCAAATTTTTGTTGCTCCAATAATGTCCGATTTTTAAAGGGCGGCACTACACGAATAAAAGTTAAGTTGCAAATGCTGCTGAATTTAGTGGATTGTACCGTGAGAACTGTAATATGTCCTTGTTTTAAAGAGTAACTTGGATATTTTCACTTATCAGACAACTCATTAGTCAAGCAAGAGTTCAAAAGTCTAACCTGCGAATTATACGGTAAAACCCCATAACATGGCAAGACTTAGCTTCCCAGTTCAAAGTTGGGTCGCGGGCGGTCAGCATCGATCTGTCCTCGAGCTTCAGTTTTGAGGTGAATCATTTTTCCAGCCTTTGTTCAGAAAGCGTTCTGACGTAAAAATGGGGCTTTGCGATTGTTTGCAGGGACATGCACTGTCAAAAATAAAGTGAATCCAGTGGGACTTTACCCTCGGATGATGGGATGATGGGAGGTCATGACGACCGCGGCATTAATTCTTGCATTCAACTAACAGGACAATTCACCAGCTTTCCTCCTGCCTCCGACATCCTCGTGTTACTGGAGCCAACGTTAGTGGGTGAAAACAAGAATGGCCGACGGCTTGGAAAATTCAGTGACTTTTCAGTGGGTGGACACCGTCTGCGAGCTGAGTGGAAGGGGAAGTCCATGTCCCTTTATGATGTCATCCATGTCCCCATATGGGGGGGGGGGGGGGGTCTATACACCCAACGTGGACATATCTTTATGTTGATAAGACATGAAAAAGTACGTCCCCTTTAAAGTAGGAAGCTGGAGTTCACTGGTCTCCTAAGTCTGAGGAGCGATGTTGTTTTGAAGGTGGAGGTGGGGGGCGCCTGGCAGTCAACCGAGGGAAAAGTCTGATACGCTGCTGAATTTAAGACCTTTTTTTGTTTTTTGTTTTTTTGTTTTACATGGAGGGAGCAGAAGTCATATTTGACTCAAACTGCCAGACTGTTTGATTGGTTTGCTCACCGGAGAGCAATAAACCTTAAAAAGGCTTATAGTGATTAAATAAAACTGAACGTCTGTACTGTGTAATGCTTTAATGCGATTTGTTATGTATGGCCGCGTACCAGGTAAATCACAACAGATGTCCAGCTCAGCATAAAGACTGTGCCGAGACCTAATCACTCACCAAAATTTAAAAAAAAAAAAGAAAAAGAGGATGCAGGTCGGTGGTGGACTAGCGCTGCCAGCTCTGAGTGTTTGTTACCTGCTGGGGCTACCCATGCTGAAAATGTGTGCACACATGGTACACTAACAAGATTTTGGGTGGAGGTATCGACCAAATGGCATAAGGCATCGGCCTGCTTTTAGCGTTTTGTTCTACACTTTAACTTGATGTGTAGTTTAGGTGGCCTATATCATAAAAGCCTTTAAAAAAAACTTTTCAGATGCTTGTGTGATACGACGCCTTTGGAAAAACGGAAAACATAACAGCAAAAATATAAGGAATGTCATAAACACTGTGTTTATCTGGCTGACTTACTGCCGACGTTAGTAATGCTAACATAGTGTTATTTCCACAGTCAGGGACCATTTAATTAGCTAATATTATATTTGGCTGGGTTACAGGTCATGATAGAAGGAGACCTTTCCTGGACTGGAACAGCCAACATTACACTAAACGGCGCTACATCAACCGAAACACCGGTCGGTGAAGGGCTCCTGAAAGTCTTTGCTCTTGAAACGTTAAAAGTGAGAAAGATGCTGTTTGAAGATGTGAACGAGAACCTAACAGACTCATGTTAAAATGAAACTCATCATATATTTTTCCTTTTAATACGAAGCCTAACTATATACACTACACTACAGTATAAGAACAATGCTTCTACATGGAAGCATTTACTGGCGAAGATGCTGACTTCTTTCCCTGGGACCTGCTGGTGTTCGCCTCAGTCTTTTAGCTTGATACAAAGCACGATTCTCGCTTTAAGAAAAAACGACTAGAGGCTTAAAAAAGTCAAATGTCAGCGTTCTCGACCATTTTATGTAGCTACGGTTACCTAATTTCACAGGAGCCTGTAATCAACACTCAGAGACGCTTCTTCGGTCTGGTCTCTTAATCATATTGGTGGTGAGTGAACGCATAATATCTAGACTTCATTGTCATTTATGGCACGGCAGATTGCACTTAGGCTTCTCTTACATCTCACACACACATATTCTGTGTTATTTTATCTCTGTCTATCTCTACGTGTGTTTGTGTGTGTGTGTTTGTGTGTTTCTTCGCCGTACAAGCGGAATAGATTGAATCGCAGGGGTCACGGCTTTCATTTGAATTTCGCCCCTCAGTCTATTTTGCTGGGAGAGTAGGTGGTCCAAATAGTCTGTGCATTCCACATAAAAACGAAACGCTTCCTGACAGCAGTGCCTCCGGCCTGGTCGGGAGCTTCAGCAAACACAACTAACAACGCCCGCTGGCGGGAGACCTACGAGCGATTCGTCTTTTGACTGCTACTCCGGTAGGAGGGGAAAAAAAAGAGAAAGAAAAAAATAACTCAGTGTGGTTCGCTCTCTTCATGCAGGACTTCTCACTTTGAGCCGGAGAGATGAGGGCTGCGGACTCGTGTGGGTTTTCTCGGACGCTTTTTTGGTACAAGAGCTGGGGGACCGGCGCCGGGTGGACAGGGGAGAAAAAAAGGCCGAAAACTGAGACGCAAACCTTGCAAGTAGATTACAGCGGAACGTCTGTCCTGATTTGGACTACTTTACTATTCTGGTGGGAGAGAGGAGAGCGCTCGGCGAGTTGCTACAGGCAACGGATATACAGGCAGCTACCAGTACATCTAACTCGCATAAAAACAGCAGTAGTACAGTTGTACAGAACCTCTGCCATAATGTAGTCCATTCATTGTGCCCCCAAGTAGAGTCCTACCTCTGATTTTTTAAAGGTCATCGACAGATACTGAGCGGTTACCGGTTAGAGATGTAACAATCCACCCTGAAACAAAAGTATTTTATTTTAGCGGCTGCTTTGTGTTATGAATCCAGCTGCTGATAAGTGTTCACTGTGCCGAGCACCGCGGAGCGACCCCTTTGTTCTCCCGGTTGAACTTGAAAGCCGCTCTGCTGTGCGACAATGAATTTGCATTGTGTTTTTTCTTTTCTTTTCCTCTTTTTCTTTTTGCTTATTCGTTTGTTTGTTTAATTCAGAGGGATGACACCGACACTGGGAGCCGAGGCGTTTCATTGAAACAGCCCCCCTCCAATGAACTGGCTTATCCAGTGTATTGCTGCCGTTGTTTACTATAGTTGTCTGGGTATTTTTTTTATTCATTACAACTGAGAAAAGAATTTATTTATTTTAGTCAAGATTCTTTGGGGATAAAAATATCAAATACTGATCACAGCTGTATCGTTTCAGCTTTGATTCATAGTTTATCATAATACAATTTTATCAGAATTGTATTTGTATTGGATCGATGACCATGTATCTAAATATGAGTGGGAGAGAAACACATCCCTACTGCAGACGTATTCGCCAGACCTATGAAAATGATGCACAGATTGAAAAACATTGAGAAAACATCCTTATTATAACACTGCTTCTCCACTGTCCAGTGTTTGGACACCACATTGAAGAAGCTCAACGTTTCAGCTTGTTGACCAGTCTCATTACCTGGGCAGGGGAGGGTACAGGCCTCTTTCAGCCTGATCTGCTTGTCCCCGCTGACGGCGAGCTCTAGGCTGCCACACAGCTCCTCGTCGACCGGGCTGCCCTCGCCGTCGCCGGAGCCGTCCGACACGAAGCAGGACATGTTCCGGTAGCGCGTGCCGTGCCCGCATACCACGCTCTGATGGGACGAGGAGGAGGAAAGAGGAAGGAGGAGGAGGAGGAGGATGGGTTACCACAGTCAGTGAGAGAGGTTTCATTACAAGAGGACAGCTGATTACTGCTTAATTAGTGCTGTGGCTGTAAATTTTTTCTGTATGTCATTTTAATAGAGGAGCCAAAGGCACATTAAGGACCCAAAAGTGAGGCTGCTTGACTGGCTTCTGCAGCAACCAATAAAAAGATTCCTTTAATGTCTAAATTACAATCAACAGAGCGGACGATAGATCATTTCTGTTATTAATTTCTGCTGCCTTTTACAAAGGGCACATAAACATTTATTGCATTAAACATTAATGACACTCAAAAGGTCTTTAAAGCTGCGCATGTCTATGACTGAAGCACATGTCTGCCTGATCATTTATGGTGTTATATTAAAGTAAAAGCCACTTTCTCTTGTTGATTTCTTTAATTAAATCAACCTATCATCAAGCACAGGTGTTGAGAAAGAGATGTTTCAGCCAAGGCCACTTTTTCATTAATAAACTTAGGGACAGTAAAGTTTATGAACAGACTGGAGTTTTGATTCTGAAACCAAAGGGAACTAGAATCACCGCCTTTTGGTTCTGCATCTCAGGTTTCATTTTACACCCATGTATGTCCAGACTCATATAACATACGTAGCACAGACTTTGAGGGAACCTAATGAACGGTTAATAAACGGTTCAGATTGTAGATACAATTATCATTGACGACTTCTTCATTAAAACAGCATTTGTCTGTCTGGCACCGTAAACAGCCCCACCAGTCTCTCTTTGCAATCTTGCTGGCGAAGGAGGTGCTAAGGTGGCATTTGCGGTCGTCTTAAACCTCGTGTGCTGTTACCGCGGTAACCAGGTTCATCACCAGACTATCCAGGACCGAAATCCTAAGAATTTGAACTTAGAAGACCTAAGGAGATGTATTCACAATTCAATAACAAGAGAATTCTCTATCTATCGCTATCATGTGTCAAACGTGAAAAGAGAATAAATATTCGACCGGCGGTTTATGTGCATCGTGGGTAATGGACGACCTCTGATGACAGTAAATGTAATGAAAAATTGTTGGCTAGCTGTCTGTGTGTGTCTCTCTCTCTCATTTGTTCAGGGAAGGCTGAGATTATTAGACACTTGATAGTTAACTGAGAGGAACAGATGATATAAATTCATTATTGGCGGGTGGGGGGGGCTGACTTGTCTTCCTGTTTTCCCATAAAACTACACCCATTCTCTCAGAGATGAAGCAGTGCAAAGGGACTTCTTTAATAATGTGACCCGGTTGAAAATGATGCAGAACGACACGCGGCGGCTGCCAAATTTCTTGGCGAAGGCATCGGTTGGCAGTAATATATCCGCATTAAAGGTGCGTTGGATTGATTCCTACTGTCCATCTCTCAACGTAACTGTATAAGCATGGATCTGATGAGGCTGTTCATCAATACTAAAGACTCCATTATTTATTTATTTATCTATTTTTGCCAGATCCCTGTCTCCCAAAAAAAAAGAAAATCCACTTTCTGGCTCAAACCTTACGCGTATCGATCCCGACTGAGCCAGGGGCCCGTCAAAGATGCATTCCTCGTGGCCGACAGAGGTCGATGCGATTATTAATATTTGATGTCCCCCGGACTGCGGTGTAACGTTTGTGATTTATTGAACCACCCACCTCCACCCGGCACTCGGACCAGGCGCTGTACTGCCAGCGGTAGCAGGGCCGGACGGGGCAGGGCTTCCACTGCTCCCTCTGGGGGGGGCAGGGCCGGCCGTCGCCCTGGGAGGCCTGAACCACCGACCGCTGCCGCCACATCTTACCTGGAGACAACAGACAAGAAGGGACATCATCGGTATATTATTATGATAATTTTCTGTTATTATTTTTTGTCCATTTTCCCTTTGTTATTTGTGTTTTTTCGTCTTAATTTTCATTTATAAGAAGAATTTTCCATCTAGTACTCACACGATGCGTCAAGGATTTGTATTGCCATGGCTGCACTGCATTATGGTTTTGTAAAGGACACTGTTTAGTAAAACAATTATCGTTTAAATAAACAAGATTAAGTACCACTCAAGCTGGAAAAACAACAACAGGGTTCTCTCTGAACAACTCTCCATGCCATTATTGAAACTTGAGTCCTGTGCTTCACCAGAAAGATAAATGTTCAGTGATTTTAATTTTTTTTTTGTTGTACGTTTAGAGGTTTGGATTTCTGTTAAAAAATTCTGATTATACAAAGCATAAAGTGGCTGTTTTATCTTCACAAAAAACTAAATGCAAACCAGATCCAACACACGCGGTGACCATTGTACTGGCTTTCCACCTAGTGTTTGTCTGTTCCCAATGGAAAACGGCTCATTTTAAAATGCACGTCTGTTTACGGATGCTTTAAAATTTAATTTAGTCGTGCCCAAAAGCACTCCACTCGACGGAGTGGGATTTTTCTAGAAGGCCTGAAACGTGGGCGCTTTTTCTTTCTGCCATCTTGATTGGTTCTTGGCCCACTTGAAAAAAAACAGAATCACTTTTTTTTTCTTCCCGAATCAATCAGCAGACTCTCTTTAAATGCTGTAAATCCAATACATCACAGCAGTCAGCACCTTGGAGACTGTTTAAGTGCAGAATTGATGCTATGACTTAAATTAAAAAAAACAAAAAACACTAAAGCCCTTGCACACACGTTTCAAAATGCAACCCTTCCTGTCTACCTGTTTTAAGCCGCCCACTCTCAAATCTCAGAACCCTCCATTTGTTCCGTATCCCACCTTCATTATCTCACCGCCAAGCCGGCTATCTGCTCACCTCAGAACTCACCTATGCAGACCCACAGTTCATTTCGACATGTAAAACAAAAAAACCCAGCCTTCCCACGCGCAAACTCCACGATCTCACATCCTGTTCCAACAGGAGAACATCCCACACACACGCAAACACAAAAAACACATCAAATAAGATCCCTTCTTGCTTCTTTAGCCTTCCTTCAACTTTTATCTTACTCCATGTGATTTACCAACTATCGCCTATCGTAGCGCCTCTTTCTTCAAAGTTGACTCTGCCCTGCAGCCCCGAGGAGCGGGAAGATGTAACGGGGAATCGGCCGCGTGAGATGCTGGAACAGCGGCTGGGGAAAACGAGGGGTGAACAGATTTTTTTTTTGCCCGTCTTTTTGGCAAGACTGCGAACGTAATCGCTCTCTGTTAAAATAACCGCTTCCTCTCTTTTGCTCTCCGTAATGTTCTCTGGCCAAGTGCCTCCAGTGGGAGCAAGTGTCTGATGTAGGACTTTTTTCTTTTTTAGTTACTTAAGTGAGTTTTGCTGAGGATGCATGTTTTTTTTTTTTTTTTTAATATCTCAGCCACACCATGCTTTGGTACTCTGGTGTGAAGTTACACACATGCACAGAAAGCTTTTGATGCAAAATGGTCCGCCTGGGACAGTATATGATAATACTTTATGATAATACTTTTTTTTTTAAATTAACATATATAGGCTTCTCAAGACCTTCATGCATCTTGCATCTTCCTGCTTTACATTCATACATGCACCCCCTCCCCCCAATTCCCTCCTAGAGATGCAAGAGATGCAAAAGGAACGCAAAAATGATAATGAACTGCATCGTTTGTTTGGGTGTTGACTCACTGTCGACTGTAATATGAAGGGAAATTGAACAAAAACGAATACTAGATTGGATTTGGATGGCAAATCCTTAGTAAAGATAAATAGCAGGGGATCAGGACATTCCTGATTTTAACTGAGCCCCGTGATTGATTGCTAACTTTGCACTGAGGCTTTGGCTCCGGGGCCCCCTGACACCTTGGGCTCGAGAGCTCCTGCCCCTTCAGGGCCCGTTCGATAATCCTTCCATGCACACATGACCAACTCGGTCTCCTGCCGCTGGCGACTGAGCATCACAAAGTCCAGTCTCTTACATTTCATGAATTTGATTCAGTGGGTCAGATGGAGGCACAAACTCATTTCAGTTGAAGGCTTTTATTTCTTTATTTGACCCTAAAGGGTCAAATATGTTTATGCACATTTAGAGACAGGGGATTGAACTCACGACTTCTCCGCCATCACGGCGAGAGATCGGGGCTCTACGAGCTGCATCAGCTCTCGCTCAGACAAAACTTGGCCGACAACAGCAGCTGGATCATAATGAGAAGCACGATAATGGAAGTCAAGTCTGCCTCCTCGCATTAACTGTGTCATTATCAGCTGCTTGATGACACGCACACCTGGGCAGATGTGATCCCTGCAGTCGGACGTGTTCCCCGGCACTGCTGATTCATTTGTGTTTGGCTTGTTCTTGTGTGTTTAATGGAGGTAGTAGACATTTTCAACCCTTAATATACAGTTCCTCCTAAAATTTCCACAGCGTGACGGTTTCACTTTTTTTATGGCTGCAATATTTCATCAAATTAAAATATTCCTGTTGTTGTTACAATCATTTTATCCATATTTGGCATCTATAGTAACTTTATGATCTACTTTACAATTTACAAAAGGTTTCTGGGAGTCTGAACAACGTTTAGTGGCAAATATGAGTTTGTAAGGACTGCACCAGCGAGGTTTAAGGGGCTGAGCCCCATTTGAGCTGGATCACTGGACCTTGTTTGTTACAGTGTCAGGAAGAAAAAAAAACTCTGTCCATCCATTTGCCGTCAAGAAAATAAATAATTGGTTAATCTGGAATCATCTTTTACATCATATCTTACAAAAAACAGCTTTAATGTAAAGATGTTTTATCCTTTGTCCCTGAGCTTCTACTCTAATTGCTCATTTTTACTCTGCCTTTGCTTTTGTGATTTAATCTCATTATTGTACATGACAAATGCAATATGAATACAACTCTGTTTAATTGATGATGAAATTGTGACCTGGTGTTTAAATAAATCTTGTTAGTAAAAGGTCACAGATTTCCTTCCTGTTATCAGTGAGTCCTGACGGTGCTTTAATCATGCTGGAAATTGCTTGTGATTAAAAAATAAAAAAAAAAAAGCAAAAAGAGAAATGTCAACAACGTTTGTACAATTTTATTTAAGCACAGTGTCGTGAAACGTCTTTTGTGTGATGAATCTCACCCTCGAGTCCGCAGGTCTGCGAACACTCTGACCAGGACGACCACTCGGACATCTGGCAGTTGACGGGACACTCCACCACGCAGGAGATGTTCATCTGCCACTTCTTCTCCAAATTCAGCTGTAGCACATTCAGGAAATGAAAGGGGGGGGGGCGATCCGAGACATCACTGAGTCGTCCTCTCAACTCAGCCCAACTGGCCTCAATCTGTTTAACGCCCGACGGGCAGCTTGACCTCTCAGCACTACGATTCCCAGAGGCCTTTGCTGTGGCAGCAGAAAGATTGTGCTGAGCGGGAGCGGGCCAGGCAGATTTGGAATATCGGGGAATAAAAAAAAAAGCCATCCTGACATCAATGTGTTTCGGGGGTTTTTTGTGACTGAGCCAGATGATGAAGTGGGCCAAGGGTTAAATAGCTGTGGGGACGGCTCTGCCACAGCCCACCGGCTAAATTATAGGGAGCCGGGACACATTATGAATGAGTAAAACACTCAGCCTGGAGCGACGACAACAATCTCCGCGTGGGAAATACTTCTGAATATTTCATGTTGCTGTGGGCCTAATAGTGCTGGAAGTACACGATAATGTATTGTAATGAGTGATGTAATTAAGCCATTAGGAAAAACGAGTGTGTCAAACAAAGAAAGTAAAGGACTAAACTGTCCAGGAAACATAAAGGGAAAGTACAGAAGGAGACATTTGAGTGTTTCTTTTTCTTTTTTTTTTTCTTTTTGCAGGTCTCACCTCCTCGCAGAACTTCATGTCCACCGATTTGCCGTCGCTGCGGACGCAGTCGAGCAGCCGGGTCTTGATGCCGCCCCCGCACACGGCGTTCGGGCTCAGCTGACACGTACTCCAGTCTGAGGAGAAGCACAGACACGTTCCACGTTTACATCTCCGGCATATACACGTTCAGCCAATCCGCCTACAGAGATCGAACTCCGCCGGGGCCCGTCGATGCCGGGCTGGGACGCCAACAGCACCGACGATCCCCCGTGATGCCGCCTGATAAATATTGTTTATACAGTAATACTGAATAATGACGCCCAGCACAAGCACAATATGTTAGTGCTGGACACCGATAATCGTGAATCTGTTGCATTCGAATGGTCTTGCTCCCAACTCTCAAGTCTCTAGATAAATCCTTGTGCAGCCAAATCTAGATAAGTTCTCATATTTGTGTCTACGAGTGACTTTTTAGGCCACTTGGGGGCAGAAGAAATGAGCCATTAACACAACGGTGACATTTTATCACCTTTCAAATTAATATGGGTAATGTGTTAGGAGTTACTTGTTTACACATCCAGCAGACACGGCGCAGCATTAGCATTCACCTGGAGTCGTGTTTGTGTCCATCTGATGGATTTAAGTTCAATATTTAATCTCCTTGAAGGTCCGTTTCTGGCCTCTGCTGGCTCCCGGAGGGAGGGGGGACGCACTGTACGGCTTGATTAGCTGTTTAACGCACCGTGTGTCCGCCAGCTAGGCGCTGCCCGCGTCCGTCCCCAAGGGGACGCCAGGCAGGTAGTTTACAGCGGGTTTTAAGAGCGTCCTAACTGGAAATGGCTGCGTTCAGGTCTGGAAATGCCACCGGTGGCAGAGGGCGAACCAAAGCAGTAAAGTCGCAGGCTGGAACACTCAGATAATAAGTCGATCCGTTAATATAAAAATATTGATTATAGCAGCTTTAAGAGTGTGACTCGCAGCCAAGTCCCGACTCTACTGATCGACTGAAGGCGCAAATGAGCGTATAAATACTCCCATGTTTTATATTATTCACATTTGATAGAGAAATGTAGGCACACGAATACAGACACAGTAAATTAGTTTTTAAATTTGTGCAAGACGAGGTGCAAGACTGGCTGGTAACTCTTCCTCTACCAGGAGCTAAGTAGCTATTAAATCCCAGAATCAGTTATCACACGTTCTCCGGCTCCATTTTTATTGTCGTGTGTTACCCCTCACATGATAACCGACCCCCGCCGGCTCGAGCGGCTCGTCACTTTACCACCCACGGAAAACGCTCCCCGGTGTTCAGAGGGTTCCTGCTGTTCATGTTACCACCCTGGGTGAGCGCCCGAGTTGGGAGGCAGGCGAGGGGGAGTCATGACTCAGAAGGGAGCAGGGGGGAGAAATTGAGGGGGGAGTTTCACTGGCGTGTTGTTGGATGTATTTTTTTCGGGGTCGAGGCCACTCCGGTGTCCCAACGCTCGTTGAATGAGGAAACCCCAGAGGGGTGGGGGGGGCACACACTGTTGCACCATGTTGCCCCGTGCCACTCCGAAAGCCATCCAGCTTTGGGTTTGCTCAGCTTTGGGTTTGTTATATAAAATATCAATTAATTTTTCAGATTTTTGATAAGGTGCATTGACACTTGGCAGTGCTATCAAATTAATTACCAGGCTACTTTGCTGACGTAAACTGGAAAAAAAAAAAATAAAAAGTCATTCCTCTGCTGCGCCGTATCCGGATGGATCTTTGAGGGCGGACGTGTCTCGAATGCGAATGAACCACTCGAGTCAAACGGATGACTCAGCAGAGTGGAGGGCCTGCCTGGTACTTGCCACACTTGAAGTTTTGACTTCAGCTCATTACCTTGGTTGCATAACGTTACACACATCTCCCTCCACCTTCGCTCCCTTCTGCCAAAGCCTTAAAATGATCAGCCTGTGTGGTGTGGTTTTTTTGTGGTTGTTTGTCTGTTTCGGAGTCAGGCAAAGATCACCGTCGATAACAGATGATTACTTTGTCGGGGGAAAAGGTCGCCGGGGGTTTAAAAGCGCACGCTTAAATCCAATAAATCTGTCTGCTATCGCGACGTCCTCTTATGCTCGAAATCATAAGTGTGCTTCGTGGGCAGGTCAGATTTAAGTCGCCTCTTCTGAAGAGTGACTGGGATTTCAAAAAAAAAAAAAAAAAGCGACGACAAGAAAAAAGTAACATCACAATGAATTTTCCTTTAAACTTCCCTGGAAAATTTCAACCCCCCTTAGAGGCTGAACCTTTAACCCCCCTCCCCCCCAAAAAAAGGCTTCTGTGAAGTGAAAAGACAACATTTTATCCCAGACTTAGAGTGTCAATGCCTTTAAAACCACAGTGTGCATCCTGCTGTAAAAACACACACACACACACACACACACACACACACACACACACACACACACACACACACACACACACACTGTGTAACAACAGGGAGGCGGAGGCATCACTCATGAAGTGTGCCATCCGCCGACAGAGATGAGTGGCTGTTTTTAGCTGCAGTGAGCTCGTTTGCGATGCCCGACTCGGGGAGTCGTGCTTCGTTCTGCCGGGGAGCTTTGTGGCACTCTGGGGACCGGGGGAAAATAAGGGAGACTGCAACAACAAAGAGCGACAGTGGGAGAAGGGGGGGCTCGGATGGTCTCGGCATCAACACCGGGGAAAAAAATAAATAAAACCGAGAGAGTGCTTTACCCAATAATAATCTCTGCTTGTATATTATGTACATACGCCCCTGAGACGCCTGTGCGCTGGTGTGAACCCAGCGGTGAGGGATGATATGTCACATCTCCTGGTGTAACAACACAAAAAAGGGAAGACGGCGGGGGCGGGCTGGTTGAGAATGTGGGGCAGCAGCAGCAGCGAAGACAACTCAATAAAAATGTCAACAAGTGATATATAATATAGGGAAATGCTGCCAATCTCTCTTCCTTGTTTTTTTGTTGTTTTTTTTTTTTTGATTGTAATAGTTTTTTACAGTTTCCGGGGACGAAACGCGAGAGAGCGGCCCCTGCGACACGCGATACTGAGGCGTGATATCCTGCAGATTGGCGGCGGGGACCCGGGGAAAGGCGGCCAGCTCAGATCTCTGAGCGGCTATTGAAATGGTTCTGTTCAAGGAAAAACAAAAAAAAAACATGTTTTCCATGCTGGCGATCAACCACGGAGGTGCCACTGAGCAAGACGTCGAACGCGTGGCGACAAACAGTCAGAACCGTTTGCTCGTACTTGGCATCTTCCAGGCTTTGATGGTCATAGCTGCAGGGGTCTGCAGGAAAAAATACTTAATGTCTGTTCATTCAACGTTTCCTTGAAGAGTGGAGCTAAACTGAAAAAAAAAACAACCCCAAAAAACCAACTAAAAAAAATTCCCTGTGATTATAGAGAAGCTTTGCAAACAGCAGCCACGAGCAAGACTCAAAAGGGCTCCATTAACATTACATCATCATTATACAGCAGGAGGTCTGGTGAAAACCTCGCACGGTTTGCAATTATCTCACTTGAGGAAACAAAAGTGATAAGGTTGTTGAAAACATAACCAGACGAGCCATTTATTAATCGCTCGTCTCACTGTCAAAACAAACGAGGGGCTGAGAGTTTTAAAGCTGCCACTTCAAGTCCTCATTTCCTATTGGTAGTTTGGTAATAGTTGAGAAATATTCAGCACGACACAGGAGCCTGCTGCGTTGAAAAAAAAATACAAATTGCACAGAGTTCCAAAGACCTTGCAGAGAAAGGAGCTCGCAGAGAGACTCAGCTTGTGCCAAACTGCAAGAAACCGCGAAGACTCCGTCAGAATTCTTGGGCGTCTCCTTTACCTGTGATGTTGTAGAAGTAGTTGAAGCAGTTGAGGTTCAGACTGCAGGCCTCCCCGTCGGTCGTGTCCGGGCACTGCCTGCCCACCGTGGGCGACCGGAGGGTGTACGCCATCCGCACTCGGCTGTTGGTTCTGGTGCAGGGCTGTACCGGGGGGGGGGGGCAAAACTATTATAATAATAATTCCACATCAAAAAATCACGAGCCTTTAGAACATGTGAATGGTCAGGACGTGGATATTTCAGAGCGAATATAGACAAATTTCTGAATTGGAACAAAATCACTCAAGCTCCTGCCACACTGATGCCACTACTACTACTTTGAGTTTTGCCTCCCTCTGAGTTATTTCCCATCTTATTTGGCCATAAGTCATTTAAGATTCCTTGCCAAGACATTGTGTAGTATAGGCCCCTGGTCCCTGGGGATTCCCAGTATAAAGAGTTGGATTTTTTATTTTTTTTTCCAGAGCAGGAAATGACAGGACGAGACGTCTGAAACAGATATTCCGGAGGAATGATAAACCACCAGATTTCTACACAGTCATCGCTTGCACAGAAGAGAGTTGGGGGGGGGGGTGTGACAGCCTTTTGAATAACTCCATCACTAGCGATTATGAATAAAACATGCACGAGGGCCCCTGCTGGTGCCATTGCAGACTCCATGTCGAGATTGGAATAGTGGGAAGTCTTTGTGTTGAGCTCTTTGGGAGAGAATGGGGTGTGATTAACAATGGCCGGGGCGCTGCCGCGAGAACAGCGGGTGAAACCTGAGCAGTTCAAATGGCTTCATTTTTTTTTTTTTTAACCATGAATCAGAGGTGTCGGGGGTTTGGGGGGCGAACAGGGTTTTTCTGACACCTTACATGTTTCTTCAAAAATGGGAGAATGACGATTACATAAAATGCAATAGCCTGCAGGTGTGAGCACTGCTGCTGTGATGAAACCAGGGGTCGGTTTCTCTTCAGAAATTCTCAATTTACAAAGTCTTATATATTTTTTATGCGGTCTTACATATACATATTTTACACCAAGGTGGAGAAGGTCTTACGTATCACGATGGGGTGGAGGATAAAGTCTCAACTTCTGCTCATTTTTACCATTAGGTCTGAGGCCGAAAAACATTTATGAACGTTGCGTCTCTTATCATAACTCAATACTTCACTGAAAGTTAACTAATTATTTTCATTGTTTGCAGTTGTTTGTTGAGTGATGATCATTAAACTAGGGTTCATATTTTTAGCCAGAGTGTTGAAAAGTGTTGAGTGTTGTGCGTGTGTGTATGTGTGTGTATGCATGTGTGTGTGTGTGTGTGTGTGTGTGTGTGTGTGTGTGTGTGTTACTAAATGTAAATCTGGAAACCTGCTCAGTAATTCTGAGTCTTCACCATTAATCATCTTCCCTCCCTGCTGAACGGACAAAGAGTGCAGTATAATACAGGTGATATATAAACCATTTTTCTCTTGCTTCCCAATTCATATATCTCCTATTTCACCTTGGTGGACGAGAAAAAAACCTGATGACAAAGACTCACTCTCTGCCCAAAATAATACGTTGTGGCTACGTTTTCGACTCCCTTAAGCCTCCGAGAAAATATTTCTGACAAGAAAAAGATATCAAGATAAATCTCGGTGGGCTCCACGGAAGTGTGACACTCCCCCATATCTCCACCGCGCCAGCAGCTGTGCTCCGATACCCCGGTTTCGGCTCTCTCACCAGGCTGCAGCGGCTCCAGGGACCCCAGTCGTTGAGGACGCAGTCCTCGGGACAGGGCAGCCGGCTCTCACGGGCCCCCAGGGGCATCTCCTCCGGGTCGCAGAGATAGTCCTCCACGGGCTCCGAAGGGCCATCTATGGTATTCAGCATGCACCTGTGGGAACGGTTGATGAGCAAACCGAACGTGACCGTACTCATCAATGTCAACGACTGAATTACATAATTGAACTTATGTTTTATCTAATTGCTAGAATATAACAATATTTAAAGAGATAGAGAATAGAATTTATTTTCAACTGTATCCTGGCCCCAGCCACATTTTTAGAATTTTCACCTCAAAATTACAGCTTTTCAGCCAAAACACGTAACTTTACGGGAAGCTATAATAATTTTAATACAAGTTTGGATGTGTTACATTTATTTAACATGTGACTGCCTCCAATAAACCAGTTATTTTTTTTCTGATTAACTGTGGAATTATACACACTGCGAAAAAAGGAAATGCACACTGAATCTACAATACTATTAATATAGATTAATAAAAGTAAAACAGCAAATCATTGCATTTGAAAATCTAATTTTGGCCATTTTTGCTTGAAATCTTTGCTACATCAGAGGTTGTTGATCAATTTCCTGACCAATCAACTAATTATTTCCTAATACCTATGGATACACTAATATAAATATATATACATATATATATATATATTGTAAGCATAGACACAAATAGAAGGACAGGGTGACAGATACCTGACTTTTCTGGTCTGGACGCCTTCGCCGCAGTTCTCTTTAAGGTCCACGTTGCTGACTTTCCACACACTCCACGGCTCGGCCACCCACACATACTGATTACAGTCGCTCTGACAGGGCACAACCTCATACACCTGAGGACACAACGACCTCAGTCACACGCTCAGCGCTGGATAAGGTGGATTAAGCAGCAAATGGGGTTCTAGTTTTTAACTTGACCCACGGCGAGATAAATCTTGATGGGCGGGGCTAAGTGAGAGCCATGACTATTGTGGTTATAACAAACAGTGGCCTCTACAGAATCTATTTTTATAAACATTTTGTCTTAGCCATGCAAGTTTGTCAACTAAGTTTTTTCTCATTCACGGTGACTCAGCTCCCCAAGGTTTAATTCGCCCAACAAGATTATTTCTGCCTCTGAGAAATGTCTAAATGAATAAAAAACTCCCATCTGCCATAGCACCGTGTTCACTCAACAGTCACTGTGTATGTCTATCTGTCAGTGGCCCACTGACATCGGTGACACCTAACATCTGCAACTGCACCGCGAAATATCTGGGAGAAAGCGGCTCTTACCTGGGCCTGGGTGGGAAACGAGTCACGTCCAGTGAGCATCCGCGTGGATTAAAAAGGAGACAGATGGATTAATGAGCACATGCCAACTGTTCATATAGTGCAGAACCTATGATTAATGCAACATGCGCGAGGACGTAATCAGAAAAGCCTCCGGCATAAGTACCTGCGTGAACTTAGTAGATAAACACACTCACACACACACTCACACACAAACTCACACACACACACACGCGCACACACACACACACACACACACACGCACACACACACACACACACACACACACACACACACACACACACACACACACACACACACACACTGCCATACGTCAACACAACCTTAATCTGCATCTGCCGATACTCGCGGGCAAGCGGAAAAAGCATTTCATTTTTTTTTTTTTGTGGAACATCTTGGAAACCTTAAGGAATCGACTGGTGCACGCTGGGGCATTAATATGGTGGAAGGGATCCATTTATAGCAACCTTTGCTTTTTCTACTGCCGCTACTCAGCAAAAAAAAAAAAAAAAAAATGAGCGCAGCAATAATGAAGGGAAGGTAAAGGAAAGCACTGCAGACTCATGCTAATTATACATTAATAATTGACCCCCCCCCACACCTACTCCTGTGTTGGATATGCATAATGTGTATCAGGCTTGTAATAAAGTGTAAATATATTGTTGCACAGTTCATAAATATTCAAGAGATGGGAGCGAACATAAAAAAGAAAAAACACAACAAAACAAAAAAAAACGCCACAGGTTTTGTCTCTATCCTCGTGCTCCAGGGGCCCCAAGCTCCCGCAATGTTTCGGGGCCTTTACCTGGTTGATGTGGTCCAGTTTGGGACACGGGCGGCCACCGTTGTACGGTTTCTCTCGCAGCCACTTGGAGCGGACCTTGACTCCACTGCCGCAAGACTTGCTGCAGCGCGACCAGTTGGACCATTCGCTGAGTTTGCAGTCCGAAGGGCAGGGGATGATGCACGCCTCCTCAATATAACCTGAAAAAAAAAGAAGTTAATCTTTGATCACCAGTTTTTGGCTGGTGACCTGCAAACTGAAAAGGATGATTGGTCGTGGGCCATGATCAGAAGAATCACTGAAAGAGAAAGCAATGACATTTTTCGGGCCATTTCAATGAATTATTAGACAAAATAATATAGTCTATTATTAATCACTTCAGAAGGCAAAAAAAGCAGTCACCAGAAAATTAATTCTGAAGAAATCAGCTTTGAAATAAAAACCTTTGTTCTCTCTGCGTCCCGCTCGAAGGATCTCAGCCTGGAAAGGTTGAGAATCACTGCTTCAGACAGAAAAGAAACACTAAAACCAAAAAAACACTGGTTCTCGAATCTCTTAGAAGAATCTTGTTTTCTTTCTCCTCCGCGAAACCACGTTTTTGCTGATTCCTTGAGCTAGGTTTTTCTTTCCGATCTAACAAGCATCCATCTCAAGAGCTCTTTAAATAATGATGGGGGGGCTATGATGCCTTGGCTGTAAGAGCACTGCAAACTATTAACCGATACTTCACAAACTCATCTAAATGCACGTATTGATTTTCGACCCGGTGGTATGAAAAACAGGGCCCCACATTCACGGCACAATTTTTATTATATTTTTTATGTTCTTATATGTGAAAGTCAAAGTAAGAAAAAAAAAATCTAGCAAAGCAGTGGTTAAATCCGGCAACAGGCTTAACATTTGACTTTTTTCCTCAGCTCACGGGGTCACGACACAGTCAACAGGGACGGATTCGACCATCTCACTCGGCTTGTTGTACTCATTGTTGTACTTTTTTTTTAATTGGATTCTTCTCCATCTCTGTGCAGAGATTTCCTCTGTTTTTGGCCAGTACACAAACACACACACACACACACACACTGGTCAGTGATGTTTGAAAGAGATTACTCCTCTGTTCCTTTGGCCTTCTGCATCGCAACATTTTTTTTTTCCAAAGATCATTTTCACTCGCTGAGAGAGACGAAGCAAGAGAGAGAGAGGGAGACGGAGAGAGGAAGGGAGAGAGAGATCGTAACATGATACTTTTTTTTTAGGCTTATGTAACAGCACTGGCCTGTAAATCAGTTTAGCCTTTCATTAAGGAAATCGATGAGGTGAATGAGCCGGGAAAGTGGAGCGTCACACTGGTGCCTAACTGCTTCCTCTTTCTGATGTTAGGCTGCTTTGCCTTTTTACTGAGAGACATGTGGCGCTGCGCTAACTGACTGACCGGGTTGCACGACTTTAGAGGAATCCCACAGAGGCTGCTCAGACCCAACAAGCACTGAACGCATCACCATTGTGCCTCAGGAGGACGCGCCGAGTTCACAGGTACAAAAACAGGTATCTGGTGCCGGCCAATGAGATCTGCAGGAGGGAATTCCAGGATAATTGGGGGGGGGCAGTCATTTGGATTTACCAGATCTGATTGGAACAAGAGACGTCTCAGTCTCAAAGTCCTGCTCAGACCCAAAACAGCATTGCAACAAAAATAAATAATCAACCCTTGAAACTTTGTTGACGTGGATGCGTTACTAGGAGTATGATTGAGATGGAGGATTACGATCCAAAAGGTCTAGTTTAAGTACTAATCCATGCGTTTTAAGGCCCATTGGACACTGAGACATTTCTGCTAGATGATAAATTTATCCTTCATGACTGCAACATATTCATGTTGCAAACTAATCCATCCAGTATGTAAAATTACTGAGCTGATCAAATGCTGAAAAAAAAAAAAGGTGAACTAACTTCATGGGTTTTTTTTCCATTTGATTTAATCCAGATTTGTTTTGAGAGAGGCCCCTGCTGTGGGTCTGATTTAAATCAAAAGGGGAAGTGATGTAATGTGAATTTTGCAGAGAGAAGGTCTATTTTCCCTGTTACGTGAGCGTTTCTTTCAGCCTTCGGTTTGGCAGGGCACCAGAGCACCGGAGTGATGACTCTGGCTCCATAATAAGGAAGTGACTGTGAAACCCAAGAGAACAAAAAGTTTGTTTTTGTTACACTGAAGCTCTAACAGCTGATGAAAAAAGAAAACTTCAGACCGAGAACTGGATGTTTGCCATTCTTCTCCAGCCACATATATCATAACCAGAGGCTTTTTTTTTCTGATGTAGTGCAACTGTTGCATCCTTTGCATCACTTATGATAGTTGTTGTTTGTCATAGAAGACAATGTATGTGTGAGATTAATCCTATAAATCTGCCGACTGAAACCAAACAAACCAGAGTTTTCTTCGGCATAAAATAATGCGACACTCTTATGTGTCCTTTCATTTTTTCTTTTTTTTTTTTTTTTTGTTACCCTCTCTCAGTACGCCTACAGACGACTGCTCCCAGGGGTGGTGGGTGGTGGGTGGTGGGGGGAATAGCATCTTGCTCCAAGACACTTGAGCAAGATGGATGGTTGGAGCTTAAACACAGGGTTTCAACTTGGCTCGGTTTAAGGGGACAGTTGAAGGGTGATCTCGTCGCCCACTCCGCTGGACTACAACTAAGCAGTGAAATGCATTGCAAGCTAATATGATTACAAAATGAAAAAAAGTCACTCAATCAGTCAAGATGAGAGTCCCAGCAGCACTTTGGCATCAAATAAATACGCAGTGACATTCATACAGATGCATGCATATACGCATACACTTCTGCCTGACCTCCTTACACTCTGGTGCCCCTGAGTACAGATCAACTTCTCTACACCAACACCTTGCTGAGCTCAGCACAGGCTTTGAAATAAGCTTCATCACCTCTGACCTGCCACCATGGGTCCTTAAGTCAAGTCCAGTCATCCTGAATCATTGAACCTGTCACTTGACTTCACTCAGCGCAAATGCTGCAGGCACCTCAGCCCGCGGTTCACTTGTAGTTCAGCTGACATAAACTTGTTAGGTTTCTTGCCAGAGCTCCCCGGGAGGTTTCCTGGACCGGGTCCAGGTAGGAGATCATTCCTGTCGCCTTAAGAGGTCAACTCGCAGCCTGGCGTGAGCTTCTGCTGCTACTTCCCCAAAGTGCTTGTCGCTGCTGTGGGCGGCTTTTTCCAACTGCTGTCCTACTTCACCTGAAATATTTACAGTTTCACGAACCTCTCTGATAAATGGGATATTTGCTTAAGTAAACAAGCTGTACCGTATCAACCAAAATCAATCGGCCTTGATTATGGCGTAATTTAAGAAACATTAAGTTAAAATAATCAGGCATAAGGTACCTTGCTTAAACAGATGACATGTTATCTTAATCTGTACCTCACCATCATTAATAACATGGTAATAGCAGAGCTTTTGTGTATCCTTCTTTATTTTCTCTCTGCTCACGAAAGAACCCGCTGGCATTTCTAGCATGTGGGCACATTGTTTAAACTGGCAACGGATATACTGAGGCAGAAATAGAATAAAAAAACCCAAAACACTTAATGTGGCAAATACAAAGAGTACAAAAGATTAATCAACCGCACAGAAACTTTATAAACTCGGTTATATTCTTGGTTTTCAATTTAACAGAGGTTGTTTTGACAAATATGATAATCTAAATTTGGTTGCTTAAGGCATGGGTGGTTTAAGAACTGGATGGACCCCAACATGAGACAGAGCAGTTTATTACACTGATGTGCATTTTTCACTGTCATTATATCTAAGCTATATTTTTCTTTTTGCTTCATGACGTGTGAAACATTCATATATGTAATTCTATAGAGAGCAAAGTGCTTCTGTAAAATAATTGCACAGGATTTTTGTGGGACTAGTATCAATTGTACCAATCATGAGATTTAAAAAAAATACAGTATACCAGTGGGAATGCACACGTGGTTATACACTGCTGGACTAATATTTATACCTACAGCAGTTAGTAATGTTACCTTTCCAGATATTTTTTACCTTTTTTTTGCACTTCAGAGGACAGACTAGGAAAATGGGCCCTTGGGTGTAAGAGAATACCCTGATTATACACCCAACAAACCATTTGGACTGAGTCAAAAATCTGGCTGAGTCACTGTAGCGTTGGCCTCTGAAAACAAAATTTCATCCACTCGACAGGTGGTTGGCCGAGAAGCTTTATGTGGACCTGTTTGGCTCAAGGAACCTAACATTGCTGCCTGATTTCTGACCTGTTCCCATCCCCTTTGAACAATCATCTCCATGGCAATGAGGACTGCGTAATCCCTGGGAACTCTGAAAATAAGTGGGGGGGGGCTCTATCCTCAGGTTGGAGAAGAGAGGAAAAAGAAAGAGACACCAAAGGCCAGAGGGACCCTTTCATATACATGACTAACCTTATCAGACGCTGACCTTAGTCCTCAAACCTTGACAGCAAACTGCTAACATGTGGTAACACTCAAAACAGAATAAACTCAATTATATGGCACAGGCCCTCACTGAGTCTTTCTTGTTGACACAAATATGAGTTGTCATGCGCCAACAAATCTGTTCACTGCAGTTCTGCCCCAGTTCACAGGTCCTCAGCAAGATATCTTACTATAAGCTTTACCGTTAATGGCTTCCAACCATGAACCAGCTCTTAGACACAATCCCAACTAAGCTGCTTAGGGAAGTTTTACCCTTAGTTAGCACTTTTTCACTCAATTTGATCAATCTGTTTCTATTAACAGGCTATGTACTGGAGTCCTTTAAAGTAGCGGTAAATAAATCTCTTGTTAAAAAGCCTACTGATGATAAAAATATTTTAGCCAAGTATAGAGTCTAATCTAACCTTCCTTTCTCTCTAAGATGCTTGAGAAAGCACTTGTCAAATGATCTTCTAGTTACGTTGGAGAACTTACTTGTCTCCGTACTTGTTAGATTTCATCGCTGCATTTGATACCACTGACAATCACATCGTATTACAGAGACTGAAACATTTAATTAGCACTCTAAGATAGTTTAAGTCCTATTTATTAGATTGACATCAAAATGATGAATTCTCCATGTATACACAAGTTAGACATGGTGTTCAACATAGTTCTGTTCTTGGGCCGATTCTTTTCACCTTGCATATGCCTCTTTTAGGCAATATTTTTAGGAAACATTCTCTAAACTTCCATTGCTATGCAGATGATACTCAAATACAGTATATTTATCTTATATTCATTTATTAATCTTGGAGTACTCTTTGATCAGGATATGTCCTTTAACTCCTACATAAAAGAAACTGCAAGGACTGCCTTTTTTCATCTAGGTGACTTTACAAAAATCAGGCACATCCTGTCTAAAAAGATGCAGAAACTAGTCCATGCTTTTGTCACTTCTAGGCAGAATTATTGTAATTTCTCTTTATCAGGCTTCCCAAAACAGGTCCCTAAATACTCTCCAATTTATCCAAAATGCTGCCATGTGAGCACTGACAGTGACTATGAAAAGAGATCATATTTTTCCTGTATTAGCATAACTGCATGGGTCCCTGGTAAAACTCAGAATAGAATTTAAAATCCTCCTTAACCACAAAGCCCCTAATGGTCAGGCACCATCATATTATAAAGAGCTCATAGTACCCTAATATCTCAAAATAAAACTGCCCTCCCAAATTCAGGCGTACTTGTGATTCTTAGAGAATCCAAAAGTAGGATGGGAGGCAGAGCCTATACTTATAAGGCTCCTCTACTGTCGAACCAGCGTCCACTTTGGGTCTGAGAGGCGAACACCCTCTCTGAGTTTAAGAGAAGGCTTAAAACCTTCCTTTTTGATAAAGCTCATAGTTAAGGCTGGCTCAGACTTGCCTTGGACCATGTCCTAGATATGCTGCTATAGGCCTTGGCTGCCAGGGGACATCCCAGAATGCACCAAGCTCCTCTCTCCTCCTCTCCCTCTCCATCTGTACACATTGATATCTCATCCGTGCTTGTTACTGTCTCGGCTTATTCTCTCCCCCTAAGTTCTGTAATTTCTTATCTCTCTCCAGAGTCAAGATCGTTGAAAGCCACTTCCTGCCCTTATGATCCTGTTCAATGACCTCTGCTACAATTATTATTACTAGACTTATTATGTCTCTATGTGGAACCTGCATTATGCCATACATTATTATGTAAATAATATACAGTCTAGATCTGCTCTATATGAAAAGTGCCCTGAGATTACATCTGTTATGATATGGCGCTTTATAAATAAAACTGACGTGACTTGACTTCCCACAGTGACTGCTTCCCTTCCTCCTTCACCACATCCTGCTAGGACGAGGCCAAGTCCTCCTGAGTTGTCATGTAATTTTATGTCACGGTAAAGGTCAAATCATAATGGCTCACTTAAAATCATTAGCATGAGAATTACATGAGTAATATCAAATATATAGGACATAGCAGGGGGCTTATTGCAAGAATTTCCCAGACTGCATTAGAACCTTTGGCACAATACCATGGTATCTGACAGCCATGTAAGTATTTTGATGCACACATACTTTTTGTTGTGTAGTAAAAATTTTCATAGCAGGTACATTATATAATTGAGTAGGTCAATAATTTGTTGAGTTATATTGTTTTGTTGAGTACAGTTCACTATAATACATTAATATGCACGTGCAGACACATCACCATCATACCCCGTTCTTCATTTGATATGTTTGCGATACAACATTGAAAAAAACCATGACTGGTGGACATTGTGTCATTCTAGACTCCCTGGATGTTGGCAGACCAACACAATTTCTGAGCTAGTACTGTAAGTCTGTTGATTGGCCCTGAGTCCCGACCCCCCCTAAGTCTCCGTTTTGCCTTGATTATAGTCGACATGACAACATGCTAATTAGATCTTCTTGTGGCTGACTGCAATTAACGCTGGGAACAAAATGAACCAAGACTTTGTCATTCGGATTTCAGTCGCCTCTTGAGCTGCTGATTATTACATCTCTGCAGTCAAGCTTAACTTTGACCGTTTAGATGGTAAAAAAAAAAAATTATGAAATACAAGCTTCCAAAATCCTTTTTTAATGTATTATTTCTCTGAAGTTCTCAATCCTCAAATTGTTTCCTGCTGCAACTGTGATAAATCAGAGTGGCAATCAAGAACATTCAGTGTTATAATATTCGCTCCCCCTCAAAAGGGGGACGAGGCAGTCGGAAAAATGAGCAATGTTGCAAAGCCCGGATCAACGTGCACTTTTAATGATAATCCCCTTTTTTTCTGTTGATGTCTTTGGAATACGGAGATAACAGTGGCACAGCCTGCCTGATCGACATCATAGCCGAGGGCACTGTGTCAGCTGCAGAGTTGTGGAAGGACCATGTCTCCTCCTCTATCAAGATTAAAAGTGATGATGGCCGCAATGGGGAGAATGGCACAGAAATCGAACGAGGGAGGGGCAGATAAACGGGGGAACAGCGACTGAATGATGGGGATAAAGGAGAGATTTAATGATATTTGTGAGATTCACATGTACTGATGCCAGGCCTCTTGAATGTGGAGGGTTTTTTTGTTTTTCCTGTGCTCCTCAAGGAAAATTTCCTTTTTTTTCCCAAGCTCAGTGACACTTGAATGTGAATGCATGGATGCACACACACACTTCCACTCGCAAACATTCACATAGGTGTAGAATATACACATAGGCTGACAAACAAACACACACACACACACACACACACACACACACACACACACACACACACACACACACACACACACACACACACTTCCCCATCTTTACAACGTGCACTTGTCACACCCACACTCAGATTAACTGACGCATATCTGAATCTGTGTGACTCACACAAGGAGACTAAACCCATGTTTATATATGCACAACATTGATGTATTCATTTGAACATCTCCCGCATTCTATTTCACAGCAATTTCACAACGAGTTTTCTGAGCCCGGATCCTTTGCTTGAAGTATTTTGGATCTCAGATAAGACCCTACGACGAGGAGACAAATGATTCTGACAGGAATGCGCTGGAGAAAAAAAAAAAAAAAAAGGGGGCCCCCTTATATGCAATTGGGTATTCAAAAGGAGTCACTAGCCTCAATGGGAAGGGGCTCTTATATGTGCACAAACAATATCTTCCACTTCAGATGAATATTTAACACAACATAAAGTTATTCTTGCATCTACAGCATTCCAATGAGCTAAAGTGTATTTTTCCTGAAACCGAGGAGTCAAGGCTAGAGAGGGGGAAAAAGTATCCGATTCGCTATATCATGTGCTACGACTAAGAAGTCTATCCTTGTGCTTTAATGCAGATTTCTGTCTGCTTACTGGGGGGGTTGTTACTGACCAACCCTCTAAGGTCACTCCTCACAAAAAAACCGACAGACAGACAAACATGTTTTCTGAAGCGATACAGATAGTTTTGATCTTGTTCATCCAGGTCAATTCGACAGTAACATCACTTTCCTAATGCATTGTCTTTAACTCTGTATTATCCATATAATGCACTGTCAACAGTTTTCACTGGGACTATTTCTTCATTAAAGAGTAAATCCAATGACAAAAATAATCAAAGCAAATTCTGAATGACTTATAAATACGGCCTTTCAGTCTGCGTTCATCTGCTGCAAGCATCTGAATATCAGCATCAGCTGGGTGGGGTAGAGGAGGGATGTTGAAGGGCGTGGCTCAGTGCTAAGGTAGCTCATTTAGCACCTCCAGTTACTCAAGCCGCCCTTTTGGCACCTAATTACATAACATCGGTAAGTTCAATATATCAATTCCTTCATACATACTGTGTCCATCTTAAAAGAACAACAGCTACGTGTATGTTCCTTCTGGGTTCTCCACAGCTGCAGTTCATGAGGTCATGCTGCCCAAGCCCAGTGAAAAATACCTTAAATCTGTAGTGAGATGTTGTTTTCCAGCAGTTGACTCCCCAAACCAAGACAGGGAATTAAACAATATTTTCAAGCAACAAATTTATGCCATATACAATTTGTAATATTGATGGAATTCTCCAACTGCAGCGTGCATACTTTTTTTATGTGTGTGTATGTGTGTGTATTTATTCTCGCGTTTAATTTTCCAACGCTGTGAGCACCGCAAACCAAAACCCATTTACCTCTGTGGTATTGGCGCGGTGGCTCGGAGGGGGACACGTCAAAACTTGAACAGATAAAAATAAAAATATCTGCATGGCTAGATATATCTAGAGTTACCTTTTTTTGTTTGTTTTTTTGTAACTGGGGTGAATCTTACGTTTACCAAAGCAACAAACCGTGTTTAACCTTCTGCAACGACAAACACACACGTATGCCCATATACTCACCGTGACTGTTGCAGCGTGAGGTCTCCACCAGCCTGTTGTCCTGGTCGTAACACACCATGGCCTGGTAGCGGTAGCCCTGTCCACACTCTTTGATGTCCCCCTGGACCTTCAGCCCCAGGACGCTCTCCACCCTGCCGCCCTCGGGCAGGATGCAGTCCGACCAGTAACCCACCGGCTGGGCGTTGTACTTGTCACAGGGGCAGTACTGGGTCTCGCTCAGCGGGTACATCTGTGTGTTCTTGCACTTGTCTTTCTTCTTGCTCCTCCCTGGGGAATCGAGGGGAACAGAGATGAGCCAAACTCGCCTCTTGAGAGGAGCCCCCCCCACCACCACCACCACTCCCCCGTGTCTCCTGGTGGATTTCTGTCTCTGTCAATCTCATCCATGATGCACTGAGAAAAGTTTCAAGGCCTTTTTTTTTATCTATGGAATAGTGTATGCACTGAAAGCTACAGCCACTCCTGACGATAGATTACACCATCAGAATAATTCTAAGCAGACTGATCTTTTACTGAAACAGCTTGATATTTTTTTTTTTTATCCTCAGATATGTTGAGCGTCGTTGACTGTTGCAAAAAAAATTTGCTTTCTTGTGGCAGTCGATCATTAGGAGTTGTTTCCCAGACAAGTAAGGAGATATAGAATCCTAACCTGTGTGTTCCAGTGTCCCCATTGAGCTGGTTTGACTGTTTTCTTGTTTTTTTGCAGTATAATCAGTTTTTGGATTGAGCTAATACCACTACAATTACTGAACTTAATAAGTGATTAGTAAAAGGACTTACGAGGAAATGGCCAACGTCTAGGATAATGCCGATGACATTTCGCAGATATCGCTGTAGGATTCTGGATGAAACTACAAAATCCATACTCTCTCCTTTCTGATTTAAACCCTAAGAACAGTTTATCCACCTCCTCAAATAGTGTTAGTATGCATTAGATGACGTCTCTGCCCTTTTACTCCCAGGTGATTGGGTCAAAAGATGCTCGACGTACACATCGGGGGGAAAATAAAAGCCATTCAAACACTCTCTCTCACAGTCTAACACAGTTGACACCCCCACCCCCACCCCCACCAGGAATCTCTAACGTGGGTGCATTAATGCTTCGCGGTGCCTTTTTGTCATTTTTGCTTTTTATGGCTGTGATGCACAAGCCGACTCTCTGGGGGAAACTCTGAAGGGTGATGAAGGGCGGGGAGTTATTTTGGATTTGTTGCTTTAATGCAGAATTTAGCTGCTAAGAACCATCTGAACCGATTTATGACCTCGTGTTTCCTTTTTTTTTTTTTTTAGCTGCTAGTCTTTTGGAGCGTTGCCCATCAACAACCCCCCTCCCAAATCACCTTTTACCTCATCAACACGTAAACTACAGAGCAAATAAGCCTGTCTGAATAGAGATCGCCCCAGCAGCCCATTGTACGCGCTGTGTCACTCTCTGTTCCCACCTATCAATGCCCTCTTTCTGGTGCGGACCCCCACACAGTCAGCTGTGCAGGACGAGAACTTGGACCAGTTGGTCAGCTGGCAGTCATCCTGGCAGGGGAGCTGACAGCGCTGAGTGATGGCGGGCATGGCCTTGGCGAATCTCAGACACTCGCCGATGTCGGCCTGCGTCCCATCCAGCTGGCGGCAGGACACGGCTGGAGGAATCAGAGGAAGTCGTGTCAGAGAGGGCTTCATTAGAAAACGTGTAGGCCAAAGCACAGTTTAATGTCTGATTGTCTCTGCAGGCAGATTGATGGTCAGAGCGGGTACTGAAAAGGGCAAGACGACGATGTATGGTAATAAAGGACGAAAGGAGGGAACAAAAGTGGTGGAAATTACATTTACTCTGGACATACTGTGAATACAGTTTAGAGGTACTTTTAATTTAATTCCATTTATTTCAATTTATGCAACTTTCATACTTCTACTCCAGTAAATTCTGAATAAGATATTGAAATTTTTACTCCAATATATTTCTTGGTTCCTAAGAATTTGCAGATTGGGATTATAAAGACAAATATACACAATCATCTTATAAAATGTCACACATAATCTAAAGTTCGATTTATAACATGCTTCATATTCATGAAGTAGTTAAAATTACAGATACAACATTTAAATAATAATCAAGCATCTACTGTATCTGCTAACATAATAATAAAAATAAAAATAATTTTCCTATCTAGAGTTAGATGAAAAGATTGAGACCACTCTCATACCTACCTGATAAATATAGAATATAGCTGAAGCCAGCAGCGAGTTAATTAAGGTCAGAAGGTCCGAGGCTGACTAATCTAATAGTCTGGCGCATATGGACCTATAAAACCACAAGCTGTGAGATATAACATGGTAATTGGTGAGCTTTGGTGGTGCTGGTGGTTGGATTTTGAAGCCTTCGGACCGGGCCTGGGTCGTATGTTTCTCCACGCTTTAGGCTAAGCTAACCGGGCACTGGCTCTAGCTTTATTCTGTGCTCAATGGACAGATATGAGAGTGGTGTTTCCCCTTTAACACAGTCTTTTATTGTAACCGAGTATTTTTACATCCCTTGCGTTGCTGCTCGTAAAGGGACACTTGAGTAATTCAGCGGTGCGCTTCCATAAATCAAGGGACGGCACTCAAGTCCTCTCCTCAGAGCGGATGAGGCTCGAGACACTTTCAAAACGGCTCTTGCAGGCTGAGAGGTGATCCCTGTAACTAATGAAATTACTTTGATATGTAAAATCGGCAGCGTGCCCCTTCGTGCGAGCGACCCCAACACTTATTTCCCCGCCGGTGAGAGACTTGACATCAAATATGGAATTTAAAGAGGGGAACTAAAGAGTTAATGAGAAATAAATCAGGACTGTACTAGTCAGATTAGATCTCATGAGGGTCTAAATGACAATTATGAGCATGGCCGACACAAACGCATTTGGTCTGAAGCCCCGCGAGTCAACTCGTCTCGGCTTGCATCATCTCCTTCTCTGTTCTTTTAAATTAAGGGCATTTACTTGCGTTGCTGCGATATTTTTTCATTTTCCTGTGATGAGTGGACGTTCTGCAGGGCTGTACCTTCATAGAGAGATCAATCTGAGCACATTCTTTGCTGAACCCCCCACCCCCAGCCCCCTCGGGCACCACTATTGCCTCCGTCTGATGGTGTGTGAGGTCAAGTTGAGTGTGTGCGAGTGAGAGGGAGAGAGAGAGAGAGAGAGAGCATGCTCCCTATGTGTTCAAGAGTGTGTTGCTTACCTGGACAGATGCTTTTCCTCCAGGTAAGCATCTGTCCAGGTAAGCAACACGACACGCTGTCGGAGAAAGACACAGAGCAGAAAAGACAGCGCGTCTCGTCCGGTTTAGGTCAGTGACAGAAAAGATTTCTGCCATTCACCATCGTGGGAGGTGTGGAAATGGGTGCCGGGTGCTGGGCACGGACATCTGGTGTCACATGGTATCAAGTCAGTGAAAAGCTGCATAGAATCCGGTGTAGTGCAGCGAGTAAGTCGGACGTGGACCTTAAAGCATTTTTTCATGAATAGATTCTTCAATCCATTAATGTAAGTTAGCGGAGAAGAAACAGAAATATAAGCACTAATAATGGCCTTCTATAGGAGCTGGAACATAATGAAATTGATCATTCTGCGTGACCTCCTGAAATTGGATTTTTCTGAAAGCCTTCCAGGACTGCATTGTACATCCATCTTCTATATAAAAAAAAAGGCAGGGAGGAAATACACTCTTAAAGAGCAAGAGCCACAACTCCTTTGAAGCAACTTGTCACTTACACGTGGAGCCCGTGCGAACGGGAGGCTCAGCCGCCGAGCGCTACAGGCGAGGTGCGGTCTCTCCTCCAAAATTTCAGCAAAGGAAAATTTCGATTAAAATTGCATGACAAGAGCCAGAGGTAGGGAAAAAAAAAAAAAGGCAGAGAAACAACCCGAGCTGTCAAAAGAGTCTCAAGAGGCGCCGTGACGAGTAAGCGACGCGTTTCCTTCCCGAACTTGGGAGGATCGCAAAAAAAACAAAAAAACTAGAAATACAATAAAATACGAATAAACAGGAAAAAATATCTTTTTCAGGGCGTCGGCCTCAGTTTCGTGTCGCAGGGGGATCTGATGTGTGTGCTAAGTAAAACGCCCTTTTCCCGTCTAAACCATGGAAAACATCCCCCCAGAAAAACTCAACCCTAAGCAGTGAGGAACGGTCCACTGAAGATGCAGAGGGGAAAAAGGGAGATGAGGCGATGAGTTTCTTCCTTTCTTTTCATACCTCTCGTCTGAAGTCCTGGTCCGCAGGTCTCCTGAGCACCGGGATTTTCCTGTCTGAGGAACCAAGGGACCAGCTGGCACTTTCTCCACTTGTGGGTTTTCCACCTGGAATAAATTAAGGATGGTAAAGACACATCAACATACTGTGGCATGGAGGTTTGTGATGAAGGACCGTCGATACTGTAGAGCTGAACTAGTCCAGTATAATATCTAACTGTGACTTTTCAATTAAATTCACATTTATTCAGATGTCTCTTTAGTAATATACTCGACATTACTCAGTAACTTTAGAATAAAATCTTGACATTCGAAAGTGGCAGAACACTCATTATTCATGGTCGTATTCATAGCTTCGTCCCCACGTCACTAACTAATGATAGAGATCCTACTTTTGACCCCTGTGTGGCCATTTGCCCCTTCACACCAGCGCCAGGACCCCTTCCCCGCCTTTACCTGAACCCGGGGCAGACCTTGGGCACCTCGCAGTCCCGCTCCTCCTCGAGCACCTCCGGGCAGTCCTGCCCCCCGTTGGACGGCAGCTGGATGATGAGGCGCTTCCTCGACTGCTTCCTCTTCACGGCGTTACCAGCTGTGCAGACACAGGCAATTACGGAATTTTAAAATAAGGAACGTCTGCAGGGGGAAGTTGGTGAGGAAAAAAATGTTCAAATGATAAGCCGGGGCTGTTCCGTTAATGGTCCCTCGAAGAAGGGACTTGGGGGCCACTGTTGCCAGAACCTAATTGAAAGCTATCTTAGACAGCGTGCGTGTCTGATTACTCGGGATGTCAAGCCAATGACGACGATGTAGAAAAATCTCATTAAACCCTGGAACTGACTCAGATCAGATTTATGGTATTTACATGTGCGGAGATGCCCGAAAGTAGTCCATTAAATGAAACGAGCCTCTGGGCAGCCCTGAACCCAGCATTAAACCTTTTGTGTGTAGGTGGTGTGCAAATCTCTGCGCAAGGTGAAGATATCATCAGCGTTACATTAACATGCGCAGCCGCTGCGCATGGCTTCAGAACGAGAAGAGATTTATGCCGGAGTGTCAGATGAAAGGGTAATCGAAAATGTGGACGATAATGATTCTCAGTCATGAGTCGGTGCGATGGACTCGGCGGTGCCCGTTGGCCTGGTCGACCGGCCGGAAGTGACCCATTTTTCCTCCGTCGCTGTGCAACGACACGGGCGCGGGCCGGGTCGTCTTGCATGCCGCTCTGTCAAACTTATCATGTGCAACAAGACGTGAGGAGCTGGAGGATGGGAGGCAGTTGATGTGTGAGCCTCCGTAGATTCTCCACACAATTTATTTAAACTTCATCCTACGTATGATCTGTGTTAGAGTCATTGCAGCACATTTTTTTTTGACTATTGTTGTGTATTATCATATTATAGTTTACTAGAGTGATCTGAAACTGTGATACCAAATACTCTAAGCATTAAAAACCTTTGCCAAAAGCACTATTATTCTCAATTAAGTAATGTAAAACTACCAAAGCCAGGTTTAAAAACTGCATAAAATTAACCAAAACATACATATGTATTTATTAAAAAAAGGGAAATAAACAACCTGAGAGTTTAATAACCATAACACCATGTCAAGTGGTCAGTGTTACTTCACATCTTTCCTTGAGGATAATTAATTATCATAATTATTTTTTTCACTGTACCTGCGTCACAGGTGACAGGACATGGCGTCCAGTCGCTGAACGGGGTCAAGATGCAGTCCTTCTTGCAGGGCAGCTGACACGGTCGCACGGTGCTGGGGCGGGGGCCGTCCGGACACCTGGGGTAACAAAAAAAAATTTGACTGATGATTGATGGTGAAGACTCAGAAGTCCTGCGCAGGTTTCCAGATTTACACTTAGCAACACACACACACACACACACACACACACACACACACACACACACACACAGCGGGCTGTAGAGTGACACTGCAAACACCACAGTGAGAAAAAGCCAAAAAAAAAAAAAGCTTGTTCTTCAGTAGGTTTCTGGGAGACCCTCACTCCTCAGGAAACACTGAATCTGACTGGTGATAAAATCCACCTGAGCTAAGTATCAGACTCAAATCACCAGGGTTGGAACAGGAGCCACGGTTAATCAGTGTCTGCCCTTTGGCAGGAGAATCATATGAGAACCAGATTTTCTGCTTGTTTTAAAACCGGAGAAGGTTTTTTTTCTTTTTCTTTTTTTACGGTTTCATCATCAAAAACAGCGACATTATGTAGCAGTGAGAGCTTGTAAATGTATTCTATATAACATAATGAAAACCCCGAGTGATTCTTGAGGGAAGAGAAGGGGAAATAAAAAAAGCTTTGCACGCAACTGCATGATGAACAAGCAGTCAGAAATACAAACCGCCACGTGTCTCTCTAAGCCGCCGCACACCGGGCCCATAAAAAAATATATGGCCAAGGACCTTTTATTAACGCTGATAAGACCAATGTGCCTCGCTCAGCGCTTCATCAGGCTTATGAAAAGGCACCTTTTCCACAGTAAAACGTCATTGAACAGTGAACAAGTGTGCGGTCAACGCTGCAAAGAAAGAAATAAATGATTGTATATTTTTCCTGGCAGCGGTTTCTAAAAAAAAAAAGAAAACAACAAAAAAACCCAGAGCCGTCTCCTGTAACAAGGCCAATGAAGGGACAAAGGCTGAGCCGAGGAACTTTTTGGAAATGTTCTCTCCTGAATTTCTGGCATCTGTTGGTGCAGCATTTTTGCCGCAATCAAGTGGGTTTGTAAACATGTATGTGATATGTGTTGTTGTTTTTTTTCTATGCTGCTGTGATTTCTGGACACCCCCCAGTGACTTTCATATTGCGAGGACTCAACTGACATTTAAAATGTTGACTGCTAGGAATACAAACCACGAGCTCCAGCTTCATAAATATCACTGTGGAGGATCGACCGCGCCAACCATCTGGGTATTGCCCGAATGCAGAATGTAATTATTCTAGGCACAATTTAGGGCAATAAAAACTGATGAAAACCTTGGTAATCACATCCAGTTTATGACTGATGTATGCCATCTGGCCGACAGCTCTCGGAAGAGATAAAGAAAGAGATGGGTCGCACAACCACCCCAATGGAGCGCTGCAGGCGTTACAGGAGTTGTTGAGCAAGAGGATGCTTTACATTAACGGCCCCCACATAGAGCCCCTTAAGGCAAAGCCAGCAGACTGGCGGACCGGCCGCGGCACAATAACATCCTTGTTTTAACTGGATTCTGCCGACGGTAAGTGATAATCCGTATGGAGTCACAGAATGCGGGGTCAGGCCGATGGGTTTTCCCCAAAAAAGCAAGGGTAACGTTTAATCTTCGGTCGTTTGAGCAACCAAGGTCACCTGTGCATACGACTGGACCCAGATAAATAGGTCAGGACGGACCTGCCGGAAGACATCCTGTAATCAGATCTCTTTAACGCTGTCCCAGCCCCCTCTACCGGCTCTCAACATCGTCCCGGATGTTGCCGCTCTGTTTCCTCTGTTTCCTCATGGCCGACGCAACGATCATCTGGGTCAGGTTTAATGCTGCTGAGGATGATTGTTCTCCTCTGGGCGTTCCATACTCGTTAGCGTCGGTGTTATCAGGGAAACGATAGGGCGGGGGGGCTCACAGGCAAAATGTAATAATGTAACAGCGACGCAAGGAGAGATTTATTTTTAATACCAATAGACAGAACTAAATCCCTCTCAAGCGCAACAAATCCTCTGGTGTCTTCATACAAGTGAATGGTCCCCAGGAAAAACAAAAAAACGAAAACAGCTGCCGACTGCATCGAGGGGGAGGATGCATTTACATTTCCTGCGTTCAGCTGACGCTCACGTCCGTAAAGGAGCGAGCAAACAGCTGTCTCGCTCGAGGACACTCCAACGGAGGACGAGAGGCTGTTGAAAATCCAACCTGTGAACTGGGGGCTGGAGAACGGTCTCTACGCTAGAACCCGGTGCTGACATGTACATTAATCTCTTCTGACACCAGAGTCTGTCGAGATCAAGAGCGTCTTTATTAAGGAGAAACGTAGCGTGAGGACAAAAATCTGCATCTACAAACAATCAGAGTTCACACAGAACAAAGAGGAAAAGCAGTTTTTAATGTAACCAATCTTATTACCAGGAGACCAGTATCTAATCTGCAGGCTCATAAACCAAACTTATTAAAGAAAAAAAAAAGGAAAACAAAACTCTCAACATTTCATTTTTTTCATAAGTCATAAATTCATTCTCTAACACTTTCACTTCACAAGAATAAACCGGTTAAGCCTCAAACCGTTTTTCTGCGAGTTCACCCAGCGAGGGAACAGAGCGGGGGAAGGAGCAGAGTGCAGGACCCAATCGGATTGTTGTTATTATGGGACAGTGAGGAATTTTGAAAGTTCTTATTTGCCCAGCAAAAGGATCAAATTCAGCTCAAGTTCAGACGCAAAGCGGGAAACCCTGAGCAGCTGCTGGAAATGTTGATGTTTCATGTTAAGCAGATGTAGCCCGGAGTTTCGTGAGCATGTGATCCCTGAGATATCTGGAATAAACTCATTCATTAATTTTTAAGGAAGACAAATGTCTTTCTCATTGGTTAGTTCTTGTTTCCTTGAAAATTTGCGTCCGACGTCCACGTCACGATGGATCAGAGAACTGGTGTAGAGCTATAAGACGCAGGGATGCCCAGATCTGTTTGACAAAGAGGGGATTAAACTGTTGACCTTATCATTTCACTCCTCCACACTCTGCCTGTGCTACTGTAAAATGGTAAATGTCTGAGGATGAGCTACAACTTGACCCTCGTGTGTGATCTCGAATGGATGCGGCAAATAAAACCATATTTTTGTTTGGTTAAAACGCTGCAGTTTAAAAAAATGCAAGCCCCGACCCATGCCTTTGATCGCAGCGGAACAGGCTGTGAATACCAAACTAAACCTCGGGGGGCGCCGACGTTTAGGCTGCGCGTGTTTAGGACTCCGCCTTCTCCCAATGTTTCCATCCCAGAGTCGACGCTTACACACAGACGCGAGCAAAACGGTTCAACGGCATCGATTGTTGGATCAAACACCACAAACGCACGACCAGAAAAAAAATAAAAAATGGACGTTTCTCCTGGTTTTGACTGAATAGTTACCGTTGTCTTTAGAGGTGAGGCTGGAAACGGGGCGGCGGGGGTTGGGCGTGAGAAAATATGTGGCCGCGACTTGGGAGGCGGCCGCTCACGTCTAGACTCCTACCAGCTGTTATCATCGATTTTTTTTCTTTCCTCCACCATGAATACAATCTCATATCGAACCTTAACAAAGTTCATTTATTTTTATTTTTTTAAGCCTTCAGCTACTAGTTTTTGATCCCATCTTTCTCTCTCCCTGTATGTATTTTCTCAGGGTTCTTCAGTTTCCTCACATAATTCAAAGACAACGCTGGTTATGGCGAGCTGGAGATTTAAAAATCATCCATAGGTGTGAATATAAAGAGTGACTGGGTTGGTCTGCGGTTTCTTTTCTTTTCTTTGTTGTTTTTTTTTAAAGCCTGGTCACCGACTGGCGAGCCGCAGGCTAAGAGTCGCCTCGAGACCCTGGGGAGTCTAAACAAGATCGCTTTGGGCAAAAAAATACCCGGATGACTGGTAACTTCCTCCGGGCATTGAAGTCTCCACCCTAACTTGGGATGTGGGGGCAGAAAAGGGTGAACAGGGGACGGGTGTTTTTCTCTTCGCTCACTGCATTCATTCTTTATTTTGTTTTCTACAAATCCCCTGTTTGTTTTGAGTGCTTTTACAGATAAGCCAGTGAGTTTGTTGCACTGTATAGGCTCATAGCAGGTTTCCCTCTTCAGACAGACCCCCCCCCCCTCCCCTTTTGCTGCCCTTTTAGTCCAATTACATCGTGGCCCCACTAATAATGGGTATTATCCAAATTTTCAATGATTAAAATCCAATTACACTTCCAGTTTTCGGGGAAGAAAAAAAAAAAGGACGGGCCGTGTTTGTTGGCAGACGACAAATCCAGCAGAGCACTTAAAGCACAATGCTTGGCTGGAAGACTGTCTATGGGGGCGCGGGAGCTTTCTGTATTACTGTATTGTAATTTATGCATTTTTTATAATATATACATTTTACCGTTCCCCTGCTCCCCTCCTTTATTTCTCCTGTTGTCATATTTGTCTGTAATAATAAATTCTTTTATCTCTTCTTGTCATGTTGTTTTCATCATTTGTTTGAAGAAAAAAAAGGTTTATTTACAAGGTGTGTGGGTTGTTTTTATCTTGACTGCACAATTTTCTACCAAAGGTTTTCTTCTTTTTTTTTTTTCCTTTTATGTCTTACTAGTTCAACTTGTGCGTCTCTCGCTGTGGACAAATGCACTCCAATGAAATGAATGAAGCCATCCACTTGCTGCATCTGGGTTTTAACCGACTCGCTAGTCCCCGTCAGTGTCAACGTCTCGTAATGGTCTTTAAATGTCATGATTTGCGGCGAAGCAGGGACATACGCGATGCGGCATGGGGAGCCTGTCCCAGGGCGCGACATTAAGGCGAGCAGCCGGGGCTAATGCTCGGGTTTTCCTTGCCGCTATTAGCGCGTTGAGTAATCTGTTTCAGTGAGAGGATGTTTTTTCGGGGAAAAAAAAAAATGAGCAGATGGTTGAGCAGGATGAAGAGGCGAGATTCAAAGGGAGAGAACCGTCAGTAGTTTTTAAGAGCGTGGAGTGTGTACATGCACAAAAAAAAAAACAGGGTCTGGTGGGAAATGATAAGGCCCTAATTAATTTCATTATCAAAAATTACGGACTACAAAACAAGAACATCATTTGTTTAATTTAGCATGAAACAGTTGCGGCTCTTCAAGGACCCTTTCCGCGGTGTCTTTGGCCCCCGTCTCAAGGCCTTTCCACTATCCATCATTTCCCCTTAAAGAAAAAAAATAAACCACGGACTAAACGCGGCGCGGGGAGATGATTGACCGCCCTCGACGCGGCTCCTGTCGAACATCATCGCCATGAATCGCTCGGTTTCCTTTTTCACGATTTTCCGTGGCATCGGCCGTGATTATAGCGTTCAGCACACTGACTGTCAGAATCAATAAGCAGACCTTGTTGTTGTTGTTGTTGCCACCCCCCCACATACACAAACACACACACCACAACAGCTTTCTCGATATACGATGATAGTCTGAGCCTTAGGCGCTGACATATTTGTCTCTGTTGTGTCTCTAGTTTTTATTGGGCTCTGACAGTCAGTGTTTATGTGTGTGTGTTGTTTGTATGTCTGTTGTTTGCATGTGTGTGTGTGTGTGTATGTGTGTGTGTGTGTGTGTGTGTGTGTGTGTGTGTGTGTGTGTGTGTGTGTGCGGGACATGCACTCTGTGAGGTTCACTGCCTGAGGCTGTGGGAGGGAGACAGCTCAGAACCATCCGCGAATGAGACGGGGCACATCTGCATATGCGGGGTGCGATGGCCGCCATGTTTGTTTGTTCTGTTGGTGTCCCATGGGTGCGCTGATCAAGAATACCTGCCAGCTGGATTTTGCCAGATGAAGACATGCAGGTTGGAGGAAAAAAAAAACAAAAAAACAAAACAAAACAAACAAAAAACACCCCGATATCAAGTCCCTGCTGAGCTCAGGCTCAGAAAACACCGCCTCTGAGCAACAGATGGCCAAGAGACCAGAGCGGCTGCACTCTTGGTCAAGAATTTGTACAAAAAACCCCAAAGACAGGGGGGGCTCCAAAAAACACAAGTTCGTTTTTAATCATGGAGCCGGAGACACGTGCCATTAAGGTCCGTCAGATCTGCTGGGGGCAAGTACAAGGTATCAAACGTCCCTCATGAAAGAAGGATCGTCACCATGGAAGATGAAAGGAAAAAAAAAAACCCGAATTCACGAGTGAGGGAACATAATGGATGCGGACGCTTTCAGGAAGGGGCACGAGGGATCCCTGAGCGGTGTGATTAGACTGAAAATGATGACTCCCACGCCACGGTCCGCCGGGTCTCAAACCCGGCCGAACAGCTATGGGAACCTTTGAAGACACTTTTCAGATGGTGCCCTCCGCTGCCATCGCCAAATGAGGAAATGTCTTTTAAAAGAAAAACACAGGGCTTTGTTCACGTCTTATTGAACTTTCGTCACCTTGTTCGGTCCGTGACTAAAAAAACATCCATCTTCTTTTCACATCTGATGGGGACGGGTGGAGTATCCTTACGTTCGAGGGGCTAGGATTAGGAAATATCTGACATTTTTGGGCTTAAATGATGACAGGAGTGAAAGCTGATTGATTTTCCTGTCAATCTCCGAATCAATGGATCGACCGAAAGTCTCGGCCTTACTCGCAAGTCTTGGTCACTGTAGTCTTTTGTGGATTATCCCAGGGCAGACCCTTTGGAATAACCTACAAGGCACGTACATGTTTGTTAATTTATATTTAGGATCCTTGATGTTTAGATAAAGTCAAGGAATCCTATAATGGTGGGTTGGATATACACTGTAAAAAAATGAAATATCTCATTGACGCAAGTGTTCAGACCCAGTATATATTATATCTATCTAAATATCTATATATACGTATGTGCAGAGAGGGAGAGAGAGAGAGAGAGAGAGAGAGAGAGGATGTGACCTTTTTTGAAGTCTACTAAGGTTTTTTTTATCATTAAAGTGCTGACTACGAGCCGTGAAAAAAGAAAAAAGCTTCATCATAACATTTTACGATTCTGCTGAATCTGGGACACATGCCAGTGCGGTCTGTCAAATAAGTCAATATGCTGTATTTTCAACGTCCATACTGTGTACGTCCTTAGTTACTGTGAGCTCTTGACGTTGTCATTGCGGTTTGCGTTCGCTGCATGTCGTTATGTTTTCGAAACTTCTCCTCTCGATATACTCAATGAGTTTTATTCGTTTCTGTTTTTTCTCACGCACACTGAGCTCGGATGACCCAGCCTCTTCCGGCGCCGTTAATTGTCTCATGTTGCTTTGATAAACTTGCTTATCAAAGTGTTGATTGCCAGGACTCTTTAATGGCTGACAAATGCAGCTAATTGGCAATCAGCCTAATAGGAGCCATCTTGGTGGCAACATTTGTCATTGTGAGTCAAATAGTCAAAGTCATTTCTGCATGAGGTGTCTGTAAGTGTGTGTGTGTGTGTGTGTGTGTGTGTGTGTGTGTGTGTGTGTTAGTTCTGGGCCACAACCAAAACTTTTTATGTGTTCACAGCTGCAATAAAAGAGCAATGTCCTACACCCGGAGATCTTCTCTCTCTGTTGTGGTGCAATGAAAGTCTACCTGCTGGCTTGTGGCCTGTCACTGGACCCCCGCCAGTGACAGTGGCACGCTGGAAACTCACCTCGAGACTTTGAACGGATGTCTTTGAAGGCGTGCGACGGTTGTTGACTGACCGAATGTGAGGGAAAACAACAAGTGGAAACCCGAGAGCAACAAAAACAAAAACCAAACAGAAGCAACGTGAAAAAATGGCAACAGATTTTCTTCCCTGCTGCTGCAGATAGTAGAACCTGAGGACACTACAAATGTTCTCCTCCAACTAAATGGAGGCGTTAGTGGATCGTAGTAGCGGATGGATTAAAGGGATGTCGACGGGATGTGCAGAAGAACGGACCTCTGAACAGCTGGCGGCTTTTTTTTCCACACACACAGGTTGTGTATTTTGACCAGAAGCATTGTTCTACAAAATGTACTTTTCAAAATTAAAACTCTGCGCACACCTGTTCTCCAGTACACTGGCTCTCTTCACTAAAAGTTTTAAGATATCTTGGCTTTATCAGGATGTTGTTTGAGGCTACATCCAGTATCAACAGGTTTTCATTCTGATGGACACTGAGGCCCAGCCAACAATCGCCGACATTACTTTAACAGGATTAAAAGTTCTACAGTCATGTTAGTGGCTCTGTGAGGCTGTACTTACTTACTAAAGGGATTTGAGCTACAATAAATGCTAACTTTTGGATTGTGACATGCTCAGAATGACATGTTCACAATCTTACTTTGGTTGGTTTGCATACTAACATTTGCTAACTAACACTACACTCAAATACAGCTAACGCTGACTGGAGTCGTTACTTCTGCAGGTATGCTGTTGTAAACAACTACCAGAGTTTTATTTGATGATGGCACCAGATGAAACCTAACTAATTACGATCCATCGAGAAGGGGACATGAATGTTTCCATTCAATTTTGAGGCAATGCATCCAAATTTATTGAAGCATTTCACAAAAAAAAACAACAAACGTCAACCTGCTGGTGGCGCTAGAGGAATGATCTGGGATCCATGGACGTTTATATTAATTTTTTTTCCCAGGTAGTTAATGAGGAAACATTTCAGTTGATGAAAGATAACTTAAACCTGCTTCGGGCACAAGTTAAAAAGTCTAGAAGTCACTAAAGCCAGTAACTTTCCTCCTCTGGGGACCACGAATGTTTGTACAACCTCCCAGTCTGGACCCAAACAGTGACGTGACCAACTGACGGATTTTTCCATCCCTGTCACCGCGCCGCTACTGCGGCTACATCACACAAAACTAGCAAGTACAGCAGGTCAAAGCTTATTTGTGAAGTAACTCTTCCAATTCCAACATGTTTACAAGGATCAGTTTGGTTGATACTTAAATATTGAATTTTTCACTTCAAAAAAGCGAATTAGAAAGTGGGGATTTGTTTACGCCAGATATATTTATGTTGCGTGGCCTGACAGACTCTATTTTAATTTCCCTTGCGACACAGTCGGTCACAACCGTCCCAGACCAATTCATCCATTGCAAGAGAAAAAAATGATACGATAAACAATAATAACGACAACATAAAAGACTTAAAAGATGCTCAGTGGTAGCTGCATATCATGGAGGCTGTAAAAGTCCAATGAACTCCCGGTATATTTTAAGTCAGGCATGTGTTCACCACCCACAAGCCTCAGTCCAGCTCAGCCAAGGTCAATAACATAACCTCCATCTCAGCAGGTGAACAGGTGCGTGATTGGGGTCCAGTATCTTCTTTTCACTCCTCATTACTGATTATTGATACGTGTCATTCTTGTGCCTTTATTACAAAAGACATTATATCGTTACCCACCAGTGAAAACAACAGATAATGAAGGCAAATCGACTAAAACCTCCCTTTGTCACTCAGGGCCATTACACTGGCATCTCTACCTCCACTGCTCCCTGACCCGTGTGCTTGTCTCTTCCTGTGTTTGTCTCTTTCCATGTTTGTCTGTCCGGCTTTGCCATTTTATAAGAAAAGGCAAAAACAGGGCGATGATAGACATCCCGGACTTCGACATCTTCTCTCCAATCCGATAAGTGCTTCTGCCGTGTCCGGGTCAGCGGCTGGACCGGCCACTGCCGAACTGGACATTAATCTCCATTTCACCCAGAGGGTGTTCTCGGTGAATCACATTTGCCTTGCGTACGCGGCGTTACCCGACCCCCTTTAAATAATCTATGTCCTCCTCCTCCCCTCGTCAATAACTACGCTCGGGAGGTGCACCGCGGGGGGGGGGGGGATTTTTCCGGTCTGGTTTGAGAGACTAAAGGGAAACTTCATCGTAGGGGAAAGTACATCGGGAGATCTACTCTTATTTTTTCGCGAGAACAAATCGGTCCGCTCTGGGTTTTCTTTCTTTTTTTTTTCTAACATAATGTGACACGAACGGACCCGCTCCTTCATCCTCCGTTGTCGAGCCAATCGGTCGGGCACGGCTTGACGCCAGACTAGAGCTGGACGAACTCGACGGCGCGTTCGGGACCCGCCTCGCGCAGCGCCGTCTTCGGAGGTAACCGCAAACATCTTGCCTCTCATCTGCCTCGTGATTAAAATGCCTTAAAGTATCAATCCCATTTAATTACGTTCATTATCATCAATGAGAAATTACCAGCACCCAAAATGGCAGGGTTAATTAGGCTTTCAGGGACAGAGAGATTATTTATTTATCTGCGGTCGCCTGCGAAGGGGAGATATGAATTGGGAGTTGACTTCACGTACGGTCTGCTCAGCTTACTTAACCAGCTCTGTCAGCGTCTCCGTGTTTGTTTCTCCGACTCACTTTACTCTCCTGCTGTCACTTTGCCTCCATCGCCTCTCTCATCAGCCTCTCACTTCCTGAATCCTTTTTCTTGTTTTTTTCTCTTTTTTTAGTTTAGTTTTTTAGCTTTTTAATCCCGCCTGCTCTCGATGTCGAGCACACACACAAACACACACACACACGCACGCATCTGCGTGTACCGTTCAATCTTCGCACGGACAATTTATCACTGATGTTCTTCCAAATAAACAAGCAAAAAAAAATAATTAATTTGAAAAATAAAAAATTGTGTTTATAGCTTTCTCATCCTAACAGATGCTCACAGATCACTGTTTGAATTAGGAATGAGAGAGGGGATTTTATTCATTTTTCCTCCTGCAGCACGTCTTTCGTCTTTCTCCTTGCTCATCAAGCTACAGGTTTAACGGATGATTTCACACATCACAGGGCGAGCGGAGCCCTCCTTGTCTCCTGCTCGTCTAATCGCGCCTCTAGATTTCACTGATTAGCTTCTGCCATTTGGATGAAGGCGTCCAAATCAGGAAAAAATCGGCTGCCGCGGAGATTTGTTTGAAACGGGAACGCGCCCGCTCCTGGATCCCTGATGGTGTGTGATTGAGAGCCGCTTGCTCAAAGCAAGTGGGTTTTTACCTCTAAGAACTGAGCAATTTTTCACTCTAACACAATATTCCAGGATCTTATTTCACAGTTATATACATCCACAAATCAGAGAGGCTAGAAATAACCACTAAGTCTAAATAAGACAGCTGCAGGGAAAAACAACCTGCATAAATATTTATGGCACAGACACGGCCGATTAAGAACAAACACCGACGTGTTGGAGAGAAAACTGAAGTAAAATAATAGGTAGAAAAGGAGGAAAAATAGCTCACTTCTTGGGAGGCACCTGCCCGACGTTGACCCGGACGCAGATGACCTTGCGGGTCTGCATCCCCATGGAGCAGGGACCCTGGCCGTTGGCGCCGGCACGGGCGGCCGCAGAGGCGTTGAGGGAGGAAGAGGAGGGGTCGTCGGCACAGGGGCCCCACGGTCCGGTCTGCCAGTGGTAGACCGTGCAGGCGTGTTCGTTGCAGTTCCGCACCTCCTGAAGGGCGCTGCTGTTGGGGCACAGGGAACCCCCTGAGGACAGCGAGACAAGGTGAGGGGTCAACATTCGAACGTTTGATGCAACAAAATGATTCTCACTTAAGGGAGAGAATGACACTAAACCAATCAATATTTCTATTTATACAATGGAAAGAATAATGCTTAATGCAAAACAAGTAGCTAGTTGTGACAAGCCCTCTCTACAGTTCCCTTCAGTTCTAACGGGCTACTCAGCGTCTTTGGTTTTGGTTCACTCTTGTGGCTCTCATCGACCGTGTTTCAGGAAGCTATTTCTAGTAAGCAAACTCTGAAAACCTACTTGACAAGTTAGCAACTCGACTACAAACATGGTGGAACATTTAGCTGCTAATGAGCCACGTGTTTCACCAGCAAGTTGGTGGACACCAAAGCCAGCGCTAACGGTAGGTTGAAATATTGGTAGAGTCAAAATGAGTGTTGTTCTGTGTCTGTGTAAATAGGCAAGTGTTTACTAAAACATTTGCATGATGTGGGGAGATAATATGTGAATGTTGTGATCACTAGTGCCTCAAAATTGTGGCAAAGGCAGGTGCTCAAATAGAAATGAACCAAATGTGAAAAAACAACTCAACTTGTAGAGTTTTCTTAATTTCACCGTGACCTAGATCAGGACGATTTACAGAAAATAAAAACATAAATAGCTACAACACCTGGAAATATATTACACGGACATTTAGCGTGGCAGAGTCGTTTTTTTTCCACATTTATTGCCAAAATTGGACACACTGATTATCACACATCATGACTAAAGACCAGAGTCATGATACAGTACGCCTAGAGTTATCTGCTTCTCACACTCGGGGCTTTAGCACATTTTCCCTACATGATGCACAACCCAGTAAGGAGCTCTATTAAATCCAGCACAGCTCTCTGACAATCGTTGTTAACCTATTTTTCCTCCCGGATCTGTGAGGCGTACTGAATAAAACTCGCGGTCTCACACATAAAAGCACCCTTATAGTATGAGCTTCCTTCAGCAGCCATGCAGCCTTATATGTAACTTGAGTTACCTTTATGAGTGCAGAGAAAAATTTACAATAACTGTGTTTGCAAAAGCACACAAGGATTTTATTTACCCAAGCAGAAACTCGCCATATGTTCTTTCCTACCTAAGCACTTATACTCAATTGCAGTTTAATTATCAAAAAATGTAGCAAGCTTTTAATGCTCTGCGACAGCCTAAATTTCAAATTGAATTTAACCCAAAAAAACCTTTATAAAAATTAATTTTTTATGCACCGTAAGATAGAAAATATTTTTTTTTAAAAAAGCAACTGTGAAAGGAAACCTTTAGCCTGTTTCAAGTTTCAGAAGATGCAAACTTGTTTCTCCGAGGTTATGCCACTGGGGCTCAGGTTGATTAATTTTGTGTTTTGTGCAAAACTTTTTGTGTTTAAGTGTGATATAGGCCCGACGAGTAAATGCGCTGTCTTTTCAATGCACAATCTCCTTTTTAAAAATTTGAATCATAATTTCTATGAGTGACTAATGCCCGATGTCCGTGCATTTTTTGTATTTTGCATTCACGTTCCCTTTGTCTGCTAACCGGTGTCTTTTGGACTGAAGGCCAGTCCGTGCTGTGAAGGGCATATTGGAAACTTTCATTCCCAGCCGCCCGACTCCCGATATAATCCTGGAAACTTTTGGAGATGTGCGCCGGACATCTGTGATTTCAACATTCTGACGGCGCTGCCCAGGAATCAATTTAAGCCCCCCTGAAAAGCGCCGGTCTGAATACAGATAACCTTCCCCCCAAAAAAATAATATTTTTTTTGGAAAAGGCTTGTTTGTCTGAAGCCAGCACCTACCTTATCAGTGCGTTTGTCTATTGTGTTGTCTACCAAAATAAATGATCTTTTAAAAAGTGTTACATGAAGTCATGAACAAAATGTTTATACCGATAATTCTGTTCGGTAGACCGGAACAGAGTTTACTTAACATTGAGTGCAACTGAATTACACTTCAAGGGGAAACATTGATTGGCTGCCACCATTCCTGGTTAAGAAAAAAAAATACCTCATATATAAAAATACCAAAACAAAACAAACCACTGTTCACGGCTGGAGTTGACGGAGGGCAAGCTCCGTAAAGATGGGCGGTGTGCAGGCGGGCGCACACGCCTGCACAACGCACACACACACACACACACACACACACACACACACACACACACACACACACACACACACACACACACACACACACACACACACACACACACACACACACTCACACACACACACACACACACACACACGGAGTTGGGCCTGGATCACAGACTGCCAACTCCGACAAAATTCTCAGCCCGGCGGTTACTCGAGAATGACTTCCCTTCTGCTGACTGCTTCGTGCCAGGTTAGCTGACTAACGACATGGCGATGTTGGTCCCGACACCAGCATGACATGGTGCCTCCGACGAGCAGTGGCAGACGCCGGACGGTGACCTAGAAAAGGCTGTATGCTAAGACAAATGGGGGAAAATGGGTGGCAGCCTTAGATACAGGAAACACAAGCCACATGTTTGGGGGGCTGAAGCCGGCAAGAAATTTCCAGCAAATTGGTGTCAGTAATCACCAGAAGACTGACGCTGAAAAAAAGTGTTGAAGTCCTATGTTGAATTTCGAAGCAGGTGGTTTTGATTCGCCTGTCGCGGTTTGTGGTTATTGCATTCAAAAATTCCAGGAAAAACTTTCTCAGAAATTACCATCTGTGTTTCCGGATGGCTCCAAGTTCTGTAAGAAAGTTTTATAATGAAAGCAAAAACAGGTGGTTTTGCATTTGATTTCGTGGCCGTCACTTTCAAAACTCTTTGTGTGTTGTGAGTTATTTAAATGCATTCATGTTTGCAGGACAGATTACAATTCACTGGCTCAGGCACAACGAGTCACAGCGCTTGGCAGTCGCCTCGCATCTTGAATATCATTCAGATGATGAGTGTCAAATAGTGAGAGGCACTCGGGCCCTTATTGTCCCATTAAAAATCTCCATGGGGTTCAACATAAACAGTTATGCTAAACAGGTCAATAATTAGGCTTATTAACGTATTAATTGGTATGCAATTCTATGCCAATGTATCGACTGCATGTTGATATGAACGCTGTATCTTAAAGATGTGGGTAGTTCCTCATTTCTTCATTAATATGCAAGGGAGGAGCTGCAAAATCTGCCGAGAAGCACAAAATCACATCAGATAATCTAGTCTATAGGGGGAACCTATGGTGGCGAGACAAAGCTTCTTTTCAGGTATTATTCTTCAATATTGTGTGCTAAGAAAAAAAAATATGACTGAACAGAGAAAGGAACTTACTTCAATATAATCTTTCTCTGTGTTTCTCTTTCTAAACCTACTTCAGCTACAACTACTACTTTTCTGGTCTATAGTCAAAGATTTACCAAAGAGTTCTGGAAACTTCGGCACTCGTGAAAGACCTTTTGATAGATACAGATGTCGGATATGTTAATGTCACAGGTGAGATATGCATTAAATGAGGTGATGCTACTGCAGGGTTTTCCTACCACAGAAAGGCTTAGGTGCTGCGCTGTGTGTTTTTTTTGCGGATCGCCTTAAACATAATGAATGTAAAAAGGCATTTAGACGGCGTATCAGAATGAGTGTAAAAATACCAAAACAAATCCGGAGAGGTGGCTTGATCCCAAAAGGAAAGGCAAGCTGGCAACAGGCATTACCCGCCTCAACCAAGAATAAATGAAGTATAAACTGTTTTTGTTAGGAAGTACTTAGGAAGTGGATGTTAAAATAGCAATAGCAGATGAGAGCAGATATAATTACCACTAAAGAAATTGCTAACCTAGCTAACTGACATAGATAATCTCGCAGTGAATTAAGCTACGTTAGCCAGCGGAGCTAGCCAGTTGATGTTACATAGAGATCCCTCGACTGAACTAACATTAGCATCTAAAGTGGCTTGTTAGCTAAACAAAGCAAAGTGTGTGCGCACGTAATGTCTTTTTTCTGTTGAAAACAACTGGTAAACAACCGTTTTTCATACAAGAAATTTCAAAGTGCAGTTGTGAGCATCCTTTGTTACCATAGTAACCTGCTGTTAACACTAGGTAACAGGCCGGTTTTGCTAGTGACTGAAATAAACACAAACACTAACCACAAACTCTTAGGTTCCATCCAGTTCTACACCACAAATGAATACTAGTACATATGTATTTCCATATGCATATTTCTTCTATATGTTCAAGTTATGGTAATCCCTATGTATTTTAATCAAATCTCAAACATGTTATTCTGTGAAAGGCATAGAGTTTTTACTAAGGTACAATAAGTGTTGCCAGCTTTCTTTCACTAATGTGGTAAAGATAATGGTCAAAAACAAAAACACCTTGAATAACTTGAAATTTCCTTGGAATAATTTCAAACCCCCGCGCCACCACCAACCTCTGGAACTCAGTCAGCACCTAAGCCCCCTGGAAATCTAGAGAAAACCCTGCCACTGCAGAACAACAGAAAACAACAAAAACACAATCAAGCTATTTCACACATGGCCAATGAGCCTAGACTATATTACGACTGGTTGATTAAATTCTAAATCAATTATAAATCACCCTCTAGCTCTTATGATAATGTACATAGTTTTTAGAACTCAAAACAAGCTAATAATTTTAATTTTGCTACGTGTAGACATATAGCTAGAGGTTGAAAAGCAGCTACTGTTGAACCTTAATTACAAACGTTACCCTCCATCACAGTGATCCACGCTACAACCATCGCAGTGACTGAGTAGGGGGAAACACACATCCAGATAAGATACAGGAAAACGTTGGGTGACGTGACAAAAAGGAAGACATACAGACAAGCAGACGCACACAGAGATTTTTAACAGGGAGGAACAAGCGTATGCGGAGAAATGATCTTAGAAACAGATAAAAAGTGAGTGTCAGGCGAGGAGACAGACCAACAGAAATAATCACCAGGACAGATAAGCAGACTGTTTGAGATAAGGACAAATGCACATGCAGACAAGTGTGAAATCCAGACATTCACTGAGTGACAGCAAAGGACGACTTGAAAGGCCATGACTAAGCCAATATCCAAGCCTCATCTGCATACATTTCCATAGCTGGCGGTGTGGAGGAGCCGCCGGCAGGTGGAGACTCACCTTCCCCGGCGTTGTAGGCCAGGATGGAGCGGGTCCTCATCTGCTTCCCCTCGATGGTCTTACTGGAGCAGGTCTGGGAGCAGGTGGACCAGGGGGTCCAGTCGCTGAGCACGCAGTCCCTGGAGCAGGGCACCTCGCAGGGCACGGGCTCGGGGGCCGCGGAAGAAGAGCAGAGGTTTCTGTCCACCGCCTCGCCTGAGGGATGAACACAACGTGCAACCGGATCAAAGGCTGAAACTGCAGTTTAATGTGAAAATACATCCACACTGTCCAATCACATTGTACAACCTGATACTAACAAGGTAAAGGAGGGCTGATATTTTGGTAATGATGCAATAATGGAGTTTAACTTCATTCACAAGGTAACAATGGAAAAAGCCTTGTTGGCTTTACAATGTGTTAATGTGCTTACAATAATACACATATATTGGGGTAACGCCGGTGCCTTAATTATAATGGAGTAACATTAGAGTAGGATCTCAAGCTACTGCAGTAATGATGATTATGTAATATCATAGTAATGCAAGCACTAGTGGGGCTATGTCAATGTGATACACAGACATTTCCAGGAAATAAAAATCAGTAACTACCTCAAGATTGAATTTCAGTGATATCGAATGAACGGAAAGGAGAATAATATCTGACAAATGAAGGAAGAAGAATTTCAAGTCTCCTTTCGGCCATGATTGACGGTCAGTCCTGGGACTTTAGTCGTGACGGCAAAGGCGGCACTGATATCAACACCATTACAACTGTGATAAAAATTCACATCATGTTAGCTTTGTGTCAAAAATGAAACCTGAATACAACTGTGAATTTCTCATTAGTATCACCTATGTAAATACCACATCACTGCCCTTTTTCTACTGTGCATCACTGACTCACCTTTTCCTGCCCTTTCTGTTGGCCTGTTTACCAAAATTAAATCCCGGGGTCTCTCACAATGTGCTTTGCCGTACCCACCTTGTGAAAACATCTAATGACCAGAAGAATAAATCTTAAACCAACAACTCTAAGGAGGGAGATCGTTACAGGTGCTAATCGTTTAATAAGAGGAAAAAATAAATGAGCTTGATGAAGCTACGGCGTTAAATGTTTTGGGTTTATCAGTGTCAATAAACGATCCATGATTGTGTTTCTTGAGTGCGCATTTAATTTTTCTGCTAATTATGTGATAACCGATCACTTTGGATGCACCAGGTAGTAGCTGGGGGAAGTGAGAATAAATTTAAAGGATCAAAGACTCATCACATGAATTAAATCATCACCCACAAACCGAGCTTCAGCGTGCCGACAAGCCGGAGCAGCTGGGAGGACGAACAGCTGTATGTCTTAATTGACAGCACAATGTCAAGCACACAGCCCAATTGTGGGGACGTGCTCGTTTTTCTTAAGGCGTCCGTCTCTCCCGGAGGCAGCTCGGGAGGGCTGCCCACCGAAACTGGCACAAGCAATCAAACTTGGTGTTCTTTGCCCAACTCGTGGGCCTGGTACAGAAACCAGAAGGAATTCTGCAGAGATGGAGCAGAAACATGAAACGTACTGTAAAAAAAAGAAAAAGGTAAATAGGTGCGTTTCCCAAACAGCAGCTGGCTGGTTTTCTGTGCCGAGGAGGCTGGATTTATTCTACCAGCGATTCATCATCTTCATCAGCAGTGTAAAGTAGCAGAAGGAGATTTACTCAGGTGCTATACTTGAGTATAATTCTGAGATACTAGTAATTAACTTGTGTTTTTCTATTTTATGCTGCTATATATTTCTAGTCCACAAAATTTCAAAGGAAAATATTGTACATTTACTTTATTACATTTATTTGGCAGAGATTAGTGGTTGCTTTTCATTAAAAAGAACAAAAAAAACAACTGATTTGTGTAGCAGACCTTTGCTTTTCCTCTTTCCTCTCATTTTAACGACCACTCAAGTAAACTTATGAAGGGCCCCGACCTCCAGGTCTGCAACTACTGGGTAACTATCTATGTCTATAACAATAGGTATAAGTGGCTCCACTTTGAACTGCTGACTGTTACTTGTAATCGAGTACTGATACTTTTACTCACGGGTGGGTAAAGGGGCTGATCACTTCCTCCACCATGGTCAGTCTTATGTGGGTCTGATCTTTCCATATTGTTTGGCACAAAGCAAATCTTAGACTAAGCCATCTGACTTAAGATTTCTGGGGGATGTAACTATAATGTGATGAATTAGAAATATTGGAAAAGTTATTTCTTGTCGTCCTTTGAAATCACCAGGCTGTTAATTTGCCTTGTGCTGCATCAGGCAATCAAAGCTTGTTGAGAGCAGCGGAACGGTAACTGGAACTGGGCCAAAACCTTATTTGCAAATGACGTTCAATCGCAAACTACACGGAATACCCTGTAAAAGCATCACAAAAATCTCCAAACCTGGCAAAGGCAAATTCTTACCAGTGACATGTCTGGTGTTTCTGGGTCGACCCAGTATTCCTACATCTACCTAAGCTGTGCTTTATGGCAGAAATAATTTAGAACGTTTCACTTGTGTTTTTCATATTGACATGACAGTCGATTTTGACCCTTTTTTATGGCTTATTTGTAGAATATTCATACTGTATTAATGCACTTTTGACTCTGACCTATCTCCATACTTAAGTGGCAACGAACATGCAGAGAAAATTCACAAGGGATTCCCTCATTTTTACACCATCGTTCATGTTTTATTAATGGCCCCCTAGAATCAGCCATAAGTGGATTATATTAACCCACATATTCGTCTGTGTTGCTTCATCTGCTGCCGTGAACCAAGCAGAGGATCTTGGGAGGATTTTTTTTTCCTCTCGTAAGCAATGCGCACACCTAGAAAAATGTAAATCTCTCAGTGGCTGAATTGAAATTTCAAGAGTCGCTCGAGCTCCGGAAGTCAGACCCCGCCTGACTCTGCATGAAGACGTCATTTTTGAACCGAGGTGGCAGGAAAAATAAGAAGTGACAAAGGAACCCTGGCAGTTTTCTAGGGCTCACACGGGCAGAAAACATGAATGAAGAGAACCCCCCACCTACGAGAGGATAAACTCATGCTAGGTGTGCAGAGAAGAAACCGCTCCCCACCTAAGTGGGCAGCCAGTCAGCATGGGGAATATCAATAGCCAGTTTCAATAACATTTGTATCGACCTTCGCCCGTTGTCTGGGGGCCCGGCTGTGTGGCCTTTTCTTTTATGACTGGGACACACTCGGAGAAAATATACTGCCGACATCGCAGTGAAAAATCTCTGAGGCGAAAAAAGCAAAACGAAAAAAAAAAATCCAAACAGAACAAATCAATTTTCATCAGATGAGGGAGCTGAAGGTGGGAGGGATCAATCAACCGAAGTCAGGGGGAGAGAGAACAGTGCAATGTTTGTGTTACTCTTGCTGTACAATTGGGGGGGGGGGCATCCACTGGGCTGGCTGCACTGAATACCCACCGTTTGATGCATGAACTGTGATTTGTGGCGGACGTCAGAAGGACAGATCAACTTCTCTAGCAGGGAGAGCATGGACAGAAGTCATTGTGCTGGATCATAAAATGAAGATTTTACCAAGAAGGGAATGAGGTTGCTGGTGCTGCAATCGCAGCCTGGCTTCACGTGCTCAATGAATCAATATGGTATGTAACCCACAGCTTACCAGGGAAAAGAAAATGAATTAATATCAATAACGTACTCTACCTTATTTTATCTAAATCTGCATTACTTGGAGGCCAATAGAAAATCTGGAAAAAGCATCTCTGCACCTAATATTAAAGACTGACAGTTATAAAGAGTAGCAGAAGGCACAAGATACTCAGGGTCCCTGGGCCACGGAGGATTGATTTGATTCAGTGCGAGTACGGCTTAATTGCGCATGCAGAGAGGAAGACTGTAATGACTAGAGACGGCGTGAGAGCGGCGTGAGAGCGGCGTGAGAGCGGCGTGATTTGGCGATGCTGAATCAAGCAAGCGTTAAAGTAGGAGCGGCTTGACAGGGAGGGGGGATGGAAGGGACAGTGTGAAGAGAACTCCTTGTGATGCTGATGGATGACAACCGGGAGTCCGGTCCATGGGAATCTTCTCACGTATGGAGCTGTAACCCCCTGCCTCCCCCTGAGAGCTGGAGGGTCAGTGGGAAGGTGACTTTGTAAAATATAGGATTTTTTACCCCCCAAAGGTCAGACCTGCACTTCCTAATTGCAAGTGGAAGGTGAAGGAAAGGGCGGGACAGGATGAGGAAGTGGTAGTTTGCTTGATAATGTCAATTAAAAAACAAAATGAATCTCTCAGTTTTGAAACCGCTGGGGAACGGGCATCGTTTGTGGCAGATTCAGCTTCAGTTAAAACCCCATCGTCCGCTCGGATGACGAGAACCAGTTCCCCCCCTCCTCACCGTTGCTGTCGACGCAGCGGGCCTGCGGAAGCCGAGTGCCGGGACCGCACGGCTTCTCATCGTCGGGGACGCACTGGGCCAGGCTGACCAGTTGCCAGTCGTAACAACTGGGCTCGTCACAGGGCACCGCCTCCACCAGGTGTGGGCAGTTTCCCGGCCCCCCTGTCGGCTCGTTGGTGATTTGCCGCTTCCTCAGTTTGAAGCCTGCAGCATGGCAAAGTGTATAAAGAAAAAATTAGAATTACATCAAATCTATCAACAATACTATTCAATTTTTCAGGTTATGACTTCGAATTTAGGAATTTGTAGGATTTTACATAAAAACATGATAAAACCCCATGAATCACCTCTCAAACCATTTTGTGACCACTTGCGATCAATTACCAAGCCGCTCCACTAGAGAGACATTTCCTCTCTGAACTTCTATCAAATATTTTGTAAGAATTTTAAAAAAGGAATATTAATTTGTGTAAGAGAATTGAATTTATTCTTCTTTTCTACCCCATCAGTCGTCTAACGATCCTCCAGATTTATCTTGTGACCCTCTGGAGGGGGCCGACCCATATGTTGGGCACTACCGGACTAAACTGCCCTGAATGTGTCTACAGTAGTTGTGACGAGCTCCCTCTCAACCAGCTACCAAAGTAAAGTGTAGCTTCCACTCTGATGTATTGGTACTAACAATCTAATATTGCAATATAATAATAAATCTTGCACTTTTGGTACTTTAAGTAATTTTCGGTGATAATACTTTTGTATTTTCTTGAATCCAGGACCTTCACATGCTATGGAGTATGTTTAATCTGTGGTATTGCTACTTTTACTTACTTCCTCCTCCACTGATGACAGATGACCTTGCTTGGCTTGGTATGTTTTGATGGCTGACTTGTTAAGACAACTCACTGACACTAATGGGAATACGAGAAAAACCTTGTTGGTTTCCCCACACCGACCGAACTTGAGGCTACGAGAAAGTCTCACCTTGCCCTTTGTTGTTCTATTGAGTTTTAACTTCCAGTAATTACACAGACGAACAGTTATAATGAACCGAGTCGGGCGGGAGTCGAGCTATGATGTATTTCTAAGGTACAGTGGTTGCATAAGATTTAGGTGTAATTTCCCATGGACATTTCAGTTAATGCTGTTGCAACAAAGGTGCATTTTATAATGAAACTTTCATTCTAATGTGGCTGCACCGCCCTCTACTATTCCTTTGTATTTTTAACTAGACAACCTGCCCCGACTACAGACATTCAACAATTAACTATTCATGAATCTACTGTATAAGGTAAGGTTATTCCTAAAAATGACAATATAATGTGGTAAAAACTATAATATAGATTCATTAATGGTTTCAGACTCACTAATGTTCAATAAGTACTAAACAATAAGTAAATTGCTCTCTTAAAAGAAACATTCCTCAAAGTGTTGCATGGAGCATTTACTGTGCTGTAAAAACAGATTTGTTCTGTATAGCGCAGTGGAAGATACTGAAATAGGATACGCATAATGATATACTGTATTATTTCCACATTAGATTCAATACATTGGTCTGATTACTGGAAACAAGAAAGAGGGACGGAGTAGGAGGTTGATGCTTTTTCATCACAATGTAAAAAACTGTTAGAATTTAGCTCAGTGCCAGACGAATGAAGGGATGACGGATACTGTACAAATTACTTCCAATGAGCCAACAATGAAAATTAATAGATACAAGGGGGAAAGGGTAGGTGGTGGGGGGGGTAGAAAAATGTCAAACATCATAGCTGGGCTGAGATAGTGGTAGTGATTGTGTTAATCCATTCGTACCTTTCTTTGCGGCCTGATCATTGCAGTTTTCGAAGGTGCACGGCCCCCAGGCGCCCCAAGGCGACACCTCGCAGTCAATGGGGCAGGGGATTTGGCACAGCTGGGACCTGTTGGGGATCGGACCCCCGCACAGCTTGTTCTCCACCGGGCGGGAGGCTTCTCGCATAGATGGAGAGGAAGAAAAGGCAAAACACGAAAATGAGAGCAGCAGATAAAAATGAACCTGCTTCCACTTTGATCTTATTCTAGGTTTGTCTTTACATGAGGCCCCCCCTTTTTTTTTTTTTTTTAACCACAATCAGCAGGGACAAGGGACACGAAAAATTCCTATTTACTTTTATTCCTGGCATTAAATTCCCTATAGAAAGAAGATGAGCGCCACGGTGAAGAACACAAAGCAAAGCATGCCTGTGAAGTAGACACTATTATCCCATTGTTTTGTTTATCGCCTCCCTGTTAGCATGTCAGAATGATAAATTAGAAGTGATTATCTTGCGCGGCGCCTTGCTAGCAACATAAAACACTGTGGAGTCCTGCCCACCAACCCTCGACAGAGACAGGGGGGAAACAGACTCAACAATGCGACGCTGAAGGTGGGAGAGAACAGTGACAATGTCTTGGCTCATGTTTATTCCGTGAGGTATAATTTGGCATCTACTCTCTCTCTCTCTCTCTCTCTCTCTCTCTCTCTCTCTCTCTCTCTCTCTCTCTCTCTCTCCGTGCCATATTGGATTTAGAAAAGTACTTTCCGTGATGCAACTGGTGAGCGCCCGCCCGTCTGAGCTCCCGCTGAGGAACTTTGTCGAAGAAAAAAAAAAAGGAGAGATGCTATCGCTGAGCAAGGCGCCGCTGACAACTGTGCAGATCACATTTTTCACTGCTGAACCGTGGTGCAATAAATACGTCTGCTGTGTGTCTGTGTGTGTGTGTGTGTGTGTGTGTGTGTGTGTGAGCGTGCCTGGTGTGTGTGTGTGTGTGGAGGGGGTTTCTGAAGATATTGAGTTTATGCATTTATGCAGCCACATTTTGTATGTATGTTGGTTTCAGTGTCATTTCAAAGTAATGCTACCTAGTGTGCAGGTGCAGTTTTTTTGTCTTTTATGCTTTATTTGATGCTAGAAAGTGGAGATTGACAGAAAATATGAGGACGGAGGGGGGAAAAAAAAGAGCCGCTAGTAAGACCTGAATCCCAAAGACCGGTTGGTGGTTTAGGTGTGGGGCCTTGAGGGAATACCGTGACATTTAAAGCTTAGCTTAGCCCATAGACTGGAAACAGGGGGGAACAGCTCAACTGGCTCCAACCAAGTAACAAAATCCACCTACCAGCACCTTAAACGCTCACTAATTAAGATCCTATATCACATTTGTTTAATCTGAACTACAAATGAAGTGTGAAAATGACAAGTTGTGGTTTTGCTGGAGGTCCGGGCCAGGAGCAGTGAAGTCCTGAGGATATAAAAGGATAACTAGTGTTAATTAATGAGCCTTGGAGGTGGTAGGCAGATTATTTTTTTATTATCACCTGCAGAGCCCGGCTTGTTTTCTTCCCGTTTCCAGTCTTTATACTAAGCTAAAGTTACCTGGCTTCTGACCGTTGCTTCATAAGTAGCGAGGATAAATGAGGACAATGTTGATCTTCTCAAGAAAGCAAACTTTTTCTGAAGAAGTTGAAAATATTCCTTTAAAACACCAGGCCAAAAAAAAAAACCAACCCTCCCCACATGCTTCCAGGTTGTCAGTGATGATAAGAGTGAGTCCTGCTCCGTCAGCAGACGGGTTCACCTCCCCCACCACCACCACCACCACCCAAAGCTTTGACTCTGACTGACACTTCTGAGCCTTGTTTGCTTTACAGCTACACACACACACACACACACACACACACACAATACAAAACGTGTCCAGCTGTGCATTTAAATCAGATTTCAAAAAATGAAAAGTCAAAGCTAATGAAGAATCTTTACAAAACTTCATGTAAAACACTAAAAATAAGAAACAGTTTATCTCAGTGAGACAGAAGCTGATATTTTAAAAACTCAGCAGAAGAAAATGTTACCAGCTATAGTTTTTTTTTCTTTTCAAGAGTTGCATTTTAACTTCAGATACAAAACACCAGAGTAATTTAACTGCTCTAAAAAAATAATGGCATAAAAGTCAAACTCCAAAATGATTATCAAAGATATTTTGATATTTTCTTTTTTACAAAGTTCTGTAATAGACGTGTCTCCTGTAATCAACTCGTGACAATGCAGTTCCTTTCATCAGCACCTGTCAGGGTAAGTAGACTTTGTTTTATTTTAATTTTATGTTCCTAGAGAATTATGAAAGACTGATTTGCTACTATCTGACATAATATCTGTAACATGTCATATTACAAAAATTTTCTCCCTCACAAAAGGAACTTCCCCTTTGTGGAAACGGGTGCTCGGTCTTATGAAATCAGTGGTGGTATGAATGTTAAGTAACTACTGTATATAAGACTTTTATATAAGACTTCTCTCTACAAAGTAGGAGGATGGATTGATCTCCACTCAACAAGTATTGAGAGATAAATTTCAAATATGTTTTCAAAGTGGATATTTAGTGATTTACCAAAAAAAGGGAAAATCACTTCACACGTTCAACCTGAGGCACTTTATTTCCTGAATTCCAACCGTTCCTATGAGACATCTGAGGGCTTAAAGTCTCACATAGTCAGGAGAGCTGAATCATAATTCCCCCAGAACTGTACAGGGAAGGCAAGTGGAGCTTTTGAAATGCAAAATGGCTAATTCCTCCTACAAATACACTGAAAGTCAAATACTGAGTTTGCTGAGCCACTGTTAATCCATGTCTTATTGGGGGACTACACTGTCTTCAATCATTTACATCAATCCATCTGCAAATGCAAAACTAGGGACCAACAGAGTATTGGTCTCTGTGTGACAGCGGGAAAAAAAAGCACTTTCTCTATATCCTGCTTCTCTCTTAGTCCATTTTATACTGTGTTCTCCCGTGAGTTCATTTTTCTATTATGCTGAACTGACAACGGTGGGAAAAAAAAAATAAAAAAATCCCTCATGCGAGTGTGGCTTACTGTCTGCGTCGGGGGAAAAATATCTTATGTCTCACGTTCCATATTCTGTTTGTGGGGGAGAACAAAGTTTTTCTTGCAGCCCCCTTCAAAGTTTCATCTTCTCTGCCCGGGTTTTTATGGGAGAATACAGAACTTTGTTGTAATACTACTTATCCCTCTGTTGGGTTTGGCACCAACACTGAACACGCCGAATAAAGAGCAGCGGTCCGGGCTTGTAACTTGTTATGTGTACACTTAAACACGTCATAAATCTAGAGTGTCACAGTAGTTGGCAGACCTTCAAAAAAAAAAATCAATGTATCAATATTTAAATGATTTTGTCTTAATTTTTCCTTTGTGATCCATTTTTGTTAGTTCAGGGGAGGAGAGGAGAGGGAGAGGAGAGGAGAGGAGAGGAGAGGAGAGTAGACAAAAAGAAATTAAGAGAAGAGGAGAGGAAACAAGGGCAGAAAAAGGAGAGGAAAGGTGAGTAGATGGAGGTTAGGAGAGGAGAGTATACAAGGAGATATTAAGAGGAGAGGAAACAAGGACAGAGAAAAGGAGAGTAAAGTAAAACGGATAGAGAATAGAGAGGAAATGATTAGAGAGGACAAGAAAAGAGACAGGAGAGGCAACGAGGAGAGGGAAAGGCGGAAGGAGAGGAAAGGAAATGGAACAAGGATATAGGATAGGAGAGGAGGATAAGGCAGAGGAGGCTGTCAGCGAAAAAGGAAGTGGAAAAAAAACAGGGACGGAGGCATAAAGCATGGGGGGGGGGGGGGGGGCGTTATCAACGAGGCTAAAAGCACCTACCTGTGATCTGGAAGGTGATGGAGAGGAGAGGGGGGACACTAGGCTTCTGCTGTCTTTGGGTCTGACCCGCTGCAATTACAGGGGAGATAGTGCTATTAGCTGCACACACACACACACACACCCATACACACTGGGGGGAGAAATTAATTAACTGAGGAATTATCAAACAAACTCAGAGAGCATTGGGGGGGGGGGGGGGGACTAATGCAACAGAGAGAGCTGAGCCTCATGACCTGGCTTGTTTACCATTAAAAGCCTCAAGAACAGGATTCAATCTCTCAGTCGTTTTTTTTTTTTTTGCTGTAAACGACTGCAAGATCATTTTTGTTTGTGGTTTATTTTATTTTGATAGGCTGAATCTGATGCAGACTTCTGGTGTCACCTCACCAGGTCACAGACGTTGGTGTCGGGGGACCGAAAGAAATGTGACCACAGTCTTTTTGACATCAGAGCGACGGACTTATCTCCACGATTTATCTTCCTTTGTTTAGTGGCAGCTAATTAACTCCTGGTTGTCTTGATTTTCCATCGCCTTTTAAGGCCTTCCAAGCTTCCGCCATTTTAGGGAATGTGCTCATTCACCTTTCCTTCCAAGAGCGACATCAAAAGATCCACATCGCTTTACGAGTGAAGCGCAGAGCGGCCATCGGGATGCTTTAGCCTTGCTTAGCATAAATACTGGCGGAAGGGGAATCTAAGGCTGACTAATAAAAATGCTTTTACATATACAAAATAAGATTTTTTTGTTTTTTAAGGGTGAAATTGATCTAGAACTGTGTCTAGCCATGTGCTGTGACTTTAAATAGCTTCCTAAAGTCTTGCCATCGAAGCTTCTCCCATGTTTTGTGCCATTATGAGTGTACAGCGCCCAAAACTAGAGCAAGTGCTCTATAATTTAACGTACCCACCCTGTACAATGGCCGAAGATGCTACACAGAATTGCTCGATGGAAGGCTCAACTGTTCCAGCAGTTTCCTCCTACCAGCACCATTATCCTTGTTTTTTGTTTCTTCAAGAGGAACTGTATTATCAATGAGCTGTGCCTTAATCACTTCCCTGGGATTCAGATGGTTTATTCCCGACACTGTTTTCTTGACTTTGATGTGTTCCTCTTTGTGGGTTCCCGATATGTATGTTCTTTGTTCAAATTGTAATAAATAACTCGTCACAAAAAGGAAGAAGAAACTGATAACTCAAGCACATAACTTTGCCTAAAATCACAAACTGTTGTTTTTCTTTTGTATTTTTGTTCATGTGCAGATTTAACAAACCACACATTGTATTGATAAAAAAGCTGAAAATATATGGGAAGGCATAGTTTTTAAATATGGAAGATGCCATCGTTGGCCTAAGCTAGGCCAACGATATCCTGAATCCAGCTCTTTATTTAACATACAGTCGTGATCAATGTTGATTTTCTTATCTCACTCTCACAAAGAAAGGGAATGAAAATGTTTCCTTCTAATTTCTCCTCTGTCACCCCAGTCACCCACACTCTTTAGATGAGTTTCGGTTCCTACCAAGTTCTCAGAAGACAAAGTTTTCTTCTATCCTGCATTTACCGTGTATGCTTAAGACTTTAATTAAACCTTTGCTGAACTTTTAAGTCAAACTTTTTAGTTAAATACTGGGAAATGTGACCAGAAAGTCAAGTCCCGCAAGGTAGGAAGTAGGTGCTTCAGGGAGCCGTATACTCCAGCGGCTGAGCAGACCCGAACTCCCCGAGTTATACAGTCTGAGCTGAGGAAATAGTGGATGAAGTTACTGCAGCTCTGACACAGGTCTGGGGTCATATCGGAGCTGCTCCCCCTGTAAAGATTAAGGTTAAGATCTAGGAGGCGCTAAGATGATTCCACATCATGGCCTAAAGGGAATCTTTCGCCCCTCTTTTGAATGGTGATATTTATGCATGAGACTTGGGGAAGGGGTGGGGTGGCTGGTTGCAGCAAACTTCTCTGAGCCACTGTCTGCCTCTCTGTCTCAGTGGTGTGCTGGGAGATTACCCCCCAATGGAAGGAAAGAAAATCCTGTGCCAAGAAGATAAGAACTTTGAGCATGCGTGTAAGAGTGTGTGTTTGCGAATGTGTGTGTTTGTGTGTGTGTGTGTGTGTGTGTGTGTGTGTGTGTGTGTGTGTGTGTGTGCGCGTGTGTGCGAGTGTGTGTGTTTGTTCCTCTTCGTGCGATTTCTCACACACAAGTCACGCGCCTTTCTGCACAGCCGGCCCCGGCGAACACTGCTCTCAGCACGCCGGTATATATGAATCTTTAACTCCATCTTAACAGAGGTTATAGGTGTCTCAGTGTGTATGATCACTCCATTTACACATGTACACTGTCTGCTCTCTCTCGCTCTACAGTCCCTATAGCACTTTACCTTGAAGGAAGACAGGAGGAGACAGACATGGGAAGGACATGTGGCCTCCTAAGGTATACATTATACATTTGTCCCTTACAGTGTACAATACACTTTGTCTTTCGGTGGGTTTAATCTCTGCTACCAGACTCATTATTCTTTAATTAGGGCAGATACACAGTGAAGCCAGAGGACCGTCGATCAATTCAGACCAAGGAACGGTGCTTTGGATTAACAAAATGCACCGCCGGCTCTTTCCCTCACAAGTCATTTATTAGAAAATTTATTCCACATCACGGCAGATACTTTTAGGGTAATATTACAGCCCTCACAGTAATATTAAGAAGAATAAAGCGTAATAAGCCTCAGCATATTCGCGTGCCCACCTTCAAATAGTTTTGAAGGCGTGCCCACCTTCAAACACAACAGTGATTAAGCTCGTAGACTTTTCGTTTAAAGTGTTCAAGCTGCAGTTCGTAACACCTTCACTGGGCTGTATCAGCTGTTCCTGAATCCATCCCTAAATTTTCACGTAAAACCCTCCTCAGTCCTTATTGACTACCAGCTAGTTTCAAGCTAGTGATCTACTCAGGAGAAGTTTGCATTAAAACATGAGCAATGTGGTAGCAACAGTAGTAAAGACGAATGATTAATAAACTTACCTCACAATACTTATTATATATGAGATGTAGTAATTAATTTGGAGAGAAGTGTTTTTCTGAGATAGCAGCAGTCATTCAGTTTACAAAGTGTGAGCCATGTCCGATTATGCTAAACTAATGTTATTAGCATAAAGTTTTTGTGATTTTGGACACATTGTATTACATTTGTGAAACTGAATTTTTAATTTTCCCTCTTCACATCATTATTGAAGAGCATCAACATCATCAAGCTTCAGGTAAGATGTGTTCACCATATTATGTATTAGCTCTGATACTCTTCATTCTTAACAGGTTATATATCAGCAGGCTAACGTTAGTTTAGTCAGTTACTTCAGTTATCTGGGTGTAAATATTATCCTAATAACAACTTATCTCTATATCAAAGAACTAGATTGGGAGGTGTAACCTGTTTTATTTTAATGATGTGTAGATCTCCACTAAGTAAAGATTTTGCTAAGTGTGAACTTAGCTGCAACTG